>BDIU01000316.1:0-34846 GCA_002118135.1 Trebouxia sp. TZW2008
GTGCATTGCAGGATGTAAACCTGTAAGCCTTTGACTGGCATCACAGCAATTCAGTGGTGTGAGTGTATTCTGCAGGTGCTGTGTGCAGTCACGGGGCTGTTGTACAGTATGGAGCAAACTTTGCTGGACAGGAGAGTCTGGTCAGTGTCTTGAGTGCATTGCAGGGTGTAAACCTGTAAGCCTTTGACTGGCATCACAGCAATTCAGTGGTGTGAGTGTATTCTGCAGGTGCTGTGTGCAGTCATGGGGCTGTTGTACAGTATGGAGCAAACCATGCTGGACAGGAGAGTCTGGTCAGTGTCTTGAGTGCATTGCAGGATGTAAACCTGTAAGCCTTTGACTGGCATCACAGCAATTCAGTGATATGCATGCTCTGAACAGGTGCCGTGTGCAGCCATGGGGCTATTGTACAGCATGGAGCAGACCTTGCTGGACAGGAGAGTCTGGTCAGGAGCCCTTGATATGCTACCTGCCCCTGCCTTCCTCAGTCTGATGCTGGTATTGGTGCCCTTGCAGCCCCTAATGCACACCAAGGTCAGCTGCAAATGACAACAAACATTTTTCTGCTGATGGTTGCTTGATTGGTGGCTGGGTTGGTTTGACTGGATCGATTGATTGATTGCTTGATTGCTTGCTTGCTTGCTTGCTTGCTTGCTTGCTTGCTTGCTTGCTTGCTTGCTTGCTTGCTTGCTTGCTTGCTTGCTTGACTGCAACAGTAATCCAGCAAAGTGCTTGGGTGATTGAGTGGAAACCTGGGATGCATGAATGCTCTCATGCCCTCTCAGCTCCTCGAATTTCCAAGCACATGTGACTGTGTATGCTGCAAGCCTGCTTGCTTGCTGTTATCTGTAAGTGCAAATGGTACTTTGAGTAGAATCAGGGATCCACCTTGAGTGATACGACAAAAGTTATCTGCATACACTGATCATTTGGTTTGTGTGCTTTCCTGGCATGCAGCCCTCGGAATGCGCACTATTGCTTCCAGCAACACGTCAGACATGTTATGCGAGTATGTTATACTATGATCACTGACAGGGGAGTATGATGATCTAGTGATACAAAGTCTGCACATTGCTACCCAGATGCCTTTGCAGGATGGAACACTGTGGCATCTTATGGTCTTTGTTCAACATTTTGGGAGCAACCTTCTTCCTGTATGTGGTTTATTAAACACTGCGCCTTCCAAACTGCTGTAACAAACAGGCACATGCTCTGATGGGTCTATAGACCTGGGCTGCCTGTACACACAGAGCACTCTGACACTCCTGTGACCTCGCTTACATCTCTGCACTCTTTACCTATGCAGATAGTGGGCATTGTCGCTGCTGTTCTGGTAGCCATGGGCTCCAAAACAGATTACGCCACTGGTTTTCTGGACTTGTTGGTGTACCTCATGCAGCAGGGCTGTGTGGGGCCTGCCATGACCATGATCACTCATTGGGCCTCTCGTGGATCAGCCCACCCCTCCCTCGTGAAGCACTTTGTGTTCAAGACTCTGGCTGTGTGTGGTCCACCATACTCGTCATCCTTCATAGGCATGATGCTCAGGTATGCACACCATGCTCAGAACAACTTGATACAGTATGATGATCTTTGTTTACGCCGCAGCCACCCCAGTTCAGGACATCTGATGTAGCATGAGCTGCAACTGGCTAATCGTTGTTTGGCATGAATGTGCACAAAGCCAGTGTGGAATGCCTGATGGTGAACCCAGCAAAGCAGCAGCATTCCTCAGGTAACCCGATCACGCAATGGATGTAAACACTACTGTCATACCTGTCAATGAGTAGATCATGCTAGTTGGTCGTTGCTTTCAGATCAGGGGTGCCATTGATCTGTGTCAACTAGTCTGATTGCTAATTTTGTGCAGGTTGATGCTACGGTGTGATCTCAAAAGAGGGAAACTGAAGGACGGCACTGAGCTCAAGCTGCTGCAGCAATTCTGGGCTTCCGCCGGCAATGTGACTTTCAATCCGCCGTTGTCCCAGCAGGAAGCTGTCATGTTGCAGCAGCTTGGCAGCATGCGATAGCATGACCCTGAATTTCTAAAGAATCACTGGTGTGCAACAGTCGCGGCTTGTGAACATCGCTGTGTTGCACAGTCATGTGAGATGTCATGTAGCATTTGAGCTCAAGCATGTGCAGAATACCATGTTTTTGTTGGTGCCTAGATTGCCAGACTGCTTATTTTTCACACAATTTTGCACCGTGTGTTTTCGCACCGGGGGAACTGCCATGAAGAAAAGTCACCTGGCATGGAACAAATTAGCACAACATTGTCATCTAAGTCAGACAGGCACTGCAGTCAAGCCTGACAGCAATCACAAGCTAACACTTAATGCGTGTTTCGAAGCTGCTTCAAAACACGCTGGCCTGAGCACAGAACAGCCTGGTATGTTGTATGCAATCTGAATCCAACCTGTTCTTGCTTCCAACAACATCACAGAATGATCACATAATCCACGGCTCTTTTGACCCTAGCTGGTCGGCCAAAAGGACCAGTTGCTGTGCGAATCCTTGGGGCGTTGCTGCTGTTTAGCCTTGCTACTAGTATCGGAAATTCCGCTCTTTCACAGGCACAATGGCTGTGGACTCAGGATTGAGCTCCTGCATCATGAAATGGGTTTTGAAATGTGGATGCGAAGCAGAGCAACATCAACAACAGCTTGCATCATTTGTTTACATCAATGTTTGCCATTGTCTGCCTTATCCATTCCTTCAAGGGGTCCTGGTCCAGATTGAGCCCCAGAAATCCTGCAACCACCCCACCCCAGAAAGCAACTGGCTCCTGCACATCCGTTTTCTTCAAAACAACCTCTCGTTGAACTGCAAAGTCGAGACGCTGAGTATGTACAAGTGCCTACCCGAAGAGCAGCCTGGCCTAGATCCAAAGTCAAGAAGACACGGTCTGAAGTGTTCACGTCCGATCGTTTTGCCACACTAGACACAGCGACGGATCTCCGTCCTGATCTACGAGTGTTGGGCTTGACCTGCATATGGCGAGTGCGTCTACACAGCGGCACAGTGAAAACTTTGACAGGGTACCGAGATCAAGCACCCACAGCAGATATTTGTGGTCGCGCCACAGTCTTGCTGGCGTTGCAAAGACTTGGCTGAACAGGCGAAAGCGATCTGCCAATGCTGCATACGCTTGTCGTCATAGCAGGGCCAATTGCTTGCTGTCCTCCGACAAGTCGACATGTTCATCGCCGGGCTCCGGAACCATCACATCTTCTGGCAACGAAGCGTTCTTGGACACGTGATCCGGTCATGCTGGGCTACGCATTTTGCACATCTGTTCAAATTGGATCGAAACTATGCATTTTGCACTTGGATGTTGTCTCATGTGGGGGCATGGGGAGAGGAGGGTGAGGGGCGGTATGGGGACAGGTAGGGGAGGGGGTTGTTCGACCGAAGAGTTTTATTCCGAGTTGGGCGTGGTTGAAAAACAGGAGCCCCTTGGACGAGCTCTGTCTTTTAGCAGCGACCTGCTACGGTTAACATTGTGTCGAAAGACACGCCCCGAGCAGAGTCGCTGCCTGAACACTGTACCAGTTACGTGTAGGGCTGGCATATACAACATTTTCCAGTATCAGATGCGTATATACGCAGTATCATACGCCGTATTATACTCTTTCGTCTTACTCATACAAACCGTAGAAGGGGTCAAATACAGCCAAAATGGCCTATCCATGGCCACGTAACGCCAGCCTTGTCCCTCTTTCGAAGATCGTCAGATCGAACTCGACTCAAAACGTGAGGTCGAACTTGACCCTGAGGTTTATTTCGCTGAGACTCTGCATAACACAGAAAAGTATGAAAACGGCAGAACTAAAAACACGCCCTTATATGATGTCTTCCCCAACAACGAGGGTGGGGCGAGTATGGGGCATGCCGAAGCCCTAGGTTTCCGGCATCGGGTTCTTTGTAGCAAGGACCGAGCAAGGAAGCTAAAGACTGCTGTTTAGCGCCTAAACCGTCGCCAGCGCTGATGCAGTGCACCACCTGCGTTTCATTTGCTCAAGTGGAGCAGGATGATGTGCAGCTACTTGTGAAGTGCAGCTCGATATATTCTCGAGACACTATCAAGACAGCCATAGCTTCTGCACAGAGTGGGCTTGCATGCCTTAGAAAGCCAGGGGTCAAACACGTTTCGAGCAAGGTCTTCTGTTAATCCTTCCCAGTTAGGGTTTGCAGGCATATGTATGTTGGCGCCAGCTTAGCCGCATTTCAGTATTCATTGATACTGAATGATTTGCAGAGAGGAATTCAGAGGTGACTGGCATCTGCATTCTGTCCGTCCTGCGTACCTTGCACCTGTCCAACTCAGCATGTTCACCATGCTGCCCCAACAACACGCTAACAATATTGCAGTCTGCAGAGGAGATTACCGATGGTGTGAGGCTGGTGCACCACAAATGGCTTGCTGCCGGCACCTGAGGGCTGACATGTTCATGTGACTGATCTCTTTGAGCTTGCAAACTTTTTTGTGCCTGGATGCGTTGCTGGTGTTTTGGGTGCATGCTGGGTATCATAGTATGTTGCTAATATACAGCATGGGTGCATACAATTATGAATTTTGTGTGTCATTAAGTGCCTCAGAATTGTGACTGTCAAGAGTCACCTGTGGCAGCAAAGGCACTACCTTGTCAGCAAGCTGTCTTTGCAAGCTTTTGTCTCTTTGACACATCTGACAACCTTGCACATAGTCAGATATTTCTGCTGCCAATGTAGGTCGTCAGAAATGCCTTTGTACGTACACTCTTCAGCGTTCTGCATCCGCGAAAGTGTCCAGCATCGCCAGATCTAGAGTTATGGTAATTTTTAAGGAGCTGGGCTTTCACAACCTCAATATCAGGTATATTTATCAACCACCTTGAAGTAAAAGTCATTGTGAGCTTCCATTTCAGCAATTGCCGGCTGGTAGCTTGATCTTTGCAGCTTGTGCAAGCTTGCCCAGTTGAAGCAACAATCTGTGCAAGGTGTAGGGCTGCAGGCAACATGTAAGGAGTCGGTATGGATACTGAATCAGTAAGACGCTCATGAGCAACTTCGCTTACGTAAGAGGGTAAGGACTTCTTGCCAGCTGGCCTGTTGCGCTCGCTGTGGAACTTCATTGCTTTGAACCTGTTGGTAGCTCTGGTATGAGGCGCTCATCTACGCCAAATTTCATGAGCTGTGTTGGTACTCATTGTAAGTATGTGGATAGTTGGACGGCTTTGGCCAAGGCAAGCCATGTACAAAGAGCTCATCCTCAGGGATAGCAGCCTCCTTGGCGTGTGACACTGGGGAGTATGCTGGTGGTGATTTTGGATTGCCTGCTATGACATGACACATGACTACATGATACATGACTACGCAGCCAACTTATACTATCTGTACAACAAGATGGCACAAGGCTATAGATGTGAGGGAGGCAAGGTGTTCTATGCCCCAACCGAGCCTGAGGCAGATGGATGATGCTGCTGGCTGTTGGCAATGCTTGTTGCACTATGATGGGATGTGCACATGCAGTAGCTGAGGCGGTTGACTTGTAGGGGTGCATTGCAGTGACAGACTGTTGCAAAATTGCTTGCATCAGCATAGATCATCTTTGGCCCCGTCCACACGACGCAGAACATGGTCCACGTGCGGCTTTCGCCAATGGGAAACCGAACGAAATCGCCATTCAATTCGAATTGAATTGCCTTTCGTGAAAGCGAGTTGGGTTTATTCGCCACGATGTGAGCTCAGCAGAGTTGAGCTAATACTCCAAAGTGCGACTCCCGGCCAATACAATGCTCAATGCTCAGTCGACTCGAGACTCGAGACTGAGTCGAGGGCTTCAAGGGTTGGCATCTACGGTGGGGTTTCGTATACGTATCTAACCTTCTAACCCGTAGCTACGAGTTAGAAGCCGAGTTTGGCCGAATCCTAACCTCAAAACCGCCCGTAGACGACTCAGCGTAGATGCTCAGAGCCAGACTGGCACAATTCAAAGTTTTGCATTGATAAGAGCCTTTTGACGCTATGCTTTGCTTCTATACTTGTGAGCGACTTGTCCCAATCATAACCGAGCTGTTTCCAGTCTGTAGGACATGATTTGGCGTCTGTTGTCGACATGAATGCCTTTGATCGCTTGATCGCAAATAGTGCCGCCACTCCTGACTTCGGGGAGACAGGCTCCAGCAGCAGCAATAAGCATGAGGCACGTTATGAGTTGTTGAACAATCGGCGCAACAAAGCACTGAAAGACACTAAAGGCTTTGCCAAGTGGTGGAAATGGCTGATACCCTGCCTCACACATGACTCGGACACAGATGAGATATCAGGAGTCTATCTGCAGTGCTCACTCTGTGAAGCTCATCTGTCTGCCACCAATGAGAGCAGAATAGCCACCTCACACTTGAAGAATGCTGCATGCAAGGCAATCAAGTCTGATCCAGTGGTAGTACAGCCACTGTCTGCTTGCTTTATCATTTCATTGAAGGATTTCACTGACTGGAAACGATGTTAGACATTCTGCAGCAGTTGTTGTGGATCAAGCAAGTCATTTGCAGCTGCAATCCAGCTGATGTCAGGCAGAAAATGGTCTCAAAATGCTATATTTTGTGTTATCAAATATACGCTGTATATGCCATTGTCTACGCTGTTGAACACCTGTATATGACTGTATATGCTAAATTTGGCTGCTGCAGCACCTCACAGTATAATTGGCAATATACACCCATTGTACGGATAACGGTTAGATCTACCAGTATTATACTGTTTGCTGTTTGGAAAGTCATGTATTTGCCAACCCTAAGGGCTTGCGTCGTGCGGACAACGCTAGGCCTGAATACGGTTTCAGTGAAGTGATTCTGACTCGACGGTGTAAATGCAATTCACTCGTGTGGACGGGGCCTTTGTCACATCCGTGCGGATTAGGGGACAACACGACATTCGCAATAAGACAGTACAACACGACATTCGCAATAGGACAGTATGCTGTCACAGAGCTTACTGCATCACCAAGCCCAAGAGCAGACACTGTGTTGCCTATCACTGCACAGACACTGCCGACGACTCGTCGATGTCCACGCCATGCACATTTTTCAGCATATACTACAAGCACAGCGAGTATGAAGTGTTTCAAACCGAGACCTTGCGTGAAGGTCTCCTCGACCTGCTGAAGGGTAGTGCGAGTAGTCATTTGCGAGCCAGGGCTATACTTTCGGACGACGAGCTGCTAGATTACACCTTTCGGCTCGGTGCTGAAAATCTGCGTGACGAAGCCGGTTGGGGTTTAGTCGCTGTTGTGCTGGGCACCAGACTGGTTGAAACGCCTTATGATCGCTTTGGTGACTGACCGTGCAAACGTGTAAGCGATAACACAACAGTGCTGACAGCTTTTACGATTTACCATCGAGCTATGAGCGACGAGCGCAGCCACTATTGTAGATCTGGGACGTTGCCTGTCACTGCACAGACATTGACTGGGACACAGGATCAGCTAAACTCTGTCTGGCAGGTCTTTGTTGCCACAAAATCTGAACTTTAACATAGTGAGCTGAGTCTGCTGAGGCATATTGGCTGCGTGTTGACTGCAAGAAGGTATCTGCTGTCAAAGATTGGCCTGTGCCACAGAGCAGGCTGCAGGTGGCATCATTCTGGGCTTTGCTATCACTGGGCTAAGACGCGTTGTCACGTTATTACATACTCACATGATTGTCTTGCTAGCTAGCCCTCCTCTGTAGTTTTAACAATGAATGTCTTGACACCCTGTCCAAGTCAGGAAAGCCGTCAGGTCGCTGTGCCACATGCAGATGCTGAAGCTGATGGCAAGGCAATCAGTGACAGCACTAGCAAGGAGAGCAGCGGCACAAAAGGCTGACCTTTGAGCTGCTGGGTATGCACAAGACAGGTCTTGGCTGCTAGCAGCCAGTTGGGGTGTCCATCAGGGTGCAGGCATAAGTTTCTGTGCATGTGAGATGCCTAGCTTATGTGTTGCCTGTGGGTATGCACAAACCTTGCATGACAATGTTGCTGTGCTCCAGTGTGTCTTGCAATTAGACAGACGTTGAAATGGGCCGCTTTCATGTTGACTGTACTCAGTGAAACTAGAGCTGCAACAGGCTTGAATGTCAAAGTTTGTTGCATTGATGTGTGCTCTCAACGTCCTGAGATCAAACTGTACTGAATGTCATGACATTGAATGTATTCAATAATGATATTATCAATAATTTTAGAATCCTCATTTGCAACTACTCCGTCATCCTGTGTTTGACTAATCCAGTAGCATCTAATCGCCAGCAATCATAACTGACTTGGTCAGCTGTGTTTGTCAAAAGTGTCAGGTAGTCAGATTTGGGCAGTGCAAAATGCCATCTAGTGCGCAACTAGACCCCAGATGGCTAATTCACCAGTTTGCCATTTTGCACTGGAGTAAACGGGATTAGTGACCCAATAGAAGGGCCCCTGTATTCACTGTGCTCCTCAGACACAAGTTTGCTTTAGCTCATGCGCACAAGCAGCACAAATGTGAGGAATTATGCCTTTCAAACCTTTCCGAATGATATTATGCTACATACCTGTAACAGTATATTATGCTACAGTAGTGCTAGATCCAGTCTGAGACTTGACTGGTCATGACAATGTCATGTATCTACAATGGGGTTTCTAGTTCTGTGCCTAGTGACATTAGGGGACAATACGGCATGCATGATGCCTGGCAGGCTGACAGGTGCAGCAGTGAGGCTAGCAAGCACAAGGACAAATCTGATCGACATAAGGCATTTTCAGCCATTCTGGGTGAGACTCATTTTTAATGCTTACCCTGTGCTTCGTGATCATCGAACTTCACCTGCTTGTGAGTAAGCCAGAAACTGCTGCTTTGACCCGAGCACCACATTCCCCATCATGTTGTCAAAATCATATATCATATGCACACTTGCTCGGCTTCAGAATCTTATGCAGACATCTGTGAAAGACGTCTCTTGCAGAGGACTTTGGCTGCAATGCTAAGCACCTTCTTGCAAAGAACGCAAGTCAAGCCTTTGATCAAGGCTTATATTATATAATATTAAGTTGACAGCTTTGGAGAAAATGCTGGTTCTAGAGAAGCGTCTGCTGGACTCATGTCTGCTTCAGTTTATGCAGATCATGCCTGTACATGTGCTCAAGCTCGCAATCAGCTTGGCTTGAACTTCAACTTCACTTTGAGCCGTGTTGGCTTCATTTGAGATTTGTTATCAGGCTGCATGTCGTGTACAGCATGACTACTGCTGGATTCAACCTTGCCATTTGGGGCAACTGTCGTTGCATGCATGCTAGGTGCGCCTGTGGCGTTGTATGCTGGCTCAGCATGACGTGCACCTGGGTCATCATTCCGGCTGATTGCAAAGCCCTGCCATTCTGATTTGACAGGTTCAGTCTTGAGCACAGGCTGGCCAGAGTCAAGATCAGACCAATTGTGCTGATGGGCAGCCAGGCCACCTTCAGGAGTGACGCTTCTGGACCTTTTGACCCTTTTTGTGGCTTTGACAACGCCATGGCCTGAGCTGGCATGGGCATCACTGGCTGCCCTGCTGGAATCGCCGTGCCCTGTCTGAGTATCTTCATCTGCCAAATTGGCGTCTGCATGCATTGCACTTCTAAACTGCTGCGATTGCATTTGAGTGACAAATGCTGCTCCAACATACCAGCAGTATGAGCGCAACAGTGTTCCAGACATCAAAGCATGCCAGTGTTGGTGCGCTGACAACAGCTCAACCCTGAAACATTTGAGCACATTCCAGCATGCACGACTGCTCATGCATCATATTTACAGCTTGTTCTTTCATGTCAACTGCATCAGCATATGCAAAAGTGTGTATACTTACACATGTTGTGCGTACATACATACCTACAACTTCCTCTTCCATGTCGTCCTCATCAGCAAGGGCATCCTCAGCGCCTTCCTCAGTTTGGCTTCCAGTCAGGCCCGACAGTTCCGGCTGTGCATAGCCCCTTGGACCTGTCGCGAATTTCTGGTCATCTTCATCTTTCAGAAGGACATCTGCTGAGCGCTTCAAGCCTCTGACCTGCCTGTCTTGGGCTGCCTGCAAGAGTAGAGCACAGATGAATGAGTCATATGCTTCCAGACTGTAGCATCAAATCTGATGTCAAGTGGACTGCAGCAGGGTGCAACAGGCCCTTCCAAAATTAGTGGATTGCCCACTTGAGGGCTCAATTTGGTGGGGGGCGTTGCCCCCGACCAAATCGCGCAAACAGTCAATATTAGTGGGCTACCCGCCTGCCAAGCCAAAAGTCAAGTGGGAGGATAGAACCAAATTATAAGCCAGCGAACTACGTTTCAGCTGGGCCTGCAAAGATGCTGGAGCATCTGTTCAAGCTCCCGGGCTGCCTCTTGAGACAGAGGCTCCCATTATGATGCCTAACGGCGTAGACTTTTCTTTTCTTTTTTTCCTCTCTGTTCAAGCGCAATGGATCTTGCCAATGCTGCCGCAAACTTTTAACATTAGGCATCAGCTAGGCTGCCAGAAACAGCTGCTTTGGCTGACTGAGGCTTCTGGCGACGTTTGTTGACTGGCTAGGAGGCTTTGTTTACAGCTTTGCATTGCAGTGACGCTTGAAACAGGTGACAAATTACAGTGTATGAGCAAAGGGTTTCCCAGTCAGCTTATGGCTGCAAGGACCTGCAACTTACATGTGCAGAAGCAATAACTGCAAGAGTCCTTGCCCGCAAGATGCCTTGCAGCCATGGAGATTTTGAGTGGGCTTCCCACTTGGCCATGTTGCGAAACCCGGCGGGTTTTCTGCGGGTTGTCCAACCCTGGACTGCAGCTTGGTGACAAGTTTAAGCTTGCAATGCTTTGCCTTTGGTTCACTGTGCCATGCAGACGCTTTTGTGGCTGAGACCACTGCTGATGCTGAGCAGGCCAGTGCTCCGCAACAGTGCTGTGACCAGCCGCTCTGTTGGTGGTGATGCTTGTGCAAAAGGGAAGGGAAAAGTTTTATGCAATTGGGTGTGTCTGACAGGCCTCAAATAGAGCGTAGCATCCAACTATGATGCCTGTGTCTTGATCAGACCAAGACAGACAGAGATTTGGTGACAATGCTCAGTACTCAAGATGATCAACCTGCGAGGCGTACTGTTGGGTCTGGGCCACCACAGGGCAGCGAGCTTGGCCATTAGCCAGGCCCGGCACATTGGCCATGGCAGCCATGTCAGCAATGAGATGAGGCTTGTGCTTGCTGGTGGCCACTAGGGTGTCATGCACGTCCTGCTGGTCAAACAGCAGCCATTCTGGCACCTCATGCATCCCTGCAAGCACTCATGCTACGATTCAAGCTCCAGCCCATTGTTGATATGCTGCGTATGAGAATAGCCAGCCTTCCGGTTGTGCTTGCTAGCGGCCCCCAGGGTATCATGCACATTCTGCTGGTCAAACAGCAGCCACTCTGGAACTTCATCCCTCCCTGCACCCCCCCACGCAGCCATCGTTTGATGTTATTTTTGTGAATGATGATGTGTTCAGGGACCTCCTGCAACTGTGCAGCAGTCCGTAAAGCTGTCAACCAGCATTACCACATATGATGATGTTGATGATGCAGTCCAGCACTTCATGCATGCCTATAGCTCTCATGCGAGCATTGGCCAATCATGTACACAGCGCAAAAGCTACGCATGAACGCAGTCAGCATTTTGTCCAGGTTTCCTGCACATTGCTCATTGGTAGATCAGCCATGTATGCATGCAATCAGTCACGGAAACCTTTGGAATTTGATTCTCAATGTTTTGCAAGATGCAAGCAGCCGCAAGATGCTGCAAAGTGCATGCATACTGCAGGCGCAAAGCATGTATCGGCACCAACATGCAATCGTGTGTAGCAGCAAAGTGCTCATGTGGAGAGGACCTACCCATAGGTGCACTAGTTGCATCCAACTCCGCGTCAATGGCTCGAAAGGTGGCCAGCTCTGCAGAGCTGCGAGCCAGGCGGCAGTTCAGCTCATCGTCACTGGGCACCTCATTGTGTGCCCGCTGCAAGTTCTCCTCATCCTGTATCAGCAGTGCTTTGTTGGTCAAATGCCAAACAAGCACACTGACTGCTCAAAGCCTATTGTTTGCTGCTAGATAAGAGCTTGCATAGCATCTTGTGTCATCGGTGCTTGCGAATCACATCAAACAAGCAATAGCCATGCCTTTCTTGACGTTGTTGTGCTGTTGCCGTGCTGTTGTCAGGATGAAGCCAGCAAGACCTGATGTTTTGACATGGCCTGAGATGAAGACAAAGTCAACTTCACAGCATGGACATATCATACACGGCAACTTCACACGAGCAATGACAGATCATGGCTTGTACGCAGGTACAGTATTTCTTGCAGAGGAACACAACTGCACATGCTTCATGTCATCAGCTTAAAAGCTGTCAAAGTGAGCAAGAAGCAGCTGCATCAGAGGCAGGACCAGCTGCAGGCGGAAGTTTGAGCTGCAACTACACTTGTTGAGCAGACACTATAGGTCCTTGAAGCAAGGCAATGCATGATGAAGCATGCACAGATAAAGTCCAGCTGACCTGCAGAAGGGCCTCCAGGGTTTGTTTGCGTTCCTCCATGCTGGTCTGCATGTCAAAGCGCCCTGCATCAATGACCTCATTGGCCATGTCAATCTTCATCTTCTGGATGTTGTTGCGCACCAGGGACTCTATGCTGTCAGCATACCGCCTCTTGCGCCTGGCAGCCTGCACAACCACAGTTGAACCATCTTGGCAGACTGCATTTTGCAGTGCAGAGCAGCACTAGCAGCAGTAATAGCACTGCAGTGACGCCTAAGCATACTGGTGGTGAGCAGCATATCAAGTCCATGGCAAGCTGCCATCTATGCATCACAGCCAATGTGATATGTAATGTTGCACAGACTTCAGTGTGGATGCAGCAGAAGCAAGATGGCACAGAATGATCTCCAAATCACGGCTTTATGACCATTGCTGAGACCAACTAGGCATGTACTGGCAAGCCTATTACGGCATAGTCCAGCAGTATCACACCGAATCACAACAGCAGATGCAGGAGGGCATGTGATGCCTCAAAACCTACAGAAAGGGTGCTCACCGGGCTGCCAGGAGCATCGTACATGGAGTCATCAGGGGCATCTGCAACAGCCTCGAAGTGGATGACCCTCACTTCCTTAGTCTGCCCAATCCTGTGAGCCCTGGCTATGGCCTGCTCCTCATTCTTAGGGTTGGGGTCAGGGTCATAAACCACGACTGTGTCAGCAGTCTGCAGATTGAGGCCACGGCCGGCTGCTCTGATGCTCAGCAAGAAGATGAAGACATCGCTGTTGGGCGCGTTGAAACGCTTGATGGCAGTCTCCCTGCAGTTTGGAAGCTAGTGGTTTGACCAGTTTGCCTGCGTGCCATGGTGCAAGGTGCATGCATGTGCAACCACTGGGTCAGCAGTCTGCAAGTTGAGACTAAATCTGCGTGCCCTGATGCTCAGCAAGAAGATGGAGACATCACTATTGGGTGCATTACAGCGCTTGCTGGCAGTCTTACATACCTGTCTTCAAGGGCAGTTCCACCGTCAATACGGGCATACTGCATAGCCTCAGTGCCGTCTGCCCCAAAGCGCCGCCACCGCAGATAGCCCTCCAGCAAATCCAGCAGCTTGGTCATGGTGCTGAACAGCAGCACTCTGTGTCCAGTCTTGAATAGCTTGGTTAGCAGGCGGTCCAGCACACACAGTTTGCCACACTGTCTGAGCAACCCCGCCTGACCCTCCCCATAGTCAGGGGGGTAGCTGAGGGCGGGATGATTGCAAACCTTGCGCAGCTCCATGCACTTGTTGTTGAGAGGGGCGAAGCTGTGACGGTGGGACTTGCCAATGCGGGGATCAAAGGGGGAGAGGCGTAGGGTGCCTGTGGCTTTTACCCAGTCGTAGATGACGCTCTGGTAGGCTGTCATGGCAACATGAACGGTGAGAGCCACCTGCATGACAAGAAACTGTCAATGCAGAGAGCTTGTGGCCGTGTGACTTGCCAATGCAGGGGTCAACAGGGGAGAGGCGTAGGGTGCCTGTGGCATTAATTCAGCCATAGATGGCGCTCTGATAGGCTGCCATGGCAGCATGAGCCGCTTGCAGTGAGAGCCACTTGCAGGGACAGGAAAGTGACTGCTGGTACCTGATGCACAGAACGACACCATGCAGGTCTACTGTGTGGACTGATGCAAATGTAGAAGACACTGTTTTTCCTAGATCTGCGTCTACCCACCCGGTGCATATGAACATGTTGCAATACCACTTTGCAGTTCTTGCCGGTAAATTGGCAACCATCAAAGCAAAAGGAAAAGCAGGACTACCTTGGGTGCAAGCTTGCCCTCCAACACCCAAGACACGATGCTGCTGCCTGCCTCCTAAAATCAAGATGGGCAGTGTTTCCAGCAATCCTACAGGAAACAGAAGAATTACCTTGGGCGGGAGCTTGCCCTCAACATCTTGCACTTGACGCCTGAGCATAAAGGGCTCCAGAATCTGGTGCAGCCTGTGAATGACCACCACCCGCTTCTCCATGGCCACATCATCTTCACCGCCAGCACCAGGCGCAGTCTTGCCAAAGCTGTCGCCAAACCACTCTGCGAACTGATTCTTGTCATCAAACACCTGCACCAATCACAGTAATCTCAGGGGTCTCAGGACGCTCATTGCAAGGACATTCTCCTTTGAGTACAGTGCAACTGGGAAACTACCATAGCACTGTAGCTCCTGTGGCGTTGTTGCTGTTTGTACAATCACTGTGAAACAAAGGCAGGCACGTGTCCAGATTATCGCTGGGCACCAGTTGAGACTGTGTATCTAAGGCATGCACAAAACAGCAGTGTAGCACAGACAGTGACTTATATGATGTTTTCTGCTCAAGCTCCAGAGAATGGGCTGACACGGGCACAGTGCTGTACTTGGCCGTGACTGAAAAACAAGCAGCATTTGCATCACTACTGGTGTTGGAATCATATGGCCAAAGCTGTGCCAACGCCTAGTCCAGTCCCAATCTGACGGACTGCTGGCTTGGTCTGTGGTGAGTTGTGCTTCAGAAAGCCCTCAAGGAGAGCAGTTACGCTGCAAACGCCTTGAGCAGCAGCAAACCGACCTGGACCAAGCCTACCAAAGCAGCCTAGCTTGTGGGCATGTTTTGCCAGCATTTCATGACAGGTGGTGGCATGCTTTGCAGTGCTTTGCGTATTAAAGAAACCCCATCTGGGCTTGAAGCAAAGTTTCACTGCTGATGCAAGCTGCTGCTGTCTTGCGCCAGCATCTAACATCACCAGTACAACTGTGAGTCATGCACAGGCGGTGTTGCCGAGCAGCATGCAGAGACTTGAGGTGAAAAACGGAGCCAGCACCTGAGGCAAAGTTGTAGCAACAGGAAGCATGCATGCCACAGGGCTCTTTGCAGCAGCATGCAGCAAGGAGAGGTGTATGATATTATAAGAGGGCCTGTATGGCACAGTGGAGGGGCACCTCCATGAGCGCCTCAGGCAGGAGCAGATTGCACCAGCACCAATCATTGATATGCACAGGCAATGGCATGCAGGGGCATGTATAATGTGATTACCTCAGGCAGGAGGAGGTTGAGTAAGCTCCACAGCTCCTGCAGCTCGTTCTGCAGAGGGGTGCCCGTCAGCAGCAGGCGCCGCAAAGTGGTGAAGCGGTCCAGGTCTCGCGCCAGCTTGCTCTGCCGGTCCTTCATGCGTTGCGCTTCATCAATGATCACATACTTCCACTCCACCTGCATAGCAGAGCCTTGTCAATGATCAAATACTGTCAGTCCACCTGCAAAGCAGACCACTGTCCAGTTGTGACTGTAGCCTGAGAGATTGCTCTGCCGGTCCTTCATGCGCTGTGCCTCGTCAATGATCACATACTTCTACTCCACCTAAAAAGCAGACTTGTCCAGTTGTGACTGCTAGAATCAGAAAAGTGCTTGCCATGTTGATGATTGTCGGGCATGCTCAACACACTGCTCTATGCGCTTGAGTCATGCTTGTGTTGACTTTGCTGCATGCCCAGTGAAGTGTCAGAAGTCCCTTGCCCTGCACCCTTGAGGCCCAGACACAATGACGTCTACAAAACATACACCAAACCCCTGTTCAAACTTAGTCAATCTGAGCGCATGTACATGTGCTATGCACAATGTTGAGACTCACAACATAACTTGACAAGAGGCTGTTGCTAGCTTATGCAGCTAGTAACATGATGCGCATGACATCCAATGCAGTACACAGCACTCACCTTGGACAGCTTGGCCCTGTCGCGCATGATGTACTCATACGTGGTGACCAGCACGTCTAACTGCAGGAGGGAGACTTCTTGGGTGAACTTGCGCGCCACTCCTTAAGAGCTTAAAGCGATGTGACAGTATGCTGTGCTTGCTGTCCTTTCCAAGGCCTTTGCCAGGATCACAGCACAGCACCAAGCTCAGCAAGAACACAGCGCTCACCTTAGACAGCTTGGCCCTGTCCCGCATGATGTATTCATACGTGGTGACCAGCACGTTGAACTGCAGGGAGGACACCTCCTGGGTGAACTTGCGCGCCCTCTCTTCCTTCTGCCCCACATAATATACGCAGCGCACACTGGGCAGCCACTGGTTCAGCTCTGATTTCCAGTTGACCATGACAGCGTTGGGCACAATAATAAGATGGGGCCCATAATTGTTCTTGTGCTCCATCAGATAGGCAAGCAATGCCATAACCTGCAGTGACAATAAGACTTGGCGGCTATTGTTGCTCACAGCTGGTCTGCCGGTGGTTCAGATTAGGTTCAGCTCTGACTTGCAAGCCATGACAGCATTGTGCACAATGATGGGATGGGGACCGTAGATGTTCTTGTGCTCCATCAGGTAGGCAGACAATGCCATGACCTGCAAGTCAGAGCAGCAGTACAGTTTGCTGACACTGTCACTCTATATTTTAGTACATGAGCCGCACATCATGCAGCCACTGTTTCAGCTCTGACTGGCAACATACGGCAGCATTGGGCACAATGATGAGATGGCGCCCACAATTCTTCTTGTGCTCCATCAGATAGGCAAGTAGCGCCATGACCTGCAATGACAATAAGACTTGGCAGCTGTTGTTGCTCACAGCTGGTCAGCCACTAGTTCAGCTATGACTGGCAAAGCATGACAGCTTTGGGTACAATGACGAGGTACGGCCCGTAGTTGTTCTTGTGTTTCATCAGATAGGCCAGCAGTGCCATGACCTGCACACAGAAAAGCATTCGGCTGATGCTGTTGCTCATGATATAGTATGCGCACTGCACACCATGCAGCCACTGATTCAGTTCTGACTGGCAAATCATGACAGCATTGGGCACAATGATGCGGCAGGGACCGTAGTTGTTCTTGTGCTTCATCAAGCAGGCAAGTAATGCCATGACCTGCAAGTTATAGCAGTTGTATAATTCGCTGACAAACTTGCTCACACCACTCACTGCATTGTGCAACCAAAGTGCTAGTATAATGATACATGTCATAAAAACAACAAGAGATTACACACTATAGCGATGATGCACAACTACTGAGGAATGAATTGTGTCAACAGGCCAATGTAAACAGGACTTTACATGTCATTTTCACCTGAATAACTCACTTACAGGGATGCGTTGACATATGACATGGTGTAACAGCAGTGCTGCACAGCAGCTGGCTCAAAACGCAGCATCTGTGTGCTCAATGAGAGGCATGTAGGGAGCTCTGAAGCAAGCTGCTTTGACGTGGTCAAGCTGCTGCTTCCAGCTCACTACAAAGCCATTGAGCACAATTTCTGCCTGCTTGAGTGCTGCGAGCTATGTCAAACAGTGCCTGTGTACATCATGCCTTGCTCAATAGCACACACAGCCTGCGCGTACTGCCCGAGGCAAACATGTCACACAGCAGGGCTCCTTCTGAGCACAGCCTCAGCAAGGCCTGTTGCATCTGCAGCTCTCTGGCAACATGAAAACTGTTGCCTCCTTGTATGCCCACACAAGTGGCACAACAGCAAGCAGCAACTGCAGCCACTAGGGAAAAGCCCCAAGTGAACACCATCGGAACACCATCCACTGCAGCCCACCATCTGATACTGCCTCAGCTTGGCGCCCCAGGAAAGTTCAGCAAAGCATTAGCCATAGGGGTGGGGAACAAGCTTTACATGCGCTCATGTTGCACAGTCTTGCCAAAGCCCATCTATTTGCCAAGATGCCACTAAGGTGGTTATTATACAGGGACACCATCTACAACAGCTGCTGCTATAGGCAGCAGCCCTAACAGGTTTGACACAAACTTCTGCTGACCTGCAAAGTCTTGCCAAGGCCCAGTTCATCTGCCAAGATGCCATTGAGGTGGGTTTTGTACAGGGACACCATCCACGGCAGCCCCAACAGTCACACCAGCACACAGCAATTCCAGCATTTGGGCAGGACTCACTACCTGCACAGTCTTGCCAAGGCCCATCTCATCTGCCAGGATGCCATTCAGGTGGTTATTATACAGGGACACCATCCACTGCAGGCCCACCATCTGGTACTGTCTCAGCTTAGCGCCTGAAGGGGGTTTTAGCATGCTGGGCTGGCTTCGCACAACCTCCTCTACAGAGTGGGCCAGGCTGTAGTAGCGGCTCTGTGCATCGCCTAGGCCTGAGGTTGAGCTCTTGGCTGCATCACTGGTTGCTGCAGTCTCCTGCATAGCCTGAGAGGCTGCTGCCTGAACCTCATCCTCTGTCAAGCCCTGCATCAACATATCAAGGCTGAGGCCTCAGTCGCAGACCAGGCTTTATTGTCGAAATCACAAGGGCTGGCATAAAGTTCTTGGCTGCGTCACTGGTTGCTGCTGTCTCCTGCATGGCATGAGATGCTACTGTCTGAACCTCATCCTCTGTCAAGCCCTGCATCAACATATCAAGGCTGAGGCCTCAAGTGCAGACCAGGCTTTAGTGTCAAAATCACAAGGGCTGGCATCAAGCTCTTGGCTGCGTCGCTGGTTGCTGCTGTCTCCTGCATGGCATGAGAGGCTACTGCCTGAACCTCGTCCTCTGTCAAGCCCTGCATCAACATATCAAGGCTGAGGTCTCAGTCGCAGACCAGGCTTCAGTGTTGAAAACACAAAGGCTGGCGTCAAGTCCTTGGCTGCGTCACTGGTTGCTGCTGTCTCCTGCATGGCATGAGAGGCTGCTGCCTGAACCTCATCCTCTGTCAAGCCCTGCATCAACATATCAAGGCTGAGGCCTCAGTCGGAGACCAGGCTTTAGTGTTGAAATCACAAGGGCTGGTGTCAAGTTCTTGGCTGCGTCACTGGTTGCTGCTGTCTCCTGCATGGCATGAGAGGCTGCTGCTTGAATCTCATGTCTGTCAAGCCCTGCATACAACACATCAAGGCTGAAGACTCAGTTGAAGACCTGGCTGCAAGACTGGCTATGGGATCAAACTGTTGAAGAGCGGGCTTTTGTACTGCATGACCTCCATCTGGAGGCTGCTGTCTGCTGCATGGCTAGGGAGGCTGCTGCCTGAACATCATCCCCTGTCAGTCCCCACAAGCATGTACCTTGATCCTATTTGCGCTGTGACATGTCAAAACAGACATGCAAGTCCAGCTGGCCTGACAAGACAGGACTTGGGCCAAACACTAGCAATAGCCTGCATCTGAAAATGCTATCATTACCATGAAGTACAGCAGCTGACCTGAGCTCTGGCCTCAGCCATGGCTTGTGCTGCAGCTTCACTGGCCTCTTGGCTCAGCTTCACGCTGGCCACCTTGCCTGCCAGCTTGTGCAGGTAGTCTTCAGTGTCGTCTAGGAAGCGGTTGATGACCTCGTAGCGCTCGCTGGCGCCTTCTGGGCCCTTCTGCTTGGCCAAAAGCTCCTGGTATGCTTGCCAGTCATGCGCCTGACGCCAACAAGCATGCAAGTCTGTCAGCGTACAGGATAGAAGGCCTCCAGGCGCAAGTCTGTGCTGAAATGCAATCAACTCTGTTCATACAGTCATCTTAAGTTCATGGCAATGAATAAATGCCCAAAACCTCAAACATTGATTGATTTGTGCTTTGCCATTCATGTGCCTGCCCACAGGAAAATGCTGTCACTGGGAAACAAAGCTTTCTGCTAAACGCCAGACCTGTCAGCGTAAACTTCGCTGTCATGTTCTGGACCACATGCATCTGCTGAGAGCTAGAGCAAGGCTGTGTGTTAGCGCACATGAAGCTGTCCACATCAATCACAGTCTATCTGTTGACAAAGACCTACAATATTGCAAAAAGTCTCTTGCAGACTGCCTCTGCTGAAAGTGGCAGCATTAATGACAGCATATGACTTGTCTGACCTTGAGTGCATCCATACGCCTGCCTTTGTCATCATCACGAGCCTTGTGAGCGTCTCTGGCAAGCCTCTCATGCGTTTTGCTGACTGCCCTGTTGCGGGCGAGGCGTGATTCACGGCTGTAGTTGCTGCGCTCCTGAAGAGTGGTGCGGAACAGCTTGATCATCTTGGAGCGCTCTGCTGCTATGTCAGCCTTCTTCCTCTCCTCCTGCAGCGAAGTGGGCGTCCCTTTCATATTCAAGAACTGCTCAAGGGTCATTGAGATTCCAGGGCCATTCAGAAATAAGGGCTGCTGAGACTCAAAGGCCATGCAGATTTGAAAATCACTCAGATTGAAGGCTGATCAATTGCAAGGGGCTTTCAGGGTCAGGGGAACAAATGTGCAACATGTGAGGCGAGGAGCATCTCCAACCTGGTCATACATGCTTGCCTTGACTGGTGTTGTACCACCATCTTTGTTGACATCATTTGTGCATGTTAATGCTGGCATGTGCATGCTGGCGCTGGCATGTCTTCTGCATAGTCATACAAATGTCATCCTTCCCGGGAATTGACAAAGATGACGCCAGATGATATATCCTCGAGTAGCTTAGTTTGACCATTTCACAAGGCGCCATGATTGCCAATATCCAGGAAGGGTGAGCTTTGCATGAGGTCTGGAACACTCGCCAGCATAAGCATGCACAAATTGTATTGACGCAGACAACCCTACAACACCAACGAAAGCAAGCCTGCATGACCAACTTGGGGTTGCTTGTATCCACGCATATGTAAACAAGCCTCAAGCATGATATAGAAACAATAGTGTTCACTACTGCTAGAAGAAGGCTCTGATGCTGCCTTTGAACATGTGATCGGAGCCCACTTGTTATTGGCGAGGCTGATACAGTAAACCCTCCTAACCACGACTGCACTGGCTGCCAAAACTACTAGCAGTCAGAACGCAGCAGTTGAATTCCAATTGCATTGTCCTCACAGCAAGAATTTCCGCACATCAAGTACGCCTATGACAGGCACTACTGTAAACATCTCAGCCTAGTGTAGACAAGAAGTCTGACCTGCTTGATGAACTCAATCCGCTGCCTGATGCAGTTGCGCACAAACTTGCGGTAGTTGCGCTCACTGAGGCCCTGCACATCCTCCTGCTCCTTCTCTATCATAGCACGCACCCTAGCCTGCTCATCTGCCAGCTTCAGCATGCGCAGCTCCAGCAGCAGCTTGCCCTTGCCTGCTTTGCCATCGACCTGTCAGCAACACACACCCATGTTCAGTAACAAAATCTGTTCAATGGGGGCGCTGTTGTGATGACACGAACTGCTTGTGAGTGAGTTTGGGGCTTGCCCTTTACCCCTTTGCCTTGACCTGTTTAGCCAGCAGTACACATGTTGAGTCCATAAGTTGCAATTGCTCTCGTCATGCTATGTACTGTGTGTATGTGAGCTTGAGACTTGTGTAGGAAGGTGGTTTGCCATTGACCTGCAGCAACATGCACTCACACTGCTGAAATGTTCACTACCGACGCACCCTGGCCTGCTCATCTGCTAGCTTCAGCACGCGCAGCTCCAGCAGCAGCTTACCCTTGCCTGCTTTGCCATCAACCTGCCCAGCAAACAACACTCATGATGATTTAATAAGTGGTTGCAAATGCTCTTGTCATGCTATGTACTGTCTGTACGTGAGCTTGAGACTTGTGTAGCAAGGTGCGCTTGCCATTGACCTGCAGCAACATGCGCACATGCTGTTGAGATGTTCACTGTCAATGCACTCTGGCCTGCTCAGCTATCTTTGGCATGCGAGGGTCCAGCAGCAGCTTACCCTTGCCCGGTTTGCCATCAAACTGCAGCAACATCTCAAATGCTACAACGGCCAACGGAGCTTTAGTCTTTCATTGTGCCGCAAGACTAGTCAGCATTGGCCTGACTGTCAACATCCATGCATTCTGCATCATCCAAGACCTTTCCTGTGACTTTGCTGCAACTAGCACTGTCAGCAGCCACCATCAGTAGCAGCAATGACAATTCTCCTTGCAGCTCAGCTCAGCTCAGCAACTAGAAGTTTTTGTGTCACCAGGGTTAGCTACAGCAGTCGCATAACCTGCCAACTGGACGCTGCTGAGCCAGTGGTAGAATTGTAAGTGCTGTTAAAGTGAAAGCGTCTCTGATTGTTCAGGTGAGAGGAGACGGGGTTATTTGCCTGCTAGAGATGGTTGTGCTGAAAGTGGCAGCAGAGTGAGTGCGGCACAAATTAGAGCAGTTTTCCAAGGTTGATGAGGACAAGTTCTGTGCCTTCCAGCATCATGCTGCATTACTGAGATGAAGGCTCAGCCTTGAGTCAGTATCTGTGCTGAATGCAGGGCTGCCAAGGGCTGTGCAGCTGAGGATGGCATGCTGCACAGCCCTTGGCTCTGCAGTCATCATGGGATAACAATCACTCACCGATGCTCTGCCTTGCGTTAGCAATCGATCAGTGCCATTGTTGTTAAGGTATGCAGTAGGCAAGGCCTGCTGGTAGATGGGCAAAGACCCATCAGATGCAATCCCAGCCTACAGCATTCTGACAATGGCCATCAATTGTGGATGTTCCCACTGATGCATGGTTGTGCTGAAGCACTTGCAATGACCCACATGACATTTCGATGATTCTTTCTTTGCTCTTGGGCTGCCTCTTTAGACAGAGGCTCCAGTTATGACGCATGATGGCATAGACTTTTCTTTTCTTTCTTTCTTTCTTTGCAAACAGGGCCTGCTGACCATAACTGCATGATGTGAAGGCTTGCACCGAGGTATCCCGTTGTACTGAAGCCCTTGCATGACCCACATGGCAATATTATGAGGGTTGAATTGTGAGCACCGCCAGCAAAGCAAGCACAGAACTTGCCTGCTGGAATCCTGGGAAGGGATTGTCAGCCAGCTGTGCTTCCAAATCTGCTATCTTAGCTCTGCGCCTGCGTATGGTCATGCTGTGGTACTCCTGCCGCAACAGCTGGGCAGCGTCATAGCCCATCTGCATGAGTGGCAGCTGCCCATTAGCAACTTGCTGCGGGACGTACTGCCCACCTCTTGGTGCTGAGACTGCCGTGAAGATTGGCCCACGATCTTTTACCCTGGGAGCTTGTACCTGTAACAAAGCAGCCACATCTTCTGCTATCTTGCCTCTGTGATGCGTGGGTTTGCGCTTATTAATGCATGTATGCAACATCTGCTTTTGATGTCAAGAAAAGAGGCAGGACATAAACTGGGCCTGACTGCGAGTTCACCGTATGCGTTGTTGTCAGAGAACTGAGCTGCTGGCAGCTTTTGAAGTTTACAAGAGACAGGCATTGCTGGCACCCAACCAGCATACGACAGGCTATGAGCATTGCTGTCATGTGTCCAGTATGACTGACCTCAAGCATTGGCGCCTGCTGCTGTGATGCAAAATGTGCGGGCATCTGCGGCCTTGTCTGGCTTGCAAGGGTGCTCTGCACTGCAACAGGCTGCGCTGCGACCCTTGAAGCTGCCTGCAGCAACAAAAAAGTACATAAGACTCAGACTGGCACAATGAATTGTTGGCTGCCATGCTTGGAAAAAACAGCGCAAGGGCGCTCTGCACTGCAGCAGGTTGCGCTGCAACCCTTGAAGCCGCCTGCAACAATAAAAGACAATCACAAACTCATGATGCACAATATGGTCAGCAGCATTCGAGGCACTTGCTGTGAGGGTTTTGTTGTCTTCCATGATTATTGGTGCGCATGAAATGCGTTTGTGGAGCTGCTTTCAATACACCCAGTTCAACATTTGGGCTTGTATGCCTTTGTGAATCTCATGCGCCACAATCTCATATGCCACAGGAGCTACACGAGTGGCACAAGACAGTGGCAAATACAACTCAAACTGGAACAATGGCTGGTCGGCTGCGGTGCTTCCAAAGCAGCAGCGCAAACTGATAGGACTGTCTGCCGTTGTGAGTGCTTAGCGCGCATCAGACTGGGCAAATGTGCTAGAAAGAGCAAGACTCGAGTGCAGCTTTCAAAACAGCAGTGCAAATTGACAGGGTCACCTTCCGTCGCGAGTGCTTTGCACGCATCTGACTGAGCAAAAGAGCTAGAACAAGCAACACCAGGGTGTCATTTCTTGCCTGTACAGGTGGCCGTATCTGCTGTGCGATGGGGCGTGCAGCTGCAGCAGCAGGTGCCTGAGGGGCTGTGGGGCTTTGCACTGGCACAAAGGAACCATCTGGCGGAGGAGCCTTGATGCCTTGCATCAGGTCTGCGGGCAGGATCTTGTCCCCTCTCTGCAAGCAGCAAACCTCTAGTCAAAGCGAAAGCCTGACAGTCCCTGAGATTAGGCAACAGCATCAAAGTGTGTGGCTGCATGTAACGATGCCAAGAAGCTTGAGCTGTCGTTAGTCATGGCTACTCACACATGCGAACTAGAGATGCAAGAGAGGCAGCATAGGAGAAAATAGTGCGCAAGGACTCTTTTCATGAGCAATGAGGATGCTCTGAGACAAAACAATGGTCTAGACCAGCGCAAAGTTGACTGTGTATTGCATGCAGGAGTCTGCAGTTTGGTGGGTGCAGCTCAGCAATAGCTACATACAAGCTACACTGCTGGTAGCATGGACACCATGACTGGCGCTCATACCTTGATCCTCCTAAAAGCCAGAATCTGGTTGCGGAGCACATTCAGCTGATTGTGCGTGAAGCCTTGGACCACTGGATGTGCAGGAACCTGTGCATTGCTAAGCCTGTTTGCCGGAGACAGAGGGGCTGCACTCCCATGGCCTTGCTGAGGCACTGAATGCAGGACAGTCCTGCTTGTGTTGCCGGCCTGGAAATGGCCATGTTGCTGGCCTGTATATTGCTGCTGCTGCTGCTGCTGCTGGCTGTGTGCTGTCTGTGGAGCATTTGGGTATGCTAAATGACCTGACGGCGGGGCATGGTGCTGCTGCTGCTGCTGTTGCTGTTGATGTTGATGCTGCTGCTGAGCGTGGGAGCTGTGCCAATTTGTGTGTTGACCCTGAGCCTGGTATTGTGCTGCAGCTGCTGGTGGCAGCTGGTGTGCAAGCTGGGGCTGCAGCGGTTGAGATGGCAGAGGGTATCCAGCAGCATAGCTTGTTGCTGCACTCTGGCTGAGATCAGCATGATGGCCAGCAGGATGCATTGCTTGCTGCCTGCTGCCACCTGGGTTATGGCCTGGCTGCATACTGTCACCCAAATGCGGTGGCAATCAGTACTCTGACTCTGCCAGTTGGCACATGCCTTGTGACTAGGTACCCTGAGCACAGTGTGCCATGTGCGGGTGAGCAATTGCCCCCACGCTGAGTGTACAGCCAAGAGGGGCAGTAGAAAGCCTGCACGCGGGTAAAGTAAAGTCTGGTGCAACCTGACTGTCCAGACTTTGCAGACAGGCAGCCACATTGAGCCTGTTTGCCACAGATCCAATGCTTGGCTCAGACTTGGAATGCCAGACTGTTTCATGTACATAAGAACCTGACGCAGAGCTATGCTGCAAATTGTGCCTTTGCCTAAAGAAGCAAACTCGACGAGATCGTCGACGCAAGACCTTGTCTTCAATGACATACCAGTATAGGAATTGCTAGGAGCTGTGCAGCCACAGTGCCTCAACGACAGTAACAAAGCTGTCATAAGCGCTTTTGCAGCGTACGAGACACCGGCTTGTACGCCATGCATAGTGATCTGAAGTTACCTTCCACCGCCTTGAGGCAACAGGGTGGATCAGTGGATGACGCGCAATGGAACGCTTGGTGAAACGATGCGCAATCCGACCAACTTTTCCCTCAGCCTCGACTCCACCTTCCGCCCCACTCGGTCCTTGCAATTGCAGTGAGTCAATTATTACATTACTGGCCCTTGCCTGCCTCAATTAAAACCTTTGCAGCACACCCTAACCTGCCAACAAGCAGGTAGTGATACAGCAGTAAAAGCAGCCTAACAAGATTAATCTGGTGATAAGGCATTCACGCTATGCCAGGACGAGCCCTGGCAATTCTCCAGGACAGTCAATCTGGCATGCATGTCAGAGCAGCGCATGCACAAACTGCATGATTTACTGAAAACTGTTGATGATCTGTTTGCAGCAAAGCCAAAGCCATGCAAAAGATATCCCTTGCTTCCGCAAATCAGCTGGAAATCTGCTCTGAGTCATAAACTTGAGCTTCTGCTCAAAATGATGTCATTTGACTACTGACTGTTGTTGCTTGCTACAACTCTGCAGGTCTGATAATACACATGGTGCTTGATTGTAGGCTTTGGATGCTACAAACATTACACTTCACGACCTGCATGAGCTACATCTTGGTACAATCTGCTGTTCAAAATTGCTGACAAGTGCTACAATCTTTTATCTATCTCAAATGCTGACAATAGCATCTCCCTGATGAATTGCGCCCTCAGCTCTGGAGTATCAACCACAGCTGGCCTGCAAAACGAACAAACTGTGTGAGACGTCTGTCGACAATACAAGCACTATGCCAATTAGACATTCAACAGAAACGCAGACAATAAAAATAGTAGAGACAGTTGACACATCACATCTTACTTAGGTGCAGGCCCAAGGGCTTGTTTGTCTGACGCAGACGGTTTCACAGCCCTGCTGACAGCCTGATCAGCTGAGCTTGAGCTCTGCGCTCTTTCAGCGCTGTGTTTTAGCCTCCCGTGCTTGTCTGTAAGAGATGTCTGCTTGTATGCTGAGGGACCGCTCGACATAGCAGCAGCTTTTAGCTTCAGCAGCATGTCTTCCTCTTGCCTTACAGCACGAGCCCATTCCTGCAGAAACGAGCCAAACTAGCCTGCTGAGAGAGAGAGAGACCGCAAGACACAGTAGTTTTACATGCCTAGCCAGCCAGTGAGACTGATGCACTGCAGTCAGAATGTAGTGATCGGTGTTGCCTTATCGTTGACATGGGAATAGCAAGCGTCCTCATAAAGAGGAAATACTGTACAACCACTCACTGACTGCAGCAGCTGGCCACCTACCATAGACATGCTTTGGCTCATGGAACTGGAAGCTTGACTTGAGGGTGATGAGCACTCTTCAGCATCCTGGTGATGCACCGACAGGTGCTGAAGCACATCTCGCACTGGCTTGTTACACACAGGGCACCTCTGCAGCAAAGACAGATGAATTGCATAGCAAGGTAGATTGTTGCCAGCAAATGCAGGCCATGCCAAAGCCTGAATGTCAAGGCTGCGCTGTCAGTGAGAAGCAATTGCCATGAAGACAACATGCAGCTTGCTCTCACCGCTGAGCGCTGCTGATAGGCATGCTCCTGGTTTACATGGTCGATAAGACCTGCCACGTCAAAGGATTGGCTGTAACAGAAAGGGCAATGATACTCCTCACCCTCTCTGATGAGAGATCCTTCAGGTGAATCTAGCTCTGTATTCACAACTCTTGTCACCAAAAGTCACAGCAGCTTGGTGTGAGTATGTTATGTTGATACAGACACCTTTATCAGTGCAGTCACTATCGAAAATTCATCAAAAACCGTACCTGCCGAGGCAGAGGTAGAGCCTGCAGAGCTTGTATGGCGCTTTTCACGAGGCGCTCTGCCCACTGTGCACCTGTCCATATCCTGAAGATCTCGCGGTCTGACTGATTTGAGCAGCAGCCTTCACAGCGCGCGAATGACGCATGCGCTGCTGAAAGCAAGCTTTTGTGAGTGATTTGCACTTGTGATGATGCGCGCGTAGTGAGCGGTCTTGAAGGACTTCGCTTGCTACTTAGATCACGTGGTGGGAACGCGACTTGCTTGCCGACTTTTACGAGTCGGCTGCGCAAAGATGTCAAGCAGACGCCATAAGCACTGCGAGACGCGTACACTGTCGGAGGAAGCTGCTTCACCGCGATACCGTGCATATACGAAGCGAAGCAGCTAACCGTAGGGATTCATTTGGCCCAAGAGCAGGAAGGCCAAAACGCACCACGTCATGGACAGACGGTGTATGACTGTCAGTGCGTGCATCTCTGCTGGCAGTGTGTTGCATGTGTGACCGTTTGCGACACGCGGCCAGATGTCCAAATACTTTTGAATGGAGAGGGTCGTCCGCGCATTGCCTGTATCGCTTACCATCACTGCCCTCAGGCACCACATAATCTCGTCCTGCAGATATCCGCAAAATCAGTAGCGGACGCAGTGCCATTATGGTATGACTCAGCGTTAGCTCCTGTCGAGGATGAGCAGCCTGTGTAGGTCTGCGTTTTAAGTACATCCTACAACTTTGACACAAGTGGGCGATACAACAGTTCGTTCACCCAGTCAGCCAGATCACCTTGACCGCCACGGCAGACCCGGAAACTTAGACACTGAGGGATTTCAGAAGATTTTAAGCCTATCTCGTTGGTCTGAAGGCGTCTTCATGCCTACTGAAGTGCAGACAGCACTGGGCTGCAGCAAGTGCAGATTCTCAAGCAGAGGCTGCAAGCGTTGCAAAGACCCAGCCTTTCGGAAGAGGCGGCGTGAAAGCGATGCATCAGCCTCAAGGCAACAAAGGCCAACCAAGAGGCATAAGGCTAGCAGCAGCAAATCAAATGCAGCTGCGCAGTCAGAAGGCAAAGCTCCTCCAGCTCAGAGCACAAGTAAGACAGCTCCTCTTCTCTTTTGCACAAAGCTGTTACATCAATCGTACACTGACATTATTGCGCATTGCACCATAGTCTTTGCATTGCATATGCTCATCCTGTATGCAAGCTTTATGTAAGTTTTTTTGTATTGAAGGGGGCCAGGCGCGCCCAGCAAAGCAAAAAGATACCTCCATGCCACTAGACAGCACGAAGCAGCCCCAGAAGGCACCACCCCCAGAGGATGGTCTGCCTTCAGCAGATCAGCACAGTGCACCTGAAAAATCAGGCGCAGATGAAGCACAACAATCTCAGGCCGCAGTCCAGCCTGACACTGCTACTAATGCTGGAGCCCGCGCCATTCAGCCTGACACTGAGTCACCTCATCTACCAGAAGCAGCTATAGGGATTCAGCATCAGCCACACAAGGCAGAGCCAGCTGAAGCAGCATTGCTACCTCAAGCATCAGAGGCTCCCCAGGCAGCAGAGCCACCTAAAGCAGCAAAGACAGCCACAATAGCAGAGCCCGATGCAGCAGCTCAGGTCTCTCCACGACCTGACCCATCATCTGCAGCACCTGCAAGCACTGCGCCTGAACCAGACAGTACGAGGTCTATACCTTCTGAGACGCAGACTCAAGCACCAGCAGGACCATCGGCAGCTGCTGCCGCTGCTGCCTCACCACAGCCTGAGTCAACACCAGGCTCAGCACGCCAGCAGCATGACAAAGCAGCTGCTCTAGGCTCTCAAGGAACAGCATCAGACAGCTCGCGCCCATCCTTCCTTGCCATGCTGCAGAGCAAGATGGACAAACGGCGGCAAGAAAGGCGAGAGAGCCAATCTGCTGGATCTGCGTCAGACTCCTCCATGTCCTCTGTGCATGCAGCTGGAGCTAGCTCAGCAGGCAAAGCAGGCGCTTCTGTTGACTCAGGTAAAGCCGACATGATTCAGACACATTTTAGCTGTTCTTTTGCACGCCGCACGAGTATGTCATCTGGATTGGACTTGATTCTTAGGTTATGCTGTTTCACATCTTGAGGGGGCTGCTTTGCAATGCTAGGGCTCAAGTGTGTATGCGTATGTGTGCAACTCTGCTGATCGTGACAAGTCATCACACTCTGCTGCTGGACACCCTGTCTTGCTAGTGCCTTGACATGCACCAGTGCCTGGTGTGCTGTGGTGTCAAGTCACCGTTTACCAGACAAGAATAGACTACAAATGCATATTGTAAATGTGCTGCTACTGTACAAGTGCAGCTGCCCACGTGACCCAGAGCCTTCAGTGCCCAACAAGCCTATCACTACAGAAGTGAGCGAAAGTTGTGAAGTCCTGGTCACATGCTCTGTAAGCACTTTGACTTACACTATACACAATTGCATGTATTGCAGTCGATGCGAGTCTGGCTTTTGACCTTGCCATTCAAAACATAAACCATGCAATGGTGCTCATGCAATTGCTGTACAGCCTGACACATGGCACACATGCAACGCACAGCTTTGAAATTAGACAGCCAGAATAAACACACAAAAGCACCAAAGGGCTTGTGCAGGCACGTAGACTCCACAGGCAATGCATGCTCCACAACAATGCATGCCGCACGACAAGGCTGAAGGAACAGTGAGAGTGTTTTGTGCAGGCACACAAGCGCCTCAGGCAATGCATGCTCCAAGGCATAAGGTGAAGCAGCAGAAGAGGCGTTCCACCAAAAAAGCTCCTGCCAAGACCAGGGCATTTCTGCAGAGGGGTCCAGATCCCCGGCAAGCCCTATGGCACCCCCCTGCCAGCCCCTATGGGTTGATCGAGGAATATCTGTATGAGGACCCTTGGAAACTGCTAGTAGCCTGCATGCTGCTCAACGTCACCAGCGGCTTTCAGGTATGCTATAGTTGCAGACTCTGAGCACTTCCAGGCACTGAAAGTGCTGCAAAGCAATAGCTTGCTGAGCACACCTTCTAGTTCCGATGGCCTCATAGAGAAGTACCCTGCATGAGTACCCTTGAAAACTGCTGGTAACTTGCACGCTGCTCGATGTCATCAGCAGCTTTCATGTGAGTTGCAGTTGCAGAGAGTTTGATGACATCACAGCATTTGTGATCCCGTAGCTTGCTTGCGAGTGGAGCAATATGCCAACATGTTTGGTGTGTCTTACACACTTGAGCGTGCCGGTAGGTTCATAACAGCTCTCTGGAACACAGCAATGTCTCCTCGGCTGCACTGGGTACTAAGCAAAAAGTCCTCACCTCAAAATGTCCTTACGCAGAGGTACCACCACAGTCAGAACGTCATGTTCGATTCCCAAACGCAGTGTTTACACAAAGAGACTGTAGCTCAATTGTCCATATCAGATATGTAAGTGTAGGGACTTGCTTGTATGTGTAGGTGCGTAAAGTAATCTGGAAGCTGTTTGAAATTTGGTCAACTGCCGAGGCAGCTGCTGGTGCTAGTGATGACACCATGGTGGTTGTAGAGAAGCTCATACAGCCTCTGGGCCTGTTCAGAAAGCGCACCATTGCCATCAAGAGGTTCTCTCAGGAGTACCTTGAAACTGATGTAGGTGGCTCTTTCATTGAGCTTTTGCATACACAGCTTGAACTGTTATACTGTTTATTGATGTGCACCCCTGCAAGCTACAGTGCAAGATGTCATGTGTCCATTGTTGTCTCTTATCGCATTTGCCGCCAAATTTGCAGGACACCCAGCATGTTTGCCATCAAGAGGGTTCTTCAGGAGTATCTTGAAGTGCTTTGAGTCAACGTAATCAATCCAATACTTGACATACATGCTTTGCACATGCAGCTGCTTACACACGTTACACTTGAAGCTGCATCTGCTCTGAGGCTTGCTCCTGGGAATTTTGGTCTGTATTTACTGTCATATGACCATACTGCCTTTCTTGAATTAGGAGCTCATGCATGAGAGATCCACCCAATTCATACATTCTGCTTTTCATTCGCTTTTCCAATTGGCCTGGAGTCAAGACACTACCATGTATGCTGAGTCATGCTGCACTGATTGAGGCTGTTGCAAGCGCAGCTCAGCCTCTCTTTTGCTCATGGCTTTGAGGCACAGTCACCAGCACTGCCCTGGCCAAGGCTGGTTAAGTGCACTGGTCGAGGCGGCTGCAAGCGCAAGCTGAGGATGACTGTGCTCACAAATATAAGGTGCTGTTTTGTATGTGTTGTAGTGGCTGGATCCCTTTGAGCTACATGGCATTGGGCAGTATGCCTCAGACGCCTACTTCATGTTCTGCCGAGGGAACTGGCAGGATGTTGAACCATCTGACAAAGATCTCTTGAAGTATCAGAGATGGCTGCACAGTACTGGTGGAGAGGGTACTGGTTTGGAGAGAGATGCAATGCCCGAGGCTGCCTCTGCCAGCAAGGTCGATGCACCTAGCAGCACCTGAAAGATATGAAAGTTGTCTCTGCTAGCGAGACTGATGCATCAGTTGGATGCTGAAAGAGTTGAACAGTGTCTCTGCCAGCGAGGTTTATGCATCTATTGGCACCTTGAAGGATTGGAGTTTTGTCTCTTCCAGCAATGCTGATGCATCTGCTGAAGTATCAGCATTGGCTTCAAAGTAATCATTATGCTGGAGAGGGGACTGGCTTGGAGCGACTTGCTATGCCTGATGCAGTCTCTGTCAGCAAAGCTGATGCATCGTTTGGCCAGTAAAAAAATTAGCTTGTATTGATCTTCCACAGTTGATGCTTGTGGTATGGTGGCAAAACCAGAGCCTGTATATATGTAAAACATCTACGGGTGCGAGTGAGTAATAACTGAGTAAGAGCAAGGCTTTTGCTGATATCTCTGCAGACATCCCTGTGCTCAAGATGTAAAAGGCTTGTGTAGCTGTTGAGAGAGAAGCCGGTCTACGGCTGGTCTACATCAGTCTACGTGTACGGTAGCGAAAAGTGTTACAGTTGTAACTTACTTACACGTTTAGTGTCCTGGGGGCCCAACACACGATCAAAGCAAATCAGTGAAAGGTTCACCTGGCATTTACTTAATGCGTTCTTGGCGTGCACAATAGAGCATCATCACGACTGCAGAAGGTATCATGGTGGACATGCTAGTACTGACCTCGCCAATACACTAAGCTAAACCTAGAGTTTGTCCTCTGAGCAAAAAGCACTCAAGTTGAGCCTCAAGCATTGTCACCACACACATTGTCTCCTAGGCTACTTCTAATGCACTCAACACCCTCTTAGCAATGTCAATCATGGTTCAAGGTGCTGTAGGGAATTCAGACAAATATTGAATCCGCAGTGCAAGAGGCTCTGTTTGCATGTGCAGAAGCCATGCAAACGACAACAACAATGATGCAAGGTCGTCCAAAGTTCGGAAGGGTTCCCCTGCTCGCCAAAGAGGAGACCTAAAGTCGTCTGTCCCGACTCTGGAACACAGAGTTGCCTCTGAGCTGCTGATCAAGCAGCTGACATCAAAGTCATTCAGGAAAAACGTTGTCATTGATGAGCAGCATGTTCTCTGGCTTGATGTCTCAGTGTAACACTCCCGCTGCATGCAAGCCAGTCACTGCCTGCAACATCCACATAAACGGCATGGCAAGTCTGTCCTACAATTTCTAATACATGCACAAGGCAGTCAGATGGGATGGCCATATCAGCATCAGCCTGCCAGAGCAGTACACTGATGCACATAGGTCCGAAGCACCTCCGGAAAGACAATGTCAAAGCCAGGTCAGAGCAATTGACGATACAAAATGGCACAGATCTGATGCATGGGACAAGCAGGTGTACCTGAAATGTGCATTGCCAGTAGTGAGGCAGCATGCTCTGTGCACACGTGGACAGCCTACTGCCAAGCTGCAACTTCAGGAAGGAGAGGTTGGGACCAGCTCCCTCCATAGTTCCATATGCATCAAGATCGCTCTTGATGATAAACGGCACTGTTGCGTCCACCTTTCTGTGGATCATGAGCTCATTCCCGACCAGCTTGGAGTGTGCAATCTGTGGAACATGACATGGTCTTGACGTCACCATGGCTGGTCTTTGAGAGCGTGTAACAGTGCAGTGCAAAAGGTATGCAACAAACGATGATCAGCTGAGCTGTGCATGTACACAAGGCACAGACACGTGACACTGACTGCATTGTACAGGTACACTGTACCTTGTAAACAGCATTCTCCCTTCCAAGCTGCACCACCAAAGACTTGTGCCCATGAGCAAGAACATGAACTTCTGAGACGTCAAATGTCTGCTGGTCATGAAGCCGGAGCTGAGGTTGGACTACAGGTACTGATTGAAGATGACATCGGGTGGCCACATATTGCACAACCATGTGGAAGCCAGGTGTAGGCGACGCGCTGCCTGCCATTAAAAGCAGGCCAGTCAAGCTTGCAGCTTCTGAAGCTGAAATGTGTTTCAGCATGTCATCAAGGTCCTTGCATAAGACGTCCTCAGGCTACACATCTTTGCCTGGAATTGGCAGAAAGACTGAGCATGACATCAGACGATGTGTCCCAAGACCAGCAACCCATTGATAGTCAAACTTAGCGATCCAGCAGCACTCAATACGGACAATGAATGGGCAGAAAAAGACTTGATCCCGCCCAGGTGTCAAGAACTTGCTCCTGATGACCCTGTGCAACTGCCAAGCACAGTTCAATATGATTCCTTGACTGTCTGTCGGCAACAATGCTGACACTTGTAGTCGGAGTATGCAGCGGTTGCAATATCACAATCTCAGGCCTAACAGCCTGAAGCATCTTCCAGGTCATGCACATGTGTACAGCAATTTGGCAGATACCGCGTATTGTAACCTGAGGAGGCTTACCTTGCCAAAGGCATCCTTGTTGCTGTGAATGCCAACAGGGTCAAGAAGAGGGTTGGATGATACATTTCTAGCCTTTGCCTCTCCAGGGTGACTTTCGACGCCATTGATGAAGCACCGCAAGTCTGGGCGAGCTGTGTCCGCAGAAGCATGATCTTTCAATAGGAATGCAACTTCAATCTGACC
>BDIU01000316.1:35032-98808 GCA_002118135.1 Trebouxia sp. TZW2008
TGCAGCAGTTCGACAACATGACAGGTCTGACAGGCTGTCTTGCCCAGCACCACCTCTTGTTCCGCCATCACCCCTTCTGCAACACACTTGGCCTATTGTGCTGTGAACATCAGTCATTAGCTCTCTTGTGACATGCAGGCAATGCAATTCTGTGATGTATGCTGAATTCTGGCAGCAGAATGCATGCAGGGTCTGACTTTGCAGGGTCTGACTGTGACATGTTTCGACATCTTTGTGTGATCCTCACAAAGCTTCAGTAAGACAGAACATGTGACTTAAACACTGGACAGTCGCTTGGTGCAACATCTCACCATCAGCCAGCGGAAGTGGAGTCTCTGTGAAGCCTGTCTCGTGCCTCTTCAACAGCCTGCTGCTCCAAATGTGACAGTCTATGCTTGATCGCCGGGTCCACTGCACGGCAAAATAATGGTCAGCAGCCACAGCTTTGCATTTGCTGGGGAAGACTGGACAGCTGTGGATTCCAGAGCTATATTTGTATGTGCAAGCAAGACACGGAGGCAGCATTGATCCGTCTGTGGTTCTCGTATAAGTCAATGAGGCTGGGCTGAATAAGCATGCATTTGCAGTGAGTATTTGATCAAAGCGCATGTCGTCTCTGCACCCCATGACTTTACCTGTGCCCTTTCCTCTCAGGAACTCTTCAACCAATGCTTTGAGTGCGGGATCATCCTCATTCAGCTGAATCATATCCCGTAGGCTACTTCCCACTGTGCTATCCTCAGCAGCCAAGACAACAGCTCTTGCTCTCAGATCTGCTTGCAAGCCTAAGCTCTTGACCCTTTGAGTGGCAACCCTTTTATGTTCCAAGGTGTCGCTCATGCGCGGGTTTAATGCAGCTAGGTCCTGTACAAAGGTGAAAGGCTTAGGGAGTCATGCCCATACTGCATAGCAGCTGGGATTTCAACAGAACAAAACAGTTGACAGGACTTCAAGTAACATGTATCATGTCGCATTTAGTGCATGAATGGCAACCTAAGCTGCTGTATTGGTACTGCTACAGACAACACTGTGTCATGGTTGTGTAACACAAGCAGCTGCTGCAAGCAGCATCTGGATACCAGGCTGCTTTTGGTTAGTGCCAACAACAGGTAGCCTCACAGTTGCAAGAATTTTAACCAGTGTACATTGCTGCAAGTGTGTGTGTATTCTTCAGCTCGACGACACACCACTGCTGAGGCTTCGTGTTATCAAAGACGCAGTCACCTGTGGCTGTTCTTGGCCGTGGCTTGAAACAAAATTGTTGTTCGGGCTAAGGGTGAGCGAATCTTTGATACTTGACCAGCAGATGGTGCGGTCCTGTTGCAAGAATTGAAGTAAAGCGTCAGCCTGAAGGCTTGCTGGGAGTTAGTCTGAAAAAGCAGTCCATTCCTGCAACAACCGCAGCTACAAGGCTTGCTAGCTCAACATACCTGCAGGGGTGTAACACAGAACGGAGTCCATACAAGTCTCTACGTCACTTCGCGAAGCTGACAGCTTAGCTGAGAGCGTTGCTAAGCGTGCGGGCCTTTTGAAGCAACCACGTGCCCGTTTTGGTTGTCCGCCAAGGAGAGAGAGTAAAGAGAGTAATTTTACATGCCTTAGCCAGCCAACAAGGCTGATCGCATGTGCCACACACAGAGAGAGAGAGAGAGAATAATTGTAGTAGCTGAGTGGCTCATCACGAGACCGAGTTAGTATTGCAAATTACTAATCGGATTGCCTGCAATTTGCTTTCTGCGAGCTCTCCACTCTCACGAGCATCAAGCAGAGCGTCGCGACTCGACGCGTTGTTGGTTAACAGGAACCTCAAAAATGCCTCGAGACTCAGCTTCGCATCCGTGGCACGACCTCTCGCCTGGCGAGGACGTTCCCAACATCGTCAATGCTGTGATTGAAATTCCTATTGGCAGCAAAGTCAAATACGAGCTCGATAAGGACACAGGTGAAGCAGATTGCCATGCAGCTGAGGCATTTTGCACGCCCTACACGCAGTTAAAGACGCACAAAGGCGATGCCAACCTGCCCACCTGCCTTGTGATCAGTCACTTCTGCTGAACACTCCTGTTACTGCAGGAATGCTTTTTGTGGACCGTGTCTTATACTCTTCCGTGGTGTATCCTCACAACTACGGGTTCATCCCTCAGACACTTGACGAGGACGGCGATCCTATGGACGTCTTGGTACTTATGCAGGAGCCTGTATCTCCTTTCAGCTTTCTGCGTGTCAAGCCTATAGGTACAATTGTGCCATGCTTGTTTGTTATTTGTTGATCCTGCTAGTTCACTCATTTTCAATGGTTGCAGGCCTAATGCAAATGATTGATCAGGGTGAACAGGATGACAAGATCATAGCAGTGCACGCTGATGACCCAGAGTACCGAGACTACTCTGACATATCTCAGTTGTCGTCGCACCGCCTGAAGGAGATCAAGAGGTCTGCTGCCATTACTGGTATTGCAACATTGAACTTGCAATCTGACTTGTTCGTCCTGTGCTCAAAATGCCTATGTGTCCAGGTTCTTTGAGGACTACAAGAAAAATGAAAACAAAGAGGTGAAGATTGATAACTTTCTTGGGTCAGAAGACGCCAAGAAGGCTATCAAAGCCTCAATGGTGAGCAGAGTGTCATTGTGTCTTTGTTGGGCCATTTTGTGTGAGGTGCTATGTCCTAGCAAGCTGATCATGTTTGACAGTTTGCCCATATCAAAGGGCTGAGAATCATGTAATGATGATTGCAGGCCACATACACTGACATGTATGTACCCAAACGACCAAGATCTAGCAGTCATCCAGATTTGAGCAATCTTGCCAACAGTGCTCAACAGAAGCAAAGCACCATTTCCAGGTCTAGCAGTCAAAACAGTTTGGGCAAATCGCCAAGCCAGCAAAGCCTGAGCAAGTCAAGCAGTCAGGTGGTATTGGGAAGTAGCCCAGACAAGGCTGATCTTGCACCAAACAAAATCCCAAGGTCTCCGCAGCCCAGACAGAAAGCCCCAGATGCAGCTGAATGACATTTGCACAAATTTGGTTTCAAAACAATATATAAGCTTCTTGAAATGCAGAAGTATGTCAACATTTCAAACGCAAGTCAGTGAGTATGTCAACAGTCTTTCATGTCTGCAAACAAAACTCACTTGAGAGGCAGGCAATTCAGTAACAGACTTGTGACCAAATGCTGGTCAGTTGAGACTTGTGTCAGCGTGAGTAACAGAATTTTAGTGATGACTGAACTGCTTTGAGGAACTGCTTTGTGGAATTCATTTCATCAAACCTAGATCCATGCAGCTTTGTTGACCCTACTATCTTTGGCAGCTGTTTTGGCATCAATCTTGTTTAGCGCTGCAGAGCTGGGCCCTGCTTTCTGTTTTGCCTTGCTTGCTAGAGGCAGGTCTACACCATCGTGTCCATTGCCAATCTCTCCTGCAGTGCAAAGTTTGTTCAACTACACTGCCATCAAGATGTCAAAAGAAGCTTGCTGTTGGTATACAAGCATATGACGCCAAGTATGTGTCATCATCAACCACACCGCACTGTGCACCCCTCAACACAGTCAACATGAGCACATTACCAAGAGCTTGCTAAGGTAACGCTAGAAGGGGATTGTAAGGCTAGCACGTTTGTAAGATAAGGCTAGTAGAGTAAAATGGTAAGGCTAGCAGGGTAGTCAGGTAAGCTTAGATAATACCTAGTACATTGCGGTGTGGACTATTTGGGCTGGCAGCAGCGCCCTCAAGTACTGGACTGCCTGTGGACACAGCGCCTGCCGCATAAGCTCTGAGCGTATTGCTAGCCCCAATTGGCATGCTGATTGCTTTGCTGAGCCCCTTTCCTGAATCTGTCTGTTGACTTGGCAAGCTGCCTTGCCGCTGTATGGACCCCTGCTCAGAACCATCCTGCTCCATGCTTTGTGCCTGCTCTTGTTGCAAGGCTGTGCTGCCTGGCGCTTGCAAGGGCGTCTGTGACGTGCTGGGCTGCTGTCCAGGGGCTGCTGGCATGGCTAGAGATTTGGGAAGACCCATCTTCTCCTTCAGGATCTGGGCCCTCTTTATGGCATCTGTGCATTGCTGCAAGGCCACAAGCACAAGTCAGAACTTTGTCACGTTCACTAATGACACATCACAATAGTACAACTAGTGTAAGACATCCTAGAATAGAACCTAGGTGTGTGTTCCCAAGTTTAGCGGCACCAGGTTGGCGCACTGTGCACATTGTAGCAGGCTATGTGTGTTTGCATTGTGCTTTAAGGCTTAAGATCGAAGGGAATTTCAGCAGCAAAGTCTGCTTAAACAACTTGACTGCAGAAGATTTCAGCCAGTCAGATCAAGCATGCAGGTCAAGCTGTGATCTGCAGCAACACCAAGTCAATCAAGTACCTGCAGATAGAACTTGGCTGGGGTTGCCTTGTTCTGGCCATCCTCATCCGCGGTCCTTCTAGGCAGAGACTGCTGCCTGTCTTTCAGCCGCCCAAGTGCACTTGCTCTGCCAGCAACCCCACTGGCTTGACCCCCAGCTGCTCCATCACTGACTGATGCAGTGGCTGTTGAGTCCTTGGCTTCCCCTGCCACCTCCCTGACCCTCTGCAAGCTGCTGCCCACCACTGACATGCCTGCCAGCCTGTCACTCAGGTCTGCTGACACTCCTGACCGCAGCTGTGGCGCTGCCTGTGAGGCGGTAGCAGGCTCTGTGCCTGGCTTGCTTGTACCTGCATGCGGAAGTGCAACGATCAAGCAACTGAAGTGTGCAAGACAAGTAAATTCACCAGATCAGAGGCAAACTGCTGTAACTTCATGGACATGGCCAGGGTGCAGTAGAGAGTGTGATGTGAAGCAATTGCAAGTGCAATGGTCAAAACATGAGGCGTGTACTAGACAGTCAACGTGACCAAACCAGAGGCAAATTTCTCTGCCCCACAAAGGTGCCTGAGGCAACAATGTGATGTGAAGCACTCACAAAGACAATGCATACAACCATGAATCAATGTGCTCTTGAAATTTACGAGGACCACCACAGAGGCAGTTTAGTGCGGCTGAAGCACTTATCCAGCATGCAGTTGGAAATGTGCTACGAAGCAGCCATCGCTTGATTTGTGACAACTTGCATTTGATGACAGGCATGCTCGACTTTGGCAACACCTGGGGGCAGGAAAGCCGGATTTTCTCTCCATGGGGAGGAGCGGGGGGTCGTGGGGGCTTCCTCCTTGGGTGGAGGGGAGGCCAAGCCACCAAGGCTGATGCTAGGGATGGCACCTGCAAGGGGCCTTTCTGCTGCCTTGCCAAGGCCCATGTAGTCCCTGCATGCAATGCATGTCCTAAATGTCATGGCATGGTGTGAGAGATGCACAATTTACAAAGCCTGTCAAAGGCAGGCAGGCAGGCTTGGCAACGGTACCTCTTGCAGATGGCTGCCAGCGATCATGAACACCAATTGCGGATGATCTGAGCTTGTGCTTGCATGCATGAATCAACAAGGGACTTTGTAAACTGCACACCGTTGCATGCAAGGCAGCTTTGCAGAATTAGCTATGTATCTGCAGCAACATCCGCTGTGCTCACTAGCTTTGCAGGAGACTGGTCATGCTCTTGCACGAGTCAAGGCAGCTCATGCACCATGGCCAATGCTTCGTGTGGTCCAGAAATGTGCATGCTGCCGTGGACCAGTTTGGAGAAGGAATCACTTACAAAACAGATGTCAAGCTGCTGCAAGCTTGCATGCAGCCAGGTTTAGGCTGTTGGATGCTGCATCTATTAAATCAAACGCAAGCGGGTACTGAGGTGCATTGGCGGTTCTTATTTTGCTGGCAGCCTTCTGTCAGGACAGCCAATGCTGCACACGCCATGCTTGAGCCACAAACAGCAACATACTTGCCGCCTTCCGTTCTAGGTTCACTGGCTCAGCACGCAAAATTAGAGGTTCCACCCAAAGACCCAGCGCATATACAAAAGCATGCCAGCTTTACTTGCTCAGGACACACATTAAGCCGCTTCTGCCCAACACACGGGATGTCACCATGTGCCATGGCTCACCTGTAGTCAAACATGAGGTCTTCTCTCTTCTTGCTGCCTGCTTTCCACTCCTGGCCAGCAATAAGCTTGCCCTTGAGGTGAGCCTTCAGCAGCTGCACCGTGAGCTTGTGGGCAGGGTCCAAGCCCTGCTGGTTGCGCTCCACATTGATTGCCATCAGCACTGGACCCTCTAGAGCTGCGCTTGAGCTGCTGGGCTCCTCACTCTGAGCCCGTACCACCTCCTGCATGAACCACATCAGCCGGTGACTGCCCTGCAGCTTAAACTTTGGGGTTTGTTGAGTCGCTGCACCGTGAGTTTGTGGGCGGGGTTCAGCCCGTGCTGGGCTCCTCACTCTGAGCCCGTACCACCTCCTGCAGCCAATTCATGGTGCCTTGCACTTTGTCAGAGGCCATACAGCAGGTTGACTTGTGGTACTCTGAGGTCTGCAACCTGTCAAAGTGGTACTCTGAGGTCTGCAACCTGTCAAAGTGGTAATCTGAGGTCTGCAACCTGTCAAAATGGTACTCTGAGGTCTGCAACCTGTCAAAGTGGTGATCTGAGGTCTGCAGCCTGTCAAAGAGCTGTCACCGAGCTACAAGACAAAATGAAGAAGACTGCACGTCATGTGTTAGGTTGTAAGGGTAAGAGCGTCACAAACCTGTCATCCTGAAAATAGAAGGGAAAACTATTTGTCACTAGGTAGGCTGTAAGGGCAAAAGAGGCTACAATGTTGCCTTTGTGTGATGTTACTCAGAGTGAGGGTACTGTTGTTGTAAGGACAATGCAGTTGGGTTCACTGCCCTCCAATTGCAGTGGCCCCTCTGGAAAAGGGCTATTTGGCAGAGAGTCATTAAAAAAAGTAAAATCATCACCCATCATTGAAACATCACGTTACACATGCTAGACTGTAAGGGCACAGGAGATTGCCGGGTCTAGCAGCAGCCGTGAGGGCTGTTTGGCAGCAGGCCATAAATGAAGTGGATACATAGATAATACTAACTGGAAGCAGATGATACATGCAAGGCTGTCAGAGCAGATTTGTCTCATTTGTGTAACCCTATTACAATGTCATACAGCTCGGGCGCAGTGCATGGTACTCATAAAATGATATGTGGGTTGCGTGAAAGACGACAGGCAAAAGCGGGTACCAGGTCTGGCAGCAGCCGGGAGGGCTGCTTGGCAGTGAGCTGGCTGGTGTTGCGGCGGGGGCGGCGGGGTCGCCAGGGTGTGGCGTGATCTGGGTCCCACACCGTGTCCCCATCCAACCCATCTCCTTCTTCTACCTCCTCTGTGTCCTCCTCTTCTGCGTCTTCTTGAAGCATGGCGTTAGCCTCTGGAGTGTCGGCAGCCATCAACTCCCCTTGACTCTGCAAGTCAATAAGCACAGGTACAGTCAAAGCTTGTTATGGCAACGTGTGTGACAGTGACAGCTGCAATGTCCCATCCCAACCATCTTCATCTTCAACCTTCTTGCTGCCCTCCACCTCTGCTTCTTCTTGAAGCATTGCGCCACTGTCTGGCATGCCTGCAGCTATAAACCCCCCTGACTCTGCAAGTCAACCGTTACAGCATCCAACATACTGGACACGAACTGAACGCTGATCTTGAAGACATGACATGTCACAGTAGCAGCGGCAAGGTGTCAAATCGCAAGCTTGAAATGAAAAGCTGATGGTTCAGACATGCAGCTGCATTGAAGCCATGCTAGGCATCAACCATTCTGAGCAAAGACATGAGATCAGACTGCAAGCTCAGTTTGAGGACAAGCTCACGACAGAGACACAAGTCGCTGCCCTGTGCCAGCATTTGCATTCTGAAACGTGTATGCTCTACTTTACCTTGGCCTTGCAAGCAAGGTCATCCTGGTGGTACAAGCTTCCTCAGCCAAGTCAGTTGATAGCAGCTGTACGCTAAACAGCTGTACGCTAAGCAGCTGTACGCTAAGCAGCTGTATGCTAAGCAGCTGTATGCTAAGCAGCTGTACGCTAAGCAGATAGTACAGTAACTGCATACACACTGAGCATGGCATTTGCACGCCAGCAATGACCCCAGACAAGCGCAGCAGCAGAGCTTGGCAAGAGGGCTTGTGTAAACTGAGCAGCTGACACAGCATCACACAGTCATGACACTGTGTTGTCTGCTTTTCAGGAATAGAACAATACATGTCCTTCCTATGACAAGCAAATCAGACCTGCCTGGCAAGACAGCAACTGGACACACCTAGCACCTCTGCTGGAGCATACAATATATTGTTATAGTTGTGGGTACCAATTGCACAGACACTGAGCATCTTGATGGTACACAAAGTGTGTGTTGCAAACACACCTTGCCGCTTGAAGTTGATGCTTTGTCATCATCTTGAATGTGGCTGTGGTCAGGTGTGAGGGAAGAACTGGCAGCAGTCTCCTGTGCATTGTCAAAGCTCATGTTGCGAGGTGTCTGAGACTCTGCTGCCTCTAGGCTTGCATCAGGCATAGGCTTCTGCGCCTGATCTCTGCTATCCCATTGCTTGATTTCTTGCATGAGCGTCTCAACGTCCATGTCCTGGACAAACAGAAAAATTCAATTTCAAAAAGTTCAAGAAAAGTCCAAAAGTTCAGACATCAATAGACATTACAAAGGAAGCCTCTGCAAGTGACATGCCCTGAACATTGTGCATAGCCCCGACAGAAGGCGATGCACTAGGCAACAGTGAACACTTTAGCCGTTGCAGGTGCAAGTCACAGGCAAGGTCTGGCGCACTATATAGCAAATAGGCTACACGCAAGTGGCACAGACCATCTGGGGCGTCTGGACATCATTATTAAAGCCATGCCAAGCCATGGCATTGGTGACTCAAAGGCAAGCGCCTCAAATCAAGCATGGCATGACGTGCCCAGGTGCTGTCCCTGGTGCACAGATAGCAGCTTCACGAGCAGAGGCTCACAGTGTTTACATTTACAGCATGCTACTGAGGAGCTTTTGTAAGACTGCTATTGACAGGTCACATCAAGCATTGCGAGTTTGTGATCATGCATAGCTGAGCTTCCAAGGGTCACTTAGACTATAGCAATCTTGCCATCAGCAAACATCTACTAGGTGACTTGCTTTCAGCAGGGAAGAACAAGCACGCACGGCCGTTGCCATCAGGTAGCAGTCGTAGGGTAGAGCTTCTACCTCTCGCGAAAGGCTCCTACGGTGTGCAGGGGACAGCAAGCCTGGGCTGTCCTGGGCTTGCAGCAGTGCAGCTGCTGCTTCAGCTGCTTGCCTCTTGGCGGCCTCAGCCTCCTGCTCTGCCATGTCAAGCTTGAGCTTGGTGAGCTCCAGCTCCTCCCTGGCCTCTGTCAGCTCAGTCTGAGTCTCATACACCTGTGCAGCAAGTCAAAGGACTTAGCATGCCGTACAAATTCGGTCTGTCCTGGGCCTGCAGCAGCGCACTAGCTGCCTGTCTCTTGGCAGCCTCAGCCGCCTGCTCTGCCAAATCCAGCTTGGTGACCTCCCGCTCCTCCCTGGCCTCTAGCAGCTCAGTCAGTCTTGCACACCTGTGCAGCAAGTCAAAGGACTCAAGCAGCTTTACAGATCAGGTCTATCCTGGACTTGCAGCAGCGCGGCAGCTGCCTGCCTCTTGGCGGCCTCCGCCTCCTGCTCTGCCACGTCCAGCTTGAGCTTGGTGAGCTCCAGCTCCTCCCTGGCCTCTGTCAGCTCAGTCTGTGTCTCATATACCTTACAACAATGTATGGGTTCGGTTCGTCAGGTCTGTGTCTCTTTTGCTTGCATCCGGTCTCATTTTGATCAGGTGCAGTTCCTTTCTGTCCTCTGTCTCATGCGCCTGTGCAGCAAGCCAGAGCACTGAGCTTTCTGCGCAAACGCAATATGTCAGGTACGTTTGAGTGCAACTTGATGTGCTGTAAAATGATGCAGTAATTGAACAGCTGGCAATAATGATGCATGTAGTTGCATCTTGGCCAGCCTTCCCCATTCAATACTGTCAGTCCACACTGCATTCCATACATCCACGCAAGGAAACAAAAGGCCAAGCATTGGTACAGCAACTGTCCCATGAGTTGCTGTACCAATGCTTGGCAAATTGAAGATCAATCTGCTAGGCCTGTCTGTGACTTGTACACCTGTAAAGCAGCTGAAGGAGCTGATATGACTGTCACACATGCATGGTCTTGAGGCTGTCTGCACAGCCCTTTATTTGCTACCTGTGCTTTTGGATCATGCATTTAAGAATGAATAGAAGCGCATGATGGAACTTCAACATAAATCTCCGTGCAGTTACTGTGCTGACTGTCATTGTGCATTCAAGCTATCTTCAAAGTTGATCAGGTCAGCAATCATGAGCAACACAGCACATTCAGTTAGCAGCAAGGGCAACACACGGACCTGGGCTTTGAGAGTGGAGGCAGTCCTGAAGGCTGTCTTCAGCAGAGCTCTTGACTCTACCACATTGCGCAAGCCGTTCCAGCGGCGGGCATCAGCCGCTCCCCCTCCCTTGTTCTCCTCATCTGACTTGGCCTTCATCAGCTGCTGCTGAGTCAACAGAATCTGCAAGCAGTACACATGTGTCAGGGCTGACAGCATAAACAGTGCCAAGGGCTATTGATCAGGAGTTTGTTGGATGTCAGAGCAATGTGAGGTCATATAAGAGCAATGCAAATAGAAGACTTGATTCAAGGATTTGTATGCAATGTAAAAAGAATGCACGCCAGCGTAATATCATTTTGTGTATGGAGTAAGCTGCAACTTAACAGCAATCTAGTCTTACAGGCTGCTGCAATGACAGGAAACATGTCGTACAGAACACCCAAACACGCCATGTGATGACAAGACAGCAACAATTGAATCCATGTGACGCATGGTGTGCAAACTAGCTTTGGCAGCTGCACAACTGCTGAACAAAGAACACCACAGCTTGCACATGCCAATGGAATGAGAAGAATCAACGTATCTGTCAGAAGTCATAAGGGCGTTGTGCAACACCTGAGCAGAGTGAGCCTTGATCTGATCTTGGAGATTAGTCTTTTCGGTCTCCAGACCCTGTTCGCTGCCAGGAGGGGCAGGCATGGGGCTACTGAGGGCCACCGCAGGGCTGCGCAAGCTCACCAGCTTCTTCTCCACTTCCTTCAGCTGCCGAGTAGCTTCAGACCGCAGTGCCTTTTCACCCTCGAGCACCCTTTGCAAATCAAAGGACTGCAGCAGCATTTGCACACATCAGTTGCATTCAGCACAGCTGCACATGATCTCTTGGACTTTGCAAAACCTCAAGTGCATTTTTTGCAAGGCTCACGCTGACATCAGCAACCTGGCAACAGCTGAGTTTTCGGTTTCGACACATGCCACAGCAAGCTTAGATAGGCATGCACATTGGCACCAGTGAGCATACTCAGCTAGCTGTGAGCGCTTTTTGAGATCTGCACAAGGTGCGCACAGGCCAGCTTCATGAACAAATGATACACTAGGCTGTACCTGACAGCAGATATCCAGCTCTCTCTCAACCCAGTCACGCCTTGCCTTCTCATCGCGCAGCAGAGGTGCACCAGTGTTGGGCTGACACTCAACCAGGTTGTTGGGTTTGGCAGCAGCCTGTGCTTTGGCCTTACTATCCTCCCTGCCCTTGTGCACCTCTATCATCTCCTGAACACACATGTCATATTGCCAGCATGTTCAAAAGATGCCTTCACTGAAACGTAAGGTGTAGTTGTCAGCACAACAGAGCTAGGGCCTGCACGCGACTTGAGTTGTCACAGTGCGCAAGCGGTTGGCAGCTTTCAATTGTCAGCACAATAAAGTTGGGGCATGCATGTCCAATGTGCTGTCATGACGCATAAGTAGCTGGCACCTGGCAGCTGAATTATGCACAAGGCAACTTGGCAAACTCATGGGTTGATGTCCAGCCGCAAATGAGACACAAAGCCTGTGGGCGCTGTGGGTATGCTGCCAAAAGGAGCAGCTTACATGCAAGCGCTTGCGGGCTGCTTCAGCCTCCTCTGTCTTGCGCCGTAGCACCGCCTGTTGCTTTGCGTGCAAAGCCTCCAGCCGCTGCACCTGGGCTGCAGTCTTGCGACCCTGCACAGGGACAAACATTCTCAGCAGTTGTCTGCAGCCAGCCCTAATTCCACTCGACTCACCAGCTGAGGAGCACAACTGCTTGTAAATCTGTTTCAAGAGGGACCAACAAGTACTCTCAGACAGGCACAAGCTCAACAGCATGTGTGTAGGTGTCATTCAAAGCTGGAACAAAAGCATGCACAAAGGTTGCCTTGCTTGCTCTGTAAGCAGCACATATATACAGCAGTATTTGTTGCTGAAGAGTGAGCAACACATTGCATTGGCAGACTGGTACAGGCTTTCGCCAGGTAGGTGAAGAATCTTGTACAAGCTGCTTAAGTCATGCTCCCTGGTTAGCAGCATGCACATCAATGAAGCCATGCCAAGGGGATCTGGGATACAGACAGACTTCAGAGGCGTGTCTGACCTGGCGTCTCAGCTGCATGACTTCCTTCTCACGCTCCTTGCGCCAGTCAGCAAAGTCCCTGGTGGACTTCTCCATCTGCCGCATCAAATTCACCTGCAAAGCAGCAACCGCCCTGAGTGACCTTCATAGCCAATTGCACAGATGTAAGCAAGAAACCCATGTCATGCTGTGCAAGTGTATCTTGACCTTGTATAATCAATAGCACAGAGACAGTCAAATGCAGATACACAACCATGCAGACATGACCTTATGGTCGGTCACTGCATTTTGATTTTGTGCTTGCATAGGTGTATACTTGCCCCAAGTGCAATGCCTGAACAGATGCAGCAGTCTGATCACGTTTGGTGGCCTGCAGCTAGCTGACATGACATCAGAATGCTCTGCACACTGTGCACTAGCTGTGAGATGCAAAGTGGCAATGCCCTGGTTTTGTCATCTGGCATTGCCACTTTGCACATCAGGCTATACCTTCTGCTGTTTGATGGAGAGGATGTCGCTGTTCAAGCGGGCACAAGTCTCCTCGCTGCGAGCTTTGAGGCGCTCAAGCTGGCAGAACTGCTTCTCTTTGCGGTGCAAATCCTTCATCTTGACATCCATCTCCTTCAGGCGCTCCTTGAACCGCTTCTCCAGCTTGCTGCGGTCCTGATCACTGTTGTGCTTGAGCGCTTGCAGTTTCTGCAGCATAAAGCAATGGGAGGCGTCTGCTGGTGCTACACAAAAAATGGACAGCTTGAGAGTCTGCCATGGTTGCAGGCAATGCATAGCTCTTGCCACAGATATGCATAAGCGATCCTTCATAGAACAAAGTTGTACTGAATGCATGAGAACATATTCTCCATGACATGTTGGTACGGCCCTGAGCAACTGATCTGTTAGAGCCTTCTACCATGTGATGGGGAACCCTGACCAATGCAGCAGCAGACATGCACTGTAGCACAGGTTGACCTGTGCTCAAGCAGCCTCAAATTGACAGTGCAGAGACGTCTGATGGCTAACTCACCTGCAGAAGGCGGGTCCTGTCAGCTTGCAGCACATCTCTTTCTCCAGCCAGGTCCATCAGCACACGGTCGTAGTGCTGCTTGAGGGCAGACACCTGACCAGTGCCACTGACAACGCGCTGCATCTGGGCTTCCTTGGCCTCCAAAGCATGCTGCAGTTTGTCCATCTCGCTCTGAAACCGCTGCTGCTCCACCCTGTTGCAGGCAGAGCCGATTTGTAAGGCCAAGGTTGCAGACAACATTGTTGGCACTTCTGATCTCGCAAGATCAGCTGCAACAGCACAAGGTGAGTGCATCTGTCATACTGCATGCTGCACTCTGTCATTTGCTGCAAACTGTCGCATTGTGAAGCTCAATATTCCATGCTTTTCTTGTGTATGACTGCAGGATGGCTGATGGCAGGTGGTGCTGTGGTCCTGAAAGATCTTTTGAGCTTGCCTGAGCTGCTGCAGTCCTATGAGATCTGTTGACTGCACTTGTGGTGCTGAGTCCTAGCTGAGGAAGCCTAAAAGATTGTGTTGAGCTCACCTGTGGGCGTGCTCCTCAGCAGCAAACTCTTCATCTTCTGCCAGCTCAGCTTCCACACCAGCATCTCTGTTGTCATCGCTGCTGAAAGCGTCCAGTAGCAGGCCGCTGGGTAGGCGGCCTGAGGCTTGCAGGGAGGAGGGCAGGGGCGAGGCTGGCAGGTGCATGGAGTTGCGCCGCTGGTTCACCATGAAAGCACCAGAGGCACGGTTTACCTGCAGGATCATACAGCAATTCGTCATCAAACTGGCTCATAAAGGCGTCAGAGGCGCATTTCACGTGCAAGATTGTGCAGCTATGTTGACGCAGCAGGCTTGGTTTGGGCAGCATAACGTCAGTATGGTGCCATATGCTACCCGCCATATCATGTATGACATGTTATGACTGCCCTGACACCAGTCAAAAGCGTGGACCCAAAAGGTGCTGTTGAAAGCTGACAGCATAGACCAGCGCTCACCCAGCATATCTTGTGTGCCAGCTAGGCAATGGCAGCAATACTGTTCAGCATTCAATCAGCATGTATGCCCGTCGCAGCCATCTGTAGGATCATGATTGTTCACAGCTTGCAAGGCCTGAGCCCATGAGCATGTGTCTCAGACTCTGCTGTCACACACAGGCCCAGCTGAGGCGTTGCCTGACATGGGCCCGATCAAGCACCCAGCTGGGCCTGTGCTTGACAGCAGCACTTGAGCCACATGTTCTTGGAGATGCTTTCATTCAGACACCAGAGGTCTGATGGAACAACTTGCCTCGCCAGCAGCCAATTGAACCACTGAGAAAGCCATAACATGCATGTGAGACACGGCAGCGTCACGCAATTCTGCGCTTTTCTATGCCAGCATCACAAGCCTATTGACGAGTGAACAACTGGTACCTGCTTGAGGCGCTTGACCTCCTTCTCCAGCGATGCTATCCGGTTCAGATGACCAGTGAGCACGGTGACATCTGGCTCATCTGTGGCAGCTTGACTGCTGCCTGGCTCATCAGATATTGTACCTTGCCTAGCGGCAATCTGCTCTAGCTTCATGGCATTGCGGTCACGCTGTGCCTGAGTCTGTATGAGCTGCTCACTGGTGTTGACAAGCTCTTGCTTGACATCGTCCTGCATAGACATGAAAACTCAGCTCATCACTCATGTGACACCGGAAACCATAGCCATGTGGCTTGCAGGAGACCTGAAAGCACCAAATCATGCTGGGGGGGTTGCTCAACCAAGTACATGCATTTCGGCTGGCCTATGACTCCTGTTTACTCCAACTTATAGTGTCTGCCAGAAGCGTTCACAAACAAGGTTGGACTGCAAGGTACTGCAGCATGCTGCCAATGCAACTAATTTATGATCCCACAGGTAACTCACACTTATTGGAATAAGCAAAGGAGCATACCAGCTCCACACGCAGCCCAGCGTTCTGCAGGTCCAGCATAGAGTTTTGCTGCTGCAGCTCTTCCAAGGCTAGCGCCATGATACTGTCTGAGCCAGACGCCTGAGTGCTGTCCCAGTCCACATTGCTGTCATTTCTGCCAGTCAGTCTGCGCTTTAGGGAACCAATCTCTGCCCTTGCTGCCGAGAGTTGCTGCCTGAGCTGGGAAATCTGAGCAGCATTGGGGTCACGGTTCACTACTGGCTTGTTGCGGATGTTTCTGGCTCGATTGGCATAGCGCAGCGTGTTCAAAGTCTCTTCATAGTTGATGTCAGCAGGGCTGACACAGGCAATCATGCAGGTCCTGCTGTTGCCACCCAGCGAGTCTTGCAGCATGCGTGTGAGTTTGCTGTCCCTGTATGGCACATGAGGCTTGCCCTCGCTCAGAGCGCAGATGACATTGCCTAGTGCTAGCAGTCCCTTGTTGATGTTGATGCCCTCTGCTAGACGCTGGCCTTCAGCTTTGGTGCGCTTGACACGCTCACTACCAGCTAGGTCAACCAGGTGCATCTTGGCACATAGGTAGTCATCAACAACCTCCTCGTCATTGTCACTGCCGTCAGTCTCATCATTGTCTTCCTCGCTGTCTGCTGTCTGTCTAGTGGCTTGTGCTGCAGGCAGTTGGCGACGCTGCTCAACAGTGATGGTGAATATCGCATGTGATCTGCTGCTGCGCTTGTTCATGCCTGTAGTGGCTGTGGCACGCAGCAAGGTGCCTTGCTCAAGTATGGCTGCCATTTCAGCTTTGCTGGGCACTTCCTTTTCTGTTGCTCCAGCCAGGCACACACCGCCTCCGAGAACCTCTCGAATGTGAACTGACTGCTGACTGCCGCTGACAACAAGCAAATCTCGTATGTCCTCCTGCATGAAGGCATTCAGGGGTGATGCAGATGCATGATGGGTCTGAGCGGCAGAATTTCGAGCTGGCATCAAACACTTGTGCAAGGTTCAGTCACAAAGAGGGCATGCTGACCAGCGACCAACGCAGTGTCAGCAGTTGGGTTAGTTTCAGCGCTGAATTCAATGTCAAAGCTGTGGGAGAAAAGGAATTTGCACCTTGTGGATTTCCACAAAGCCAACCCTGACAGTGTATTCCGCATCTTTGCTTGAGCTGATGCGCTGGAAAATGCTGTCCATGACTTTTGGGATGACCCCTTGGGTATTGCCCCCAGGCGTGAATGCACTACCCATGGTGTATGTCTTGCCAGAGCCAGTCTGTCCATATGCAAACACTGCACGAACACGTACGCTTGCGCGACTATCCATACAGAAACTTGTTGTCCCAACTTGCAAGGTTGGCCGGGTCAGGAGTTTATTGCGTGACTCTGAGCACGTCAATGGGCCTGTGTGCTTGTCATGCAGCTGCCAATCATGAAGACTGGATGTAACGCATTTGCAAAGCTGTTTCAAGCAGGCATGGCACCATTTCATGCTTGCATGTACCCATTTGCGGGTCAATTTGCGGCTGCTACCTGTGGCATTGTATCCCTTGAAAAGGCCATTTACCAGTGGCTCTACACAGCTACCATATAGCAGATCAGGAGACGTGCTTTCCGCTCCAAAAACATGATCGTATGTGAAGCTGTGAGCCCCAGTGACGACCTGCTAGTCATGTTAGTATGTAGCTCACTAAGTATTTTGAACGCATGTGAAGCTACCGGAAGATCTGTTCTGCACACCTGCGGTTGCTGAGGCGTTGTCGTCAGCAACGAATCGCATCCCTCAAGCACTTCGCTGTCAATCAAAGGTCGGACATGCACAGCAACGCAGACAGAGCACTCGTCCGACTCGTGCTCTGCTGCCACAGCAGGCAAAGCCTCAGCCATTTTGAACTGAGGCTTGGCAGGTCGCAATCACATCGCGTTCAGGTTCACGGGCATCGCAACGCTTAGCATACCATGTCATCCATCATAAATCGCTTATAAGACACATTCCAACAGCTCTCTGCGCCATTCAACGCGCCAAAATAGCTCTCAACTCATTGCAAGTTCGTATGAGTCAGGAGTGCATGCTTTGCAAAATTTGCATGCTGCGCAGTCTCTCCCTCTTTCTCGACATCAACGCGCTGACGAACGTGCAAGATTGCATACAATGAAGCTCATCGAATTGCAAACAGTGCTGTGATCACCATTGTGATGGCTTCCTGCTGACAGAGCAGTGATCTGCCGAAGTACAACCCAATGCCGGTTGAGGTTTTAGCAGAGTCGGCAAACGAGGTTGCTTCAGAACCAACGCCCGTCATTTCAGATGCTGCGAGCGGCTCAAAAGCTGCGAAAACCAAGAAGAAAGCCAAGAAGGTCTGATTTAACGTGCTGTCCTTCACAAGCAAGAAGCAAAGCAGCCACAGCAGTTCCACTAGTGCGCTGCACGCTGACATGCCAGTCCTGTAGCATCAATATGTGATACGCAGGCAAAGAAGGCTTTCATACCATTACCTACACTTGAAGCCAAAGAGCACAAGCTGCCCTGGCACTTAGCCTTCTCTCAGAAACTAGGACGCCATGCAGTTGCCAGCCAGGACATAGCTGCTGGACAGTGTGTGCTGGCAGAGGCAGCAGTCAGTGCAGTGCCAGAGCAGCATTCCACACAACAGACATGCCATATGTGTCTTGCTCCACTGCCAGAAGGGCCAGCTGAGCTTCAGCAGGCTAAGGGTGTGATTGTGGACAAAGTGTCTGGACATTACAAGCGATACTGTTGTAGAGCGTGCTATGATGCTGACACTGCGCGCGTCACCACTGGAACAGTCCATGCAGCCATCCCACAGATAGCAACCTCAACAGCATGTGATGCCACCTTGCTGCATCTCATCTTGGAGCTTGATGCCCATAGGCATCTTGACAAGCAAACACAGCCAGTCAATGACACAGCTGCCAATCAGCCAAACGGCACAGCTGACAATCAGCAGGATGCCAACGATGTTACGCTGAGCGTAATCAGGTGCACTCTTGCAGATGTTGAGGCACTCTTGTCGCCATGGGACAGAAACACAAAAGCTTGGCAGGAAGCTCTCACAGCAGGTGGGCATATATCAGATGCCAGCTGTATACGGGCTTGCATGACATACGCAAAAACAATCATCTGACATGCAGCCTCAATGCAAGTGCAATATACAAGGCATATGTTACTGCAACACCATAAGCTCTGGTCCACAGCTCAACAATTCGTACTACAGGTTCCTGTCGGATGTGAATACAGCACTGTCGTCGTTACTGACAAAACACGCGTTTTGCAGGCTGTACAGCCCTACAGGATGCAATCTTGAGGGCTAAAACCTACGAGCCTGGGACCGTCCAGCAGCTGCAGTTCTTGGCTGCCTGCATCAACGCCAATGCTCATGCGACTGGTCATCTTGATGACACCAATTCAGACACTGGGCTTGGCATGTACCCAGTGCTGTCTATGTTCAACCACTCGTGCAGCCCCAATCTAGCACACTCTAGTGAAGGTGAAACAAATGCAGCACATTCAATTGCATATGCTTTGCAACAACATGGCGTTTGTTCATGCTTGACGTGGCCTTGCTGTGATGCCTGTGTCATATCCAGCATAAGTTGCAATGCATATTGCTGTGTTATGTATATATGCACAAGCCTCACTTGTGTAAGCACCTTGGTAAGGAAGACTTTGGGTTACAGGAACTGTACAATATGTTTACGCTGTCCGCAACATCAAGAAGGGTGAGCAGCTGTGTGTGCATTACACCAACTTGCATGAGCCCAGAAGGGTACGGCAGGAGCTGCTGCTGCAAGCCAGGTTCTTCAGCTGCGCTTGTGAGCGTTGCTCTGTGCCTATTGAGCAGTCAGTTGACCGTTTTCTGGAGGTGAGTGCTTTCGTTGACAACCCTGCTGCAGCCTTCTCTCAAAGGCTCTTATAAGACTGTGTCAAACTGGTATCATTGCTTTGTTTTGCTGAGCAAGCAACAGCTGTGAATGTCACAGCAGACAAGTTGAGCTGCTGTTGCGCTTTGTGCATGGCATTTGTTTGTCTGCAGTAGGTGATGTGTGCAATAGCAGTCATGACAGAGAAGTCACACAAAGCCATTCACAGTCCGTCCCAAGTCGCTCGTGTGCTTTATGACGTCGCGTCGTGCAATGCCTGTAGCTTCAAGACATCACTGTCAAGTTGCATGCTTACAGGGCATCAGCTGCAGCAGACCCCAATGTCAAGAGGTTTTGCTCAAACACAACCAAGACACAGACCCTGATGTGTGGAAATGCGTGGGATGTGGCATCACACAAGCTGCTAGCAATGCTGAGGGGACAGGCCCCATGGATATAGAGCGACAAGCTGACACGCTGTACACCCAAGCTGCCATTGCTCTGCAACAACAGGTATATCCCCTGCAAGTTGGATTTGCAGTGCAAACTGCGCTGCTGTAATGATGTGCGGTGTGTACAGTCACAGGTGCAGAAGCTTGTACTAGTCAACTGTGTGACAGGTGGCCACTTCATTGTGCTGTCTGTAATAGTTAGCAGTACAATTTGTCAGGCTGTAGCCTGAAATTTTTTGCAGCCTTCTTACCATTGCAATTGTCTCTGTTGGGCTAATGAAAATCCTTTGAGTGCTGAAGCAATATATTGATGCCCTTTAGGGCAGTGCAGCAGCCCGACATGCATTTGAAGAACTACTCCAACAATGCTCAGGAGCTGGCAAGCTGCACCCCATGCATGTGAGGATCATAGACAGCTACATGCCGCTCTCAAACGGCTGCCGCAGAACAGGCGACATTATTGGGGCCATCAAAAATGTCACTGCGGTGGTGACAGCCATGGAGTTTTACTACCCTTTTCCATGCATTGAAGTCACAAACCTATGCAAGTATTTGATAGAGCTCCATCTGGAGTGGGCAGATGGTGCAGCATCTCAAAAACTTGCTGCACGTCCAAAGAAGCAAGCCAAGGAGATGTACCGCAAATATGATGCTTTGCGGTCAATTTGTCAACAACAGAGATGCATTGACGACAGTCTTGCAGCAAAATTGAAAAGGTTGTGATATCTGCTGACACCTGCCAATTAGGCGTACCTCGCTGCTGATTGTGTGTTCTCAGTGACAAACTTGGAAACTCTGCCACAGTGCATATCATTGTAGTACGTATCATGTCGAGTCAAGTGGCCGCCACAGACATGCAGAGACAGTACACAAAAAGCATGTTCACACGACAACCCCTACAGTCTATTGTTCCAGAGGACAGTGTTTTCCAATGGTGTACATTATCTGTTACGTGCTGACAATTTATTAGTATTATGGTGTGTTGATGCAGGATGCGCGCCCTTGCCGGTAATAAACATATCTGTAAACTTGATTCAGCTGTGCCCCGTCCCTAAAGTTGGAGGTCTGAGGGTCTTTAAAGATCAGCAGATCTAGGGCTCTCCACAGATCCGCAAGCACCGCTGCAGAAGCCAACTTTCACCTGAACCGAGAGAACAGGTGTTTCGGGTGACTTTGATGCTTGCTGTCGCAAAAGAGAGATCCACACTACTCTTCGCTCGGTGTAGCACGAGCGCACAAAACCCCGGCAATAAGACAGCGTCCAGGTGAAGCCGTTTTACAGCAGCAAATCAAAGTTTTCGCAAGCAACCTCGCAGAACCTAGGGCTTAGGCGTGACCCATACTCGCCCTGCCCTCGTTGGTGAGGCTCAGTATATAGAGGTGTTCTGCCAGGTTTGCCATTTACCTTTCTGTGCAATGCAGGGTGTCAGCAAAATGAAGCTCAGGTTTTGAGTCAAGTTCGATCTGAGGACCTGCGACAGTGGGAACACAACACTGATCACGTACCTGATCAGTGGTTCTGGCAGCGATTCTGCTCGGGGCGTGTCTTCCGACACAATCTTAACCGTAGCAGGTCGCTGCGAAGGGGCCTAAGACCAGGCCTGTCGCGGTGAACCTCGATGGGCTAGGCCCTTCCGGGACAAGACCTGACCCGACCCGACCCGACCAAGGGGCTCGTGTCAATTCAACACGCCCAATTCGGAATACAACTCGTTTACAAAAACAAAATCCACCCTCAATGTCTGACTTGCATACTGTAACATGCGACGTTAGAATCGATATCCCGATAATCAATTTGCTTGCAGCTGCAGGCATCAGATGATGGTTGCGTTTGAATCGATGCAATTGATCCACAACATAATGCACGATGCAACATTTCTGCATTAATAATTATTGATTAATACTGTTACAAAACGACACGCAACCGGTTGATGTCACTCGGCTAGATTCACTAGCATATGTGCAACCCTTTTACAAACACGCATGTTTGGCATCATGATGAAGGTTACTGGTCAGTCCTCCTGATACTGAGTTGGTGATGTGAAGCGAACTCCCCAAATTGCACCTGCGGGTCAGTGTACTTCAGCCCATGCAAACCCCATGTGGGGAAAGCCCCACGCTAAACTTTAATATGGTGCAGCAAGCACTTTGGGGGACTCACTTATGCTGGACAGACACAGCAGTCGACCATGAACCCAATGTCCAAGAAAGACAGGCCGAACGCGTGCGGGATGCATGGTGATTTGGCAATGCGGCATGCGCTTTGGCCTGCTGACTGTGGTCTTGCTGTCCGCATTTTGCTCCCATGCTTTAGCCGACTTGAGTCGTGATCCGTACAAGGTAAGAGTGTTGATCCAAGGCTTGCAGCGAGTGCGCGTGAGTGGCAAGCTTGCAGCGAATCACGATCCCGACGACGTTCCAGGTGCTAGGTGTGTCACGTTCAGCGACCGACAGTGACATTCGCAGAGCTTATAGGCAGCTAGCCGTCAAACTACACCCCGACAAGGTGTTTGTATTTACAATGCTTGTGGGTCAAGCTCATCAAGCTTGTAGAATGTGTCTGAAACGCTACGCCTGCAGAATGCAGCCTCAGGCTCCAAAGCCAAATTCCACGAGCTGCAGGTTAGTCGACGTGCTGCCATCACTGCAGGCCTGCAGCACCTGCCTGCAGTTGCGCCACACTGGCTTTCTGCACGAACACCCAGCTTAGACATGACCTGTGAAATAGCATACAGCTTGCAAGTTGCAAACATGTTACACTGCAGGAAGCATATGAGTTGCTTAGCAACCCAGCAGCAAAGTCACGATATGATGCATCTGGGGCCATGCCTGGACAGCAGCGGAGGCATCAGCAGGTGTGAATGCTTCACCCTGCAATCGCTTCAACAATGCATTGTATGTTGCACTGCATGTGACGACGTCATGACTGTAGGCAGCAGTAACACCTCTTTCTTGAGCGCAATCAGCCATATGTGACTGCTTCCTGACTTGATGCCTTTCTTGCAGCCTTCAGACTGGCGGTTTCAGCATCCCTTCCAACAGCCAGTGGAGCAGATCCCCTCAGCCACCATACGCCTCACTTATCTTAATTTCCAACAGGAGTTGCTGCGGAGCACAGTCCCTCTGCTAGTCCAGGTGCAGGCAACCTGACTTAGCGCCTCACAGTCATGCTTTCTGCTGGGCTGTGCTGCCAATTGTTCACAAGACAATCGCATTATGACTAGCCACACTCAGCTCAAAGGAGTTACAGTAGCTCATTGTGTCTGCTCAAAGCCCATGACATACAATGGTTGCATTCATTCACTCATACATTCACTCAGAGCGCATGCTAGACAGGCTTGGCAGACCTAGCTAGGTATGTGCTGGAGCCATCAAGTGTCTTCAACCAGCTCTGTCCTGTGCTTAACTGAAAGAGTGGTTGCATGCTTACCTGAATGCAGCTTGTCGATGTGGGTGCAAATCCTCAAATTCAAATCATCGACAGATCTTGACACATGCATTATGCACAATACTGCAACAATGCTTCATCCAATAAAGCCAGATATGCATTTGCACATGCACCTGCAAGGCCAACTTTTGTCATTGTCACCCATAGATGACACGCCTGATTTTGAGGTTCCATGGCCCTGCTCAGTACATACAAAATGTTGTGCTGCCTCCAACAAAACCAGGCAAAGCCACAGTGTACCAGAATACTGTTCTTATCAATGCATGATAGTGCGTCAAACAAACTGTTTCATGCACTATAGCTTGTCCCGCCCTCCCGTCCTGATTCACTCTGGGGTGCACTGGGGTTGTCAGGGCCAGCCCTGATGTGTTACAGTCAGGACTGCTTCTGACAGGAAGCCAGATTGAAAACATTTCGAATTTGGTGCAGGTGTTCTATGACTACAGTCCAGCTTGCAGAGCAGTGGCTAGAGAATGGGAGCAGTCTGCCAAGGACCTAGCTCAATGGGCTAGGCTAGGCCGTATTGAATGGAATCAGCAGTATCTTCTGAGCCATCTCAGATCCTTCATGGGTATCAGCTTCAATGCACAGGAGCTGCCAGTTGTGTTTGGCTTCCCTACAGGTTGCTACAGTATGAGCTGCGCTTTCAGGTGATCATGCATGTCTCAATCAGTCAATCACTCCATCATGATGTTTGCTAAGCAAGCTTTGAAGCTCAGCGCTTAGGTATGTACAGGTGGAATCAGCTGCCTGCATGTAAGTCTGTCAGATGCTTTGCCATCCCTGAGGTCCTTTGTGACATCTACGTCAGCCATTCACAGATGCATTCGTGTGGGGGCACTGCCGTCACGCTTGCATCTGGTCAGCCAGCAATGCACTGTGATCACTTTGATACTGTCTGCATCCATCTGCATCCATCAACACATACAAGTCCTGCAACTGCAACCCGGGTCATCCTTGAAATCAGCGGCCTGGTGCAGCATTGTGCAAGTGAACGCATGGATCGCAATCACAAACTTGAATGACAGCAAATGCTGACTTCTGTCAGCGCGGGAAGGGCAACTATTTCTTGCTGCTGCATACATACACAACGCTCTGGTACAATAATACTAACAGTGACAGTAGCAGTAGCAGTAGCAATAACAACAATAATCATCATCATCATCATCATCATCATAAGTTGGATGTTAGTAAATGAAAACATAGCGACATTGACATTTACAATGATAACAACAAAGGTGTTAGCAAATGTACAAGTGGTCTGTGGCAAATGCTGCAGGCATCATGGGCCTATCAAGGTCGATCAGCTCCAGCGGTTTGTTGCAGAAAAGCTGTTAAAGCTGCCACAGGTCACAGCTGTCACCCCACAAACAATAGACAGATTTCTTGACAGCGTGGCTGAGCACAAGGTCACAGCGTTGGCCTTTTCGACTTCCGCAAAGGCCTCCATACCGCTTCGCCACGCTGCTGAACAGCACAGCCAGTTTGTGGCTGCTGGAAGAATCCAATGGAAGGATGAGGTAAGTATTCAGATTTGCCTTCTGCACAGCCAGCAATCTATACAGAGACTTCTCTTTGTAACAGTTGCTTTGATCATCAAGGAAATTGTCTTGCCATCAAATTGGCCTAACTCAGAGGGACCACTGCAGTCAGAATGCAAAGATTGGCTTCCAACTTCATTGTCCTTGCATCAAGCATGTGCTTACATTGAGCGTTCTCACAAACAGAAGCTACTATATCATTGCAGATAATCTCAGGGGTCCTTGTTGAACACCACAGCCACTTGTGACTGCTGGCAAAGCTTGATAAGACATCAAGCCAACACACTGAATATTGCCATCTGCAAATCTGATCAATGCATTACATTGGTGCATGTGCCCTCACACTCCTGCTCGGCAGCACAGGCAGTCTGTGACTGTCAGCAGAGTCCCATGAAATGGATGTGGTGACTCATCAAGATTTGCTATTTCCCCAGTCATTAAATGACATCATTGCCCATACGCCTCACTTTTTGGCTCAGCAGCACTGTCAGTCTGTGACTGATGGCAGATGTCTGTGCATGCGTGCAGGACATGGCGTTCTGGCAGCATAGATTGTCAGAGCACAGGGCTCCTTACTTGGTATTTCTTCTGGACAACAGCAGTACACGCTGCCAAGCATTTGCTTCCCTGCAGCATCTCAGCTGCATCTGAGCAAATATCAGACTTGTACCTGACATCAGACTCATGTCTGTACATGTATGTAGCACCTGGCTCTCAGGCTGGGCAGGCTGGGTGAAGACCACAGGACCCCAAACAAATGCTGGGGCCTTGTAATGCTATCAAACAGCCTGTAGGCCACTTCAATTTGCAACTCACACCTGGTCTTGTCAGCAGACTCATGTCTGTGCGCGTGTGCAGGACCTAGCATTCTGGCAGGGCAGGTTGGGGGTGCACAGAGCTCCCAGCGTGGTGTTCCTGCGCGGCCCTGGAGCTTTGTCTGCAGTGTATGACGCCTCCAACACCAAGCGCCTGGATGTGGCCAAACTGGTGGCTGATAACTCTTGGCAGGTAGGCGTGGACTTTGCATAACATCTGCCTCAACGTTGTGCTGGACTGCCTGGGACAGATCTCTCGGCCCACTTTCAGTTGCCAGACTTGCTTTTGAATTAATGCAAATGGAATTCTACACCTGTCCTGAATTTGTGGGGGATGGCATAGGCAGCTGGTCCATATGCCAGCTCTTCTTGCATGGGGCATAACCGCCAGCTTAGGTCTGCGTCCAAATCCATGGGGTCAAATGGCAGGACGTGCCTCAATGTGTACAGCAGCAAAATCACCCTTCAACCTTCTACAACCAAATCATGCCTGATGACCTGACACTCGGCTGCTTTTCCTAGACAATTGCATGCGTTGCATCCAAAAACAATATGTATATCAAGCGCTTGACCCTGCTTGCATTCCACATGCGCTCATGAGGCATGTGAAGATGCTGTAGGTTTACTATTTTGGATGTGTTCAGGACATGCATCACAAATACATGGTGAGGCAGACATTCTGCGTCCCCTGAAAGTGCTTTGAACCCAGAGAGCTGTGGCTTTGGTGCATGCCCAGTCCGTGCGGTCTTTGGACTCCTGTGCATGACTGTACGCAAGCCTTCGCATGTCACAAAAAGCACGTATCTGCTGTCTCATGTTGAGTCATCAATCAGTCACTGAGGCGGTGGTGCAGGTGGTGATGCCTTTGCGGCATAGCAGTGTGGCCCCCCTTGGCTGCGGCTGGGGCGCTCACCCTCAGACCCACCCACTGGTCAGCCTCTGTGTTGTTCTGGTGAGCACCTTAAGCTCATGCTGCTGAATGCTCAGTCAAAATATCTGGGCAGAGTCAGACAGACTTGAGGGCAATAAAATAGGCTCACATATTGCCCTGCTGCATGTTCTTGAGTGAAGATAGTTGACAACATGCTGTCGCACAAGGGGGGTAGCTGCACATGCTGTGTCTTGATCAAAATCTGTCTCCGCTGCACGCGCCCACAGCCCACATGAATATGTGGCCATCATGCTGACTGATGGTTGTTGATGCATGCCAATAACATTACAGTGATGTAGCAAATAGCATGTTAGCCGGCACATTTGACATGACTGTGTTTACCTGCTTGTGCACCATGAATGACACTTCATCAAGTGTGACAATGCAGCATGGCTTCCGCGCAGATTGACAAGGTGGGTTCAGACGCACACAAGCTGGGCTGGGAGACACTGGCCGAATTGAGCAAAAAGATGCTGAACCAAGATTTCTTGCAGAATTTTCAACTACTGCAGTTCTTTCTTGTACAATCGCTTGATTGCACCAATGTGACATGGCTTGCTTGCAGATTGGCAGGGTGGGTTCAGACACACACAAGGAGGGCCGGGAGACTCTGGCTAAGCTGAGTGAGTGGATGCTGAACCGAGGTTTCCTGTTCCCTCGAGCTGCCACAGCAGCAGCCAAGGCCTACTCAGCTGGCCAGTTGCGCCTTACATGGCTAGATGCAGGTCTGCTCACATTGTATTGCGGCTCACATGGCTAATGCAGGTCTGCTCACAGTTGACAGACAGAACTCTTAGACAATTCTGTGACATGTGTACCTATTCAGTTTGGTCTGCATGCGCATCACATGGCTAGATGCGGATCTGCTGATGCGCACCTGACCTATCTCAGCCAACAACAGAACATGGTTATCGGATACACCTTTCTCTGCATGCCACCCCACCTTGTATCAATTAAAGACAGTAAAGCTGAGTCATCGAGACAGAACAGGATTGACATGTGGCCTCTGCAAAGGGCACAAGCACCGTTTTCCACAAGCAATCTGTCATGCTGATTGTCCACTGATGCATGACATGAATGGCAGCTGCTGTGCTCATGCCTGAAGGCCATGCATGTGCCCTGGTTCATGCAACTTTTGCCACATTTACACAGTTGCCTTCACCCCACACCACCACAAGAAGCACACTGGTGTCTAGGCAGCCAGCATGGGTTTTGCAGAGTCTCAATCTGTGTCCCATAGCCTTGTCCAGTCAGCGAGTGGTGCTCAGTCTGTCACAAATTAGAAGAACCTGTCTCATGAGTTGGCCTGCAGCAGCATTACTCAAATCATTTATCATTTATTGTGTCTGTGGTAAGGTCGGTCCCTTTCAGCTGCTTACAGCTGCCATTGTGACGCGTAGCTTTTGCACCCAAGGACAGGTCATGTCTGAGTCTTGATGTCCTCATGAAACATACTGCAGTCTGTTTTGGTGGAGATTTCAGATGCAGGCATTTGCCATTCTTGAGAACAGAAGTACATGATTGCGCCGCTGGGCAGTACAATGACAGACTTAGAAAGCATACTGCAGTGGACACATGGAACTTTAGCCATTAGCCATCTCTGTCAATGACACCATCTGGCGGCGTGAATCACGCTTGGGGATCAATATGCTTGTGCAATGTTGGTCCATGCCGCCATTTCAGACAGGCAAGCCACTCTCGCCATTGAAGCTGTCCCAGGCCATATGCATGTGCTGAGATGCAATTGTATCAGGTTGACAAGTAGCAAGGCCCTCAAAATCATCTGCAGAGATATCAGCGTTGATATGTGTTTGAACCGCCCAAGGTGCACACCTGGGGTAACCTTCAGTTCAGCCCAAAATGCATCAATCTGCCTAAATGTGTTAGTGTGACAGCTTCAGGATGTTGTCAGGTGGCTAGAATGAGTTCTGCAAGGCTTCCATGTGTGTCTGGTGTCCAGCAACCGCAGCAGAAGTGTGCGGCTCAGTTTCACCTGCCATTCTGTTGCCTTGGCAGGTGGTGTCAGGCATGGGGTTTGTATAAAGTCACAACGTCCCCTGATGTTTGTTGTGTTGCCAAACATGCTGTGGAAAAGCTCCCAGCATGATGTTTGCAAGGCTCACGCAATTGTCATAGCAGCCACAGCACAACTGTGCCGCTCAAATTTGCCTGGCACTCTGTTGCCTTGGCAGGTGGTGCCAGGCATGGTGCTTTATACCAATTCAGAGCATCCCCTGATGTTTGTTGTGTTGCCAATTGTCATGTGCTCAGGTAGCCAGCATGAGGCCTGCAAGGCTCACACGGGTGTCTTTGGGCAAGAAGAAACAAAAGCGGTGTGCAGCCCACAGTGGCCTGTCAGTCTGCTGCCTTGGCAGCTGGTCCCTAGCATGATGCTTGTTATAGCTTGAGTGCAGCTAAGGTGACCATGATAAGACGTCAGTTGTGGTGTGACTAGGTGGCCAACATGGGTCCTGTAATGCTCAAGTGATGCCTTGGGCCCAGAGACAACAGCAGCAGTGCGCAGCCCAGCTTGGCCTGCTAGTCTGTTGCCTTGGAAGGTTGTGCCAGGCACTGTGGAAAATCTACCTCAGATGCACCCCATCACGTCAATTTGACGCCATTCATGATGTGTTTAGGCAGCCAGCATGAGTTCTGCAAGGCTCACGTGGGTGTTTTGGGGCCAGAAACCACAGCAGCGGTGTGCGGCCCAAGTTGGCCAGCCAGTTTGTTGCCTTGGCAGGTGGTGCCAGGCACAGTGCAAAATGTATCTCAGATTCAGCTGATGGCATACAAGCCAGGGGCAGGTCAATTGCCTGCCTGGTGGACCACACCCCACAGGTGAATTACCTATTGTCATACACTCGAGTTCTCTGTAAAGACTAGCACACATGTGACCAAGCATCTGCTGCACGGAAATCTTCAGAACCATGCTCAAAATGTACTCAAGTCTTCTTTGTACAACAGACAAGCTGTGGCTTGCCGATTTGAGCATGATCGCTTAAACTAGTAAAGTGGCTGGCAGGTTGAACGTGCATCTGCTATACAAGTATTTTCGACATCACAAGTCATTAGATGCAGGTTCGCACCCTACAGCAGCACAGACGACACCAAAACACATAGCCATGACAGCGTCACTGTGCCGGCAGGCTGATCATGCATGTGTGGTGAACACACCTCAAAACAGTTTTTGATGTCAATGCAGCGTTCCAATTCCCGACAGCACATTTGTGACCAGACCGCACAGTCACACAGCTTCACATATGAACAGTCTGAGTACCGCGTCTGCTGCAGAAGTTGTTTGTTATTACTGCAGGTTTTCAATCTACAACAACACGGATGTCACTGAGCCACACAGTCATGACAACTTCACCAAGCTGGCAAGCTGGATGTCTGAGTGCCTGGCCGCAAGGCGGATGCTGCATGAGGTGGCCACCCCTGAGCCACTGAGGGATGAGGACGCTCCAGGCTGGCTGAAGATGCCCCAGCTTTGGCTGTCTGCTGCCACTAGGTCAGCTGTCAATGCTCTTGTTTTGGTTGTTTGATTGCATCAAGACTGCTCATAAAGCATGGGATCTCTGATGAAAAGTGCCACAATGGCAGCCTTGACACATTTTCTGCATGAGGTGGCCACACCTGAGCCACTGCAGGATCAACATGCCTCAGAAAGGCAGGACATGCCCTTGCTTTGGCTAGCTGCTGCCACTAGGTCAGCTTCACAAAGGGCCAGCTGCATGATGAAGTGTTCTGTGCTGATGCCTTGATTTCTGTCCATTCTGGAAGGATAAAAGTGCCCTAGGTTGGCAAGGCTCACCTTTGCTCTGGCTGTCCCCTTGCACAAGGTCAGCTCAAAGCAACACCTTTCTGGAGAAGGGAACTCATGCTTGTGCTGTGATGCATGTCTGCATGAGATCGCAGCCTCTCAGCCCCTGCAAACAGGGGAAGCCCCAGGCTCAGTGGCGGCCGCCTCATGCAGACATGTGGCACAGCGCGAGCATGAACTCCCTTTTCCAGGCTGGCAGGACTTGCCAGTGCTCCGGCTGACATCTGCCATCAAATTAGCTGCACAAAGGACCAGCTGTGTGACCAAGTGTTCTCTGTGCTGATGCCTTGTTCTCTGTACGTTTTGGGAGTCACTGCAGCATGACAATGGCGCAGGTTTGGGGGTTTTACCTTTGCTCCAGCTGTCACTTGCACAAAATCAGCTCAAAGCATCACCTGGTTTGGAACAGGAACTCATGCTTGCCCTGAGACACATGTCCGCGTGATATGATAGCTACTGAGCCTCTGTCAGATGGGCAAGCCCCAGGCTCAGTGGTGGCCACATCATGCAAACATGTGGCAAAGCGCAGGCATGAATTCCCTGTTTTGGGCTGGCAAGACTTGCCAGTGCTCCTGTTGACATCTTCCACTGGCTTTGCCCTTCAAGGCATCAGCTGCATCATGAAGTGTTATGTCTTCATTTTTGTCCAATCTGGAAGCATGAAGATGCCCCAGGCTGGCGGGACCTGCCTTTGCTCTCCACTTGCACAAGGTCAGCTGAAAGCATTGACTGTTTGGAAAACGGAATGCATGCTTGCCCTGTGAGACATGTCCACATGATATGATAGCTATTGAGCCTCTGCAAGATGCAGAAGCCCCAGGCTCAGGGGCAGCCATGTCATACAGACATGTGTCACAGCGCATGAATGCCCTTTTCTGGGCAGGCCAGACATGCCCCTGGTCTGGTTGTCAGCCGCTTACAGCTCTGTTTCACAAACTGACAGCTGGGCAGTCTCTGGAGTGGTGCTGATAGTTTTGTCCACATGTAAAGCCACCACATCTGCTGCCACAGGTGGCTAGGCAAGCAAAGCCCCACTGATAAGCCACCCATCATCCTGGGAGGCCACTCAGCTGCTGCTGCCTATACTGCTGTGCGGCCTGCTGGCAGTTCGTGTCCTAGCCCGCTCGGGTTCTAGACCCAGTGCTCTCACCTAGCCTGCCTGTACTGTGAACGCTGAAAATATATATGGCTGCCGTCACAGGTGGCTAGGCAAATGAAGTCCTGCTGATGTGCCGTCCATCATGTCCTGGATTCTGCGCAGCTGCTGGTGTTTATAGTGCTGTGCAGGCTATCAGCAGTCTGCATCCAAGCCTGCTCAAATTCCTAACCCAATGCTGAGCTTAGCCTGCCTCCACTGTGAATGCTGAAGACATGCATGGCTGCTGTGACAGGTGGCTAGGCAAAGGAGCCCTGCCAATCTGCCATCCATCATCTCTTGGGAGGCTGCTCAGCTGCTGCTCATACTGCTGTGTAGTCTGCTGGCACTTTGCGCTCAGGCCTACTCAGGTGCTACACTCACTACTGACACCTAGCCTGCCTGTACTGTGAATGCTGAAAATATATATGGTTGCTGTGACAGGTGGCTCAATAAGCAAAGCCCATCTGATACGCCATCCATCATCTCCTGGGAGGCTGCCCAGCTGCTGCTACCCATACTGCTGTGTGGTCTGCTGGCAGTTTGTGTCCAAGCTTGTTCAGGATCTACACCTGGTGCTGGCTCTGCAGCGCAACGACGTCCTGGAGGTGACACAGTAGCTGCCAGACAAGCCAGAAATGATGCCATGCATCACAGGTGGGCGCTGTGCGTCACTGCATTGCATGCCATGGAGCAAGATGCTATGCTGCAAATTTTTGCAGTATGGCTTGGCATATGTGTACGAGTATCATGCAAGTCACCAACATATGCTGTGGTCCTCTGGCCGTGAGCATTTATCTTTGCTTGGTGCAGATTGCAAATGCAAGACAGGATTATGCTTATGAAAGCAGTCAGATGCCAGGCAGCCATGTTGACACCATGGGTTCAGAAATTCTGCAGCAGAATTTTGATTCAGGCTTTCGGTGTCTGTTACGGGCACACATCTGGTGCAGGTTTCTGAAGACTGTGTGGGACTTAGATCCTGATGCTGTGATCCTAGAGCCTGAGGAACATGCTTCAGCATCATCTGGCAAGTATCTGATCATGCTTCTGATCAGAGGAGACAAGCTGGTTGCCAACACCAGTAAAAGCAACTTACCATCAAATGACAAGAATTGTGGCTCCCAGCAATTCGACTATTCTGTAGCTGGAGAATGCCTTATGCAGTTTGCCAGGCTGAGGCAGAGCTTTCAGCAAGAAAAGCGGATGCTATTTGCTGTTGCTGATGTGAGGTCATTGGATCCAAGTCTTGCTTGGCAAAGGCTGTATGTGAGTGCTGTTAAGAGCATTGGGTGTACATGCCCAGTGCTAGTGTGGCATCCAAAGCGTCAAAAATACCATGTGCTTAATTGTAGATTGACTGAAAGGACAAAACATGTTCTGGAGCAGACGCTTGACGGCAACATAACTAGCTGGATAGCCCAAAGCTGGCCTTCGTGAGTACCATACAGTTTGAGCGTATGCTGATGTCATCTCCATGTGCGAGCTGTATGTGTTTGGCGCTTGCTGAGAAAGATTGCCAGTGACATGTGACAATCTTGAGTCGTCTGCATCGCATTGTGCTGCAGACTTGCATGCACTTCTGTGAGTCTAGTCAGCACACACATCTTGTTACAGAACTTCACAGAGCACTGCAATGCAGGCTCATCACAAGCATATTGTCTATATACCTTCTGGCACACGAGCAAATGCACATCCTGCCGCATGTTTTCTGAGCATGCTTGGCCTAAAAGTATGCTACAGTCATGTAGCAGCTACAGGAAATGGTATTTTTGCATAGACATGGGCTGACACAAACTAACCTGCAGTAAAGAAGCAGACCGTGATGTTGTGATGCAATCAACCAAACGAATCCTAATCATTGGCCCAATGCTCCACATCTACAGTCACATAGCTGCTGCAGGGTCTTTTTCGCTAACTGATATATATGCATCATGCAATTTTTGAGGGCTTGCTTACTAAGCAATGCTTAGCGTCAGGAACATCAGCGCAGCTTGTACAAGCACATGGTAAATCAGTGAATGGACTGCCGTCAGGTGGTGTCCCTCAGTGGGCTTCAATGCAAGTTGGACCTGAGCTGTCTATGAGGTCGTCAGTCGAAGCAATATGAGCAAAGATACCAAGTCTTGTCAGCTTTGTCCTGGGACCAACAGTGGGCCAAAATGCAGCTCCAAACTTATGATTCCAAATATTCCTTCATGTACCTCCGGTAAACAAACACCAGAAAGGTTACAAGCTGTGTCCCTAACCACCTGCGTGACCAATGGAGGACATGCACCTCTGAACCTGCTGTGACAAGCTGATGATGTTCTTGACATGCACTACGCAACTTGTTTTTTGACAAGAGGTCTGCCATTTCAATTGGCTGGCTGCCTACAGAGCTGCTCTAACCAATGCTTTGACATTGTTGTAGGCATGCAAGTGGTCAACACACAATTTGTGCTTGTAATGCTGTGTCGGCAACAACTCAGGGGAAGCAAGTGTGTTGCGACCACAAAGAGTGATGCAAGCACGACTCTTTGTCTGCTGGTCTGCTGTAGTTGCAAGCTGCATACGAGAGCAACAAAACATGTGTTGCATACACTTGGGCAGAGTCTTCCACTTGGTATGCGCTGCCACACAAGCAGGGATAGAGCCTTGCCGAAGCATTTGCAGCCTGCACATGCGAGCAATGCTGTGGGTGTCATGCCAGTTGTGCAGAGTAACTCACTTGATAGGCACTGTCACACGGGCAACAACTTTCTGCATCCAGTTCAAAGCCTCCTCATCAACCAATGGCCTGGGTATGTCAAGTAGTTTGTGCTGCATCTTGCGGTCTGCAAGGCCTCTGTTAGCCATGCAGCCAAGTTGGCAAAGCTCCTTTCAACTTGAGAGCGGCGGATGCTCACAAAGCTGTTGTCGCAAGCCTTGCTACGCAGGTACAAAGGCAGGTTGTACACAGAGAACCTGCACAGCACATCAGCCTGATGTGCAACTAAGCACTGCATGAACAATCAGACAAGTTTTGCATCTTATTGCATTTGCTGCTTGACAGCATGCTGGGATTGCCTAGTTTGGCAATCTCTTTACCTCAGAACTCCTATGCTTGCATGGCTGACTGCACCTGTCTTGAACAATTTCAAAGTGCAGACATGCAGTAACAACTGGGAAACACATCAGCTCCAGCGCACAAGCATTGTGTGTCCTTGCAGAGATTGTACACGGTGCCTGCGCAATGTATCATCACACACCTGTTGTACATCAGTCTGGGAACTCGTCAATCTGGCCCCTAGACAGTTGCCACATCACCGACACATGTTCCCAGACGGGCCTCTGACCAGCTCCTGGTTTGTAGGCAACCAAGACAGCCCGAGAATTGTTATCATTGCGACCAAGAACATAGTCCTCAAACATTTCAACTGGCCGGAAGAGTCAATTTGGGCCTGTCAGGGGAGGACGGCTGCAGACTGATGCTTTCAGCGCTGAGTTGTGTGTGCCAACATGTTCCATGCAGAACTCATGCTGTGCACCTGAAGCAGCATGCCGAGTGATACATGCTGACATTTGCTCATATTCTGATGTATAAGGCAATTGTGGAATCATGCAAGCGAAATATGTGTTCACTGGAGCTTGGCAGGCCTTAATATATGCAGCTGTACATGGAGATGTTGCATGACAAGGTATGTTTGAGTCTCTCACTTGATCAGGTTGCTCAGGCGTATGGACAGCAAATGTATACCTGCAAGGCTTATGCAAAGTGTAGCTCAGAGGACAAGCCCATTGTCAGCAGTATATTGCAACAGCTGGAATTCACTGGTTTTGATGCTTGCCAAGCCAAAGTCTCCATAACTGTTGACTCGGTGTGTGAGCTCAGCATCATTTCAGAGCCACCAAGTTGCATACAGGCGCTCTCAAGAACATGACTTTGATCATGAGTAAGTCCATCAAGCGACAGCCAAGGCGTTCCACAACTTGGCATAACAAGCAGTTTGGTTCACACCTGAATCAAGCCAGGTCAAGCGCAAATCCCCGGCTGACAACGCTTTAGAGGTTGGCACTGCTGTTGCAGGTAAGCTGTCTTGCCTCAGCCATTCAGTGAACTGAGCCAGTGCCTCTCTGCCTTGCTGCAAGAATTGTGATTCTGCTCTGCCAATCTGCACAGTGTCAACAACCAGACTGATCAACAATTGACATCATGACATGCTGTCAGCCTGCTGAGAATGGCTTTGACCATAAGCCCGGCATGCTGCAGAGACTGTGAGACTTTGAGAGTCCAAATCTGTCAGCCTGCAGAGCAATAGCAATGCCACTAAATGCCGATCCACACGACTGTAAGCGCAGGCAGCCTGTTCAGTACTGCAAATATGTCACAAACACACAAGGGCAGTTTACACCATCAGGCAACATGATGGTAATTTTTATGGATGGACGTAGCCCAAGATAAGTAGCACGACAAGTGCTACTCTGCATCAGTGACAGGACTGATGTGAAGTGCAAACTCACAAGCGCATCATTCTTCTCCATGCCATTATGCAGTCACAAATTATTGACATCATTGGCGATGCTGGCTCAGGCATGTAAAACAACTCTGCATCTGCTTGAGCTGTCACAAAAAGGGGTTTGAGTCTTGCAAACATCACTTATAGGCTGATGGGCGCACTCAAGACTTCAACAGCATGCGACAATCTGCATAATGCTTTGTTGCTATCACATGCCGTAACATTGTAGCATTGTCACGAAGGGCAGCAGCCTCACCAGCACAACACACAGATTGATTGACGGACTTAGGACTTGAACAGCGTGCAACAATGTGTACACCATTCCCATGTCATCACATGTTTCAGCGTGCTTGAATTAGCACAAAAGGTGCAGCAGTCTCACCAAGACAACACACAAGCCAATTGGCGGACTAGAGAATGGCATGTGGCTCCAGCCACAACCCATGGGCCCTGCTGTTCTGAGACGCAAAGGTGCCACAACCTGCTTCCAGCACAATCCTCACAAATCAACAGCTGTCAGGAATGAGTCATGTTGATGGCATCCTGTGATGAAAGCTGCAAATGATTGGGCAACTGAGCTATTCAGTTGAGGGGATTTGAGGCTGTCTGCAGTTGAGCAACAGTGCATGATGACACATGCAGTACGCACATTGTGAGGCATTTAACGCAAAGCAGAGAAAGGACGTGTCACCATTCCATGCACCAGCATTGTTGATATGCTTGCTGTAAGATCACATGACCCTGCTAGATGCATTGGCTGTGCCCACTGCTGGGAAAGCAAAGACCTCGTTACCTGCAAGGCATTGTCATGAATGACTTTCCCCACACCCAAGCGGTCCACATCTACAGCATCACACACAAGTGGAACTGCACCTGGCCCCCTCAGAAACACCAAAGATGGTTCCTCTGTCAGCTTCAGCCGCCGCAACCAGTATTCGCAGTCCTGCACGCTTACACTGTGCTCTGAGAAGAGGTTTACTCAGTGCACCTATGTGCAGCAGTGTGCACTGTACATATGTGCGTTACCAATATGCATTTTGGATGCTGCACATTGCACATAAGTGCATCTGTGTGCCCTTTCTACAGACATACACAGTGAACCTAGGTGCAGCTTTATGCACTGTACAAATGTGCATTACACAATGCAATTGGGATGCTGTCTGGCTCTCATTTGGTTCAATGCGCAGCAACGTTGAATGATAAAGTAGCCTGTTGAGTCAGACGCAGCACAAGTGACACCAGCAGCATTTTAGACATGCAAGAATAGGCGATGCCCCTGAGCACTTTCAAAGTATTGGTGCTGCATACGCGCAAACAAGATAAGCAAACCAGACAACCTCAGCTTTCAACTCACCAGAATTTCCTCGATTTGCACCTTGGCAGTTACAGTATACTGTTTGTATGGCTGCACAGCAAGACGCAAAGGGATGCTGGCCTCATTTGTGCTTGAAAAGTCCAGAATGACCACTTTGTGAGGTGCCACACTGTCCAAAAATTGCTCAAAAATTCAGTGAGTCACAATGGCTTGTGCTGGCAGCTGCAGCAGACTGTCTGCCACAAAGTGTTGTAATGCACCAGCTGTGGTTAGCCCCTTGTGCCTGTGACACATGCCCACAAGCACCTGTTAGCTTGTCCCTAAGCCACATTTCAAGGCCAATGCTACATTTTGGTGTGCCTAAATCAGGTAGACTTATATTGGGTACATCTTTGACACATGCTGCGCACAAGTTGTGGCCAAAGCAGCACACAAAATCCTGCCTGCTGCGCAGGTCTCATCAGGCAAACAGCTTGATGGAGCTTGGTTGCCAGCTGCCATATTCAGCTAGATTAGTTTGTAAGCTCAAGCGAAGGACAATTGTGCAAACCAAGGATTAACGCTTGTGGACAGCAGGGCAGGGCAGGGCAGGGCAGGGCAGGGCAGGGCAGGGCAGACGCTGAGACCAGAGCTGCCTATGAAGCTTGCAGCACAATGCATGTTGCCTTGATGAGTGCCGTCACAGCAAAGAATCAGTGGACTAACATGATCATACAGTCCATGCTGTAGCAGTGCGCTCGGAATCCCATCACAACTGGAGAGTCCTTTAACTTAGCATCAAGGTTTGCCCATGGCCCCAATCTGCTCAGCAGTCTCAGCTGGTCCCACTCAATGCGTCCCAGCTTGGCCCGTCTAGACAAGCTCTTGGCTGCCTGCCTCCAATGATGAGCAGCTGCTCTGGATTCTGTGCTGTTAAACTCATCATATACCTGCACATGCAAGCTGGCTCATTTGGAGCTACACCTGCTTGATATTGACGTGACAAGTGTAGGTCGCATGGGTCATAGGATAGACTTCGCTGAGCTAAGTGTGAAACCAGCATTCATGATGCAGCGTTGTAAGCGTCTTGGCAGGCGTCCTTAAAGCAACAGAGGGCTGGTGCCGTGTTTCAGCTCCTGTTGCAAGTTGAACATGTCAAAAGCAAGCTCAAACTTTGAGTTTGCGACGCCGACGTGCAGCTCGGCCGCGATCTGGTGCCACGTGAACCAATTCAAGACGAGGAGCTGCACGATCAGCCGCATGTAGCTTTGTTGTCCTGATGACTGTGCAACCTCTGCAGATATGAGTAATTGATCGAAGTGAATCGCGTGTATCAGACGGTGATGCGAGCTGATTTTGCACCATGCAGAGCCATTCGACAACTTGCAATGTACTGGCCCGAGGCATGTTGTTAGCTCCCCACGCTCTGGTCGACGCACTCTTCTAGGTTGGTCCGAAGCATGGCCGGCCCTGGGGGCACTTGAGTTCGTCCTTTCACGTGGACTTATTGATGTGGACACTGGCCGTTTTGAGAGGCTTGACCGGGAGCCAAATGGTTTGCGCTGTATGCCGTAGATGTGCTGTCGAAGATCTTCAACATGTCTTTTTCGATTGCCCTGCCTACGCGCATATTCGCGCTAGTCATGCCCCTCTTTTTCAACACATCCCCAACACAGTCACATCCATTCTCAATACTGATCAGCATGGCCTTTTGGGCAGATTTCTCAGAAAATGCCATTTTCATAGGCTTTACCTTCTGAGCTCTGCACCTATCAGCCCTTCACTCTGCTTCGGGGCATGGGCTCAGCTTTGCTGGCTAGCTCGTGTCTCACTGGGGTCAGCAGGCTAAATACAGCTTTCATACCTAGGTTTAAGGTGGTAGTGATGTCACAGCACTAGCATCTTCCTTCATTATATTCCTGGCACTTCTCGATGCTTTGTTGAGAACATCAAAGACAATCAAGGTGTAGTCGTGTGTTAGTGGCGTCGCAGCACTAGCACCTCTCCCTCACGTCCCTAGCTATCCAGGTGCTCTAGAGATCTGTTGACGAACGCCGAGACAATTTGTTGCATGCTTATTTAGTTTAGGTATGATTTGCATTGACTCATTGTTGATATTGTCTGTTGACCCCCCTGTTGGGTCCCAAGGACAGTAAAATTGATTGATTGATGTGCATCACAAGCCTGAGCTTTCAGCGTGGTGAGCCTCCCTCCAACAACGCAGGGCCGGCAGCGGTGCTAGCGGCCTGAACATGTTGAGAGGAAGATGGGACCCGAAGTGAGGAATGTTGCTGAGTTGAGTCTGTCTGTGTGTGTGTCTTTCCGTAAGGAAGTGCTTAACCGCGATGGCTCTCGACAGGGCTCTCGATCTGTGCAGTAGAAGGCACATCATCATGCAATGACCAGTCTGATCACGTACGGGAGAGTGCTTGCGCTCGTGACTGTTTGCAGCTTCTTGGCAGGATTGGCTTACTTGTGGCAATCGCAGTCCAGCTTGACTCTAGAACCAAGAGTCAAACATCCAGCTGCCCCTGCTCTGAGCGCAGACGCAGTGATCGCCGTCGGCGACTTGCACGGCGATTTGGAACAAGGCAAAACAGCTTTGCGTCTGGCTGGTCTGATCAACGTGTACGATTCCTGGATTGGAGGCACAGCCACTTTGGTGCAAACGGGTGATCTGCTGGACCGAGGTCCCAACAGCCTGAGTCTGGTCGACCTGTTCGAGAGTCTTAAGGTCAGACCGGCGGTGCAATGCGGTCCATCTCAGCTTCATGGAGGTCTGCATGCAACAGCTGAACAGCTTGCTGCTCATTGTTTGCCAGGCCAAGGCAAGCAAAGCTGGAGGAGCAGTGCACACCCTCCTGGGCAATCATGAGGCAATGAACCTGCTAGGGGACTTCAGATATGTCAACCCTGCAGAGCTGGAGGCATTGGGCTTTCAGCAAGAGCCAAAACCATCCACATTGGTTGCTGCTAGAAATGCTGGCATAGCAGCCTGGAAACGCCGCATGCGTAAGGTATACACAACATATGATCAACTTTCAGATGCTTTCTGGACAACTCTGTGCCTTTGTACCTATGCCGCCACTTGTGCAAATCATGAGCACAGCAGAAGCTGACCTGCTCTTGTCTTGGCCACATCAAGACAGCTTTTGCTTTTGAGCCACTGCTAGCAGGATAGAGTGCCGTTTGGACATGGCCAAGCTGCGACCTGTGCTACAGTGCAGGGCAGCAATGTTGGGATTGTGCTGAGACGGCGGCCTGCTGCAGTGGTGCTAGGCCAGTCCCTGTGCAAGACTCTGTTCATCCATGCGGGCCTGCCCTTGCAGCTGCTGCTCAGTGTGACACAGAGTCTCACTAGGGCTGAGCCTAATGACATTCTGACTCGGCTAAATGAGATTGTAGCAGGTACAGCTGTGATGACGCAATCTCTATCTCACTCATTCTGTAATGCAAATCCACATGACACTACGCACTGTGCAATAATTTAGCACACACAATGTCATGTGACTGTTGTGAAATGGTCGCTTCTGGCCTTTGCAACGCTCTGTGAGCTCCATGCGACGTAAAACGTACTGCTGCTGCCACGCCCACATTGTATGGCACTCAATGTAACATAGCATGCAATGTTGCTGCAGATGCAGTGCAAAGCTGCTCAGAAGGTCACTGTTCTAAAGATCAGCTTAATCTGCTGTCAGACTCCAATAGTCCTGTCTGGTATCGGGGTTATGTACAGAATTATGAGGCTGAGATCTGTCCAGAAGTGCAGCAGGTGGTGCAGGCCCTTCAGGTCCAGCGTATTGTATCTGGTCACAATATCATGCAAGATGGCAAGATCAAGACCCTATGCGAGGGGCGGCTGAATCTCATTGATGTTGGAATGTCAAAGGCTTATTTTGGCAACATGGCTGTTTGGCAATGTTCCAATGACAGCTTAGCTGCGATTCACCCTGAGAGGACTTACAGACTGAAATTGCCTCCTCAAGTACCAGCTTGAAGCTTTGGCACATCTGATGTGCAACTTTGTGTGACATTTTTGCTGTTAGAGTACACCGTAGGTCCTGCCTGACGGGGTGATTAATGAACTATCGTAACTGGAATCTAAAGTCGTCAGACGATTGCGAACGGAACAGCTGTAAACGGAACAGCTGCTGTCGCTTTGACATTGGTGTATTGCGTTGACCGCTAGCGCAAGGAGCAGGACGATCGCTGCCTCTACTTTGTTTTCCGGCTTGTTTTGTACGGTGTTCGTGCCCTTGTACTCTTTCGGGTCACGACAGCAAGGGCTTTGGGCCCCCAGCATTGCTATCAAGTCTGCAGCAACAATTCTGAACACATTTTCCCAATAGACCTCAAGCAGGTGAGCGGACTTGTGATTTCCAAGGTTTGGTTACAACGCACAGCTGCGAAAGGCAAGCGCCACTTCCTCAGAGCTGGCGAGGGCTGCTTCAGACTGCTGCAAACTTACATGAGCTCATATCAAAAGAGTTGAGTGTGTGTAGGTTATTCAGACTAGATGCCTGGCGCTTTATCTCGCACAGCAGGGGCATTTGGCGAGGCGTGCTGCCCGCAGCCTCTCAACGCAACTATGAAGGCTCAAGAGAAGGTGCAGTCAACGCTGCCAATCTTCACGTCTCAAGCAGATTTATGCAAAGATTGATCACTGTGATGTGTAACATAGCGTTTGGTGCAGGAAAAAGCAATAGAATACAGTGCTGAGGGTCACGTTGTTGATGCTGCCACAGTAAAGGTATGTCCTTTTCCTGCTTACCTCCTCTTGACTGCTGCGACATGTTTGACACCAAGCTGTCCTGCTCATTGTGTGGGGTTAGCGTTATTTGCTTCCTTGCTCGTGCATACAAAGGTCTATGCTGACAGCTGTTGGGTGTGTCTCACAAAGCCTGTGTGTAGGAATGGAGCGCTGCCAAGGATAAGGCAGAAAAGCAGATAGAGGTTTTGAAAGCGCAAGTGCGTAGCCTTGAAGAACAAGCAGCCACTGAACATATCATGGCCTATAAGGTCTGCCTTTCAACACCTCATTCTTGCTTTCAAGCCTGAATTCCAATGGTCCCGTCAACAAGTAAGACTATCCTGGTCTGCCTTGCCATCATGACCCTTGCTCAGTAGAATCAATACTTGTGGCGCTGTTTACAAGTACTACATCAGTCGGTGTTATGGGGCTGCTACTGCATTTACCTGTTGCTTGACATGCACACAGGCTGGGCGACATGTATAAGTAACAGAGCTTTGAGTTGTGTAAAAGTGCTATTTGCATGCACCTGTTAAGTGACACTGACAGAGTTGAGCAAGGAGAGTGCAACTTTTGAAGACCCTGCTCAAAATATTGCAAGACCACCACAACATTGCAATGGACATTACCAACATCATGAAGCAAACTCTGCTTTAGCTAAATTTTGCTTTGATGCAGGTTCTGCGTTACACATGGCAAATCATCAAACAAACAGCTGCAGTGTCGCAGGTCGAGACCACTCTGTCTGGCAGGCAAAGCTGACTGGGCATGCAAGCAGCAGCATGGGACATGATTCACAGAACACAGCGAAGAAAGATGTACAACACATAGTTGAAGGATCACAGTTTGTGAGACAGCACTCTCAGTTGTTATGACCTGCGTTTGCAGGAGCATGAGGTGCTGACAAGTCAGCTGGAAAGGGCTAACCGCAAGAAGGCTGAGGGCAAGGCGGTTCTATCAAGGGCATTGGACGCCCTGAAGGTAATCTTGGGACTTTTCAGCAGCTTGACTCTTTACCTTTATGATGCTTTTGCCAGTGTGATGTTTGCACAGGAGGCAGACGAAAGTAAATAGTCTGATCTGATGCCTTGTTGAGAAGCTGTTTGTAGTGCATGCTACGCTGCTGTGAACATCTCTGTAAGCAGTGGCATGTCACAGACAAGATGTGGATGATTGGTCCAGTTGTGTATCAACACTTTGAAGCTTGACACAGCAGGTATAGTGATGAGTGGACAGTCGTGACCTTCTTTGCCACACACAAACTCTGACCTGGGCCACAATCTATAGCATGTCAACATACCAAAGCTGCCATTGACAACTGAAGGACCTTTCTAATTCAGAGAGACCAGGTGATCAGGTTTTATCTGCAGTGTTTGCAAGTCAACTAATGCTGACAAGGTGCACTGCCAACATGTTTGCGTGCCAAAGCAGCACTGCAGGTGCGGCATGCAAAGAAGTTAACAATATGCAACAATGACAAACCACTCACATGGCAAGCCTTGTTTCTGCATTTTCAGCCTTGACCTTTATTGACATTGATCACGCTCAAGCAGATGTCCAAAGAGCGCATAGGCAAGCTTGAGGTGGAGAAGTCGTCACTGACGGAAGAGGTTGACAACCTCAAGAAGTTCTATATGTGGGAGGTGGAGAAGCTCCAGGAGGTGAGTTTCCTTATAATTGCAGCATATTTTGAGACATCTGCAGACACAGTCTCTCAACCTACTGCAGCAAAACCTGAAAAGAAAAGGGTCCTTGTCACCATGGCAAGACATACTGTAATCGTAACAAATTGATGAAAATGTGCACTGTCTTGGATGTATGATGCCTGTCACCAGCAAAGCTGCCAGTCCCTCTGACAACAAAGACACTTCTTGCAAGCAGACTTGACTGTAAAACAAAACCGAACTATGCAATCCACAAATGTGAGGAGGTGAGGGAAGCCTGGGAATTGTCTATGGTCCATCTTTCTTTTCGACTATGCAACTTTTTTGAGGCAGTTCATTGCTTCTGTATGCACCTAGCTGGGTCATAGCAACCTCACTAGACGAGTAATGATGATGATGCTGATACTCGAGATGGACTATGGCAGAGAATGACTGTATCGTAGGAACTGACTGTGCAATGCAGGAGTGTGAGGAGGTGAGGGAGGCCTGGGAGGCATCTGAGCGCAAGTGCAGAGACCTAGCTGCCCAGCTGGACAGGGCCTCAAAGCAGGTCAGTCACCAACTCATCGCAAAAGAATGCGTGTCTGCATACAAGTGTGCTGCATTGCAGAAACAGATGCTATGTATGTGTGTGAGTGTGTGTGTCTCTGTGTTGTCTGTCTGCTTGTGTCTTCGTGTCGGCTGTGACAGACTGCTGTGGGGTGATTGTACAAACGCGCAAGGAGGCAGAAGAAGGGAAGGAGGTGGACAAATATGACCTGCTGCTGGCTGATCTGCAGTACTCACTTACTGTAAAACGCTGTGCAGGCTATGACAACCTGCTGTGTGATCAGTGTCCAAACCCTGGAGCAGGACGTAGTAGATGAGCAGAACCCAGATGAATATGATGTTCTGGCTGGTGTCCAGTACACATCTGTTGACTCATGCTGTACAGGCTGTGACAAGCTGCCATGAGATTGGCATACAGACTCTGGAGGCAGAGGAGGATGCAGATGAGTATGATTTACCTCCGGAAGATCTACAGTACTCATTTGTTGACTTATGCTGCACAGGCTGTGACAAGCTGCCATGAGGGTGGCATACAAACCCTGAAGGGGGATGATGAGGAAGAGGAGGAGAAGGATGCAGATGAGCATGACGTGGTGCTGGCGGGTTTACAGTACTCAATCTTGGCTGAGAGGGAAGAAGCTGCTGAAGAGGCTGCTGCAGCTGATGAGGCAGCTAAGGAGATTTTGCACAGGATGGAGCAGGTATGGTTCCATTTGCTCTTTGCCTTGATTTGCAGATTATGGCGGTGGTGTTTATTTGAGCTGACACCGCTGTGGAAGCGTCTGCTCTTTCCCTTGACCTGCACATTTGTGGCTGTTGTGCATCTTGAGCTGACCTTGATGTACACGCCTTTGTATTTCTGTGATGTCCCTCAGAGCACATGTCATTGGCATGGGGATATGCCATGCTGAACAGGCCATGGTATAATGCCTGTGATCAAATTGTCTGTGAGCCCATTTGTGCTGTGTCATGCAAGCATCAGCTGCAAGGCCAAACACCAGATCTTCCGCTTTGCATTCCTGTTCGTTCATCATGCCAGCATACAAGCAGATTTTTGACTACTATCATCAAGTGACAGGCAAGACACATTGTTTGACAAGATAACTACTTGTTGCTATTCCTGCAGCAGTCTCTTCATCTGATCTGTTGTCTCTGCAGCAGTGTGAAAAGATGTTAATGAATTGAGACTGGTGTTATCATGAGAAGCTTTTGCCTTTTCACAACTGACTGCAAGCTGAGAAGCGGTTGTGTGGTGCCTTCAGACGTACAAAAAACATGCTCAGTGAGATGATGCTAGAGTCATTGGTCCAAATGTTGCCTTCTCGATGCTCTTTGCAAACTGTATGATCACTGTAGAGGTTTGAGGACATGCTCAGTGTATTGAGGCCAATGCCACATGGCAAATTTCCGCTGTCTTTATACTGACTGCACCCTGAAAGAACACGTGTGGTCACCGCAGAGGTCTGACAACATGCTCAGTGAGTTGAGGGAGCAGGTGCAGAAGCAAGACCAGAGGACTGCACTCCAAAATCGCAACACATCTCACATCACATACTTGTGCCTTGTTGATACTGACTGCAAACTGAGAAAAGGTTGTGGTGAGTGCAGCGATATGAGAACATGCTCGCTCAGTTGAAGGAAGAGGTGCAGGATCAGGACCAGGAGTTCAGAGTCACGAGTGACTACAACATGACTCTGAAAATTGCCCTGGAAGCTAGCTGGAAGGAGACCAGCCAGGTGACTCATCCCACTCATGTTTTGCCCGCCTGCCTAACATAATTTGCTTACTGTTGTTCACATCAGACACAATGCCTTATAACAGCCTTGTGGTTGTGTTGTACACTTCCAAAAATGCAGTCGTGGTGTGTCGCGTCAAAGGTGAATCTGAGCATGCCCTCATGTGTGACTACATGACACATTTATGTCAAGAAGAGATGGCTTGCTTTGCTGGTGCATAAGACAGCTTCCCATGTGTGCTGAGACATAATGATCCTGACGGTACAAATGATAGCAACAATCGTGATGAAAGCACAGAGCTTCAGCGTGAGTGCTGGGTAGGTTGGTAAAAAGAGTGTAGGTAGGTAAGGTGAACGTGTTTATGCCTGTAGCCTGGTGTTGCAGCTGAGGCACACAGTGCAAACAAGTCGTGAAACTCATTTGTGGCAACACGAGGCAAACATTAGAGACATTACTGTCATGCAGGCAAATGACCAGGTGGCAGATGCCCAGCGCATGGTGGAGTCCCTGACTGACCAGGTTGCCACCCTACAGCTCACCCTGAACTGCAAGACCCAGGTAACCCCCTGTCATCCATGCCTAGTCAACAGTACACTGGTACTGCAACAGGCATGCTACTGCCACATACAAATTGTGTACAGCTCGTTTTGGACTGCAAGACCCAGGTCACGCCCTGCAATGCATGTCCGGTCAGCACACTACAGTGCTACCGTGACAAGAATGCTGTTTCCACATTCACACAGTCTACATCACAGCCTGGACTGCATGACCCAGGTATCGCCCAATGAATCACCATCACAAAACTCCGCTGCTGTCATGCTGGTATTCACTGTTGTGTTCCTGAGGCACACTGCTGCATTGCTGGCGCTCAATGCTGACGTGCGCGGTTGTTGCTGTATGTTTGCTGCATTGCTGCTATCGGTTTGCTGGTGCTTAGTGGGGTATTGCTGGTGACTCACTGTTGCATTCTCAAAGCGTTGATGCTGCACAAGGTGTACAAGCTGCGGAAGCAGGTGGCTGGTGCTTAAAGTTGCTCACTGTTGTATTTGTGTTGCTTGCTGCTGTGTACACTGTGCAGGAGATGTGCGAACTGCAGATGCGGATGGCTGGTCCTCACTGCTGTAGCGTTGCTGGTGATTTCTGCCATGTTACAGCTACATGAACATTGCTTACTGCTGTTTTGCTGGTGCAGGAAGTGTGCAAGCTGCAGATGCAGGCAGCTGGTGTTTCAGTGCTGTATGGATGGTGCTTACTGCTGTATTGCTGTTGCTTACTGCGGTGCTGCTGGTGCTTACTGCCATGTAATTGCTTCATTACTGATGCTTACCACTGAACTAATCATGCAGGAGGTGAGCATGCTGCAGCAGCAGGTGGCTGGTGCCACTGCTCAGACAGCAGCCCTGCAGGCTCGCCTGTCCCTTACTAAGGCCCAGAGCCCAGGCTTCTTTGCTCGCCAGCTGGCCACATCCAACAACAGCCTGCATGAGGTATCTTGCTAAGCTTCCCTTAGACTGCACTGCTCATTAGCTTGCCCTTCCAGTCTTTGCCTGTGATGCGCCTCAACTCTTGAGCATGTGTGATTGGGCTACTAGGGTAGATTGCTGAGACTGTCCCAATGTGATGATGGGCAGTGCACACAGCTGAATTAACATGCGCCTTTGAGGTGTATGAGGTCTTGGCATTTGACAGCACCTTGACAGTATGTGTAATTAGGCAAATTGACAGTAATGCTGTTCATGCGCAATACAAGATTGCAGTTATCGCATGCTGAGAACACTGCCCTATCTTGTAGGTAAAGCCATGGAGGAATATGCAGTCACCCTTCTCTGGTATCAGGCCTCATGCTTTTGCGTTTGGGCCCACTCCCTCCAAGAGTCCTACTGGTGGGGCACTCTCCAACAGCCCTGCCGCCAGGGCGTTTCCAAAGAGCCCTCTGACTGGGTCATCCCCAGACAGCCCAGCCAGGTCATTCTCAGACAGCCCTGCAGGTGGGGCACTGCCACAACTGAGCCCAGTCTCCAGTCCTGCTGAGCAGGCGAGCACCAAAAGGAATGCTGGCAAGACTACAGGCAGTGGGCTGACTGCTGTGAGACTGGCGCTGAAGCAGAAGGTACCTGCAGTTCTGGGACCCACACACTTGACAATACCTCACACATACAATGGGGCGACATGATGTAACATTGTTGCTGGGTAATGCATGAGGCGAATCACACCAGAGAGCGTGTCCAGAGCAAACTCAAGCAGATGTCTGAGCTTGTGATGCTTGTTTGATATGTCACTGTCAAACATGTAAGGGATGCCCTGTGTTGTACTTGACATATACATTACGTTCTTTTCAAAATGCATACAGATCTGTAGCATACCAGTGTTCAGTCAGGCGTTGCATGAATACATGCCTGGCGCTTGTTCAGAGTCCGTTGTCATTCTCACTTGACTCAGCAATTGCCCTTGAGCTGTCACTTATTGCTGACTGCTTTAAGGTCAGGAGCTGCCTTTTGACACCTAAGGACACAGCTACTTCTTCTTCTCCCTTGTCACAGCTGACTGACATCACTTGTCATGGCAATATGCAGGCTGTCCAGGAGAGCACAGCAAGGAAGCAGGGCAGGCTGCCTGCTACCTTGGAGCAAACCCCCGCTCCCTCAGCCTATCCATCAACCACCACCAAGACCACCTTCGCCAGTGAGGCACCATTCACCTCGCCTGTCACTGCCATCAAGGCTAAGTTCACCCCTAAGGGACCATTCACCTCACCTGTGACTGTCACTAAGGCCAAGTTCATTCCAGATGGACCCGTCACATCCCCTTTGACTACCTCCAAGGCCAAGTTCAGCCCAGATGGACCTTATGTCTCCTCTGTGACTCTTTCACCATTCAGCAACGGCAACGTGGCAGTTTCCCCAAGTGCAATGGCCTCGCCTCCATCATGTATCAACTTCTCCTTTTTCAGCCCAGTGTTTGAATCCGCTGTCCGTCCACTCAAGCCTGCCATGGGCAGCTCAGAAGGCAAGCAGGTTGCAGTTAAGGCGCCATGCACTATTGTAACACCAGCAAGCAGCAATGGCAAGGGAGCAGCCAGGAGTGACGCAGTTGCCACTTTCTCATCAAGGCAGGGTGCGTCTAGCCCCAGGGGCAAGGGCTTCTCTGCAGGGGCAGCCCTCCGCAGCCCCCTCAGCCAGGTGCCAAGGGCCTTCTCTGGAAGAGCTGTTCCCCGCAGCCCTCTCAGCCCGTTGGCCAAGGTCAAGGACTTCTTTGGGGGAGCAGGCCCTCGCAGCCCTCTCAGCCCCAACCACAGGGGCTTCTCTCAAGGGGCATTCCCCCGCAGCCCTCTGAGCCCGGTGTTCAACAGCAGCCCTCTGCTGACTCATGTGGCAAGCCCCAACCAGGTGACTATTACAAAAACTAATCTGTGACAGCTTGATACTCTTGGCTAGTGCATGCTGAAGTCCTGTGAGGTTACGTCAAGAAATGAGGCATCAACCAAAAACCCGCTGCACAGGTGGTATGTATGGCACTCAAATGAGTATTTGGGTCAGCTTTTGGGCTGTACAATCCATGCAAACGGCATGTGTGCCGCCAATTGCGCCTTGCTGCTGCAAGTTGAGCCTCACAATCATTGCTAGGGTCGCCAAACCTGCACCAACCTGTTCCGGGGCTCATAGGCAGCCTTCGCGTTTCATGAAGTTGAAAACGATGATGAAATGCTTGTTTCGTATGCAGGTTGGTGTGACTTGGTTTGTTGACCTACTTGCTGGATGCAATTGATAGAGAACTTACATGATGACTCGCAGGGTATGGCTGGCAAGGAGAACAGCGACCCTGCTGTTGGCATACCCTTCTCAGGGTTCTGCCCTCACCCACAGTCCATCAACAACAGCCTCGTCATGCCCAGATGTCAGAGCATGACCCCATCAGCGCCTTCCCCTCTCAACCCCTCCCCCACACAGGCGCTGGGCCCTTTCCAGTTCCTGTTCAAGCCGTTTGCAAAACTGTGGGTGCCCAGTGCTGCCCTCACCCCAGCCAAGGACACACTCACGGACGATGAGATGGTTTACAGCCCCTTAGGTGAGGCAAGGGAAGATGCCTCGACAGCCAAAGCAAGCATCGCCATCAACCATGCAACACTCATGGATGATGAGACAGTGTGCAGTCTCTTAGGCAAGGCCAGGCAGATTGCCTTGACCACCAATACAGGCATCACCAGCAGCAGCCATGCTATAATCAAGGCTGCTTTTGTGCACACAGAGGCGCCTGTGGCAAGCAGCCCCGTCAGTAGCTCACCAATTCAAGTGAGGTCAGCAGTGTCAACAGGCAGCATCCACAGGGAGGCATCTTCAGTTAGCTGGGATAGCGCCTCAAAGGTCACAGGTTCAGCCTCAGTACAGGTAGACAGCAGCCCATCTGGCAGTGCTGACATGGGCAGGGTTCTGCAGGTGGTGAACTCTGCTGCAGTGCAGATCAACAGCTGTAACAGTGCCAGTGCTGACATGGGCTCAGTCCCAAGGATAAAGACTTCATACACAAGAGAGGCAGCCAGCAGCACAACTGTCAGGGCTGACATGGGGACGGCCTCAGCGCAGGCAGGCGCTGCAAGCAGGCCACCTCGCTCAGCTGCCACTGGTGCCACAGCCCGCACCAAGCAGGTCACCAGCAACTCTGCCACAGCTGGAAGAGTTTGTGCCACAGCCAGGAGAAATGGTGGCATGGCAGGAAGAGTTGGTGCCACAGCTGCTTCCCTTCAGCTCACGCCAGGCGGGCCAGCCCCACACAGGCTGCCACAACTGTGGCATCCTGCAGGACACGCAGCCAAACTGCTGCACAGAGGCATGCCGCAGCTGCTGGCAGCAGCAATAGCCTGACCACTTCAACAGGCTCTGCTGCCACTGCTGTACCAGTGGCCACAGCTGTGGAGGGCCAGACTGCAGCTCGAGTTGAGGCAGAGACCACTGCACGTGTCCCAAGGACACGTACCCAGGCTGCAGAGGAGCGCCACAGACTGCGTTTGCTGCAGTCCAGGTCAGTCAACAGACCTTGGACACTAATTTCTTGTCACAAAACTAACTCATGACATTTTGCGTACGCTGTGCACCTGTGTGGCTGTATCTGAAGAGAGTGACAACAGTTCATGATGGTGTGGCGTTGCTAAATATGACAAAGGGCAGCCAAATGTGAAAAGCTGCAGCTTTTGTACAGTGCCTCATCATGACTGGCGTTGAGATGCCACTGCTGGTGTCATAGGCATTGTTTACCAGTCAAGATGCTGTGAGCAAGTGAATGCCAGGCTGTGCAATCATCTCATCGTGCTGATTTGGTGATTGCAGGGAAGCGGCAGGACAGTCAGTGAAGGGTAATGCAAGGAACGGCAGCTCAGGTGGATCACGCCCTGGCAGACAAGCAGGGAGCAGGGCGTGAAGAATGTGTGCTTGGCATATGGACAATGTCTGGAAACATCACCTCTTTGTCTTTGTTAAGCACAAGCACAACAGTGCCATGACTGCTGACCAATTGTATCCTGTATGCATATGCTATGATGCTGTGTGCAAGCTCTACTGATCTTTGCCGCAGTCTTGAGTTGTGTAAATTGACACGAGTCTAGGTCGACCAGTCATGTCTCTCCGAAAGCTGATCAAGATTTGAAACTGCCTTGGGCATGAAGCCACTTGTGGAATGATACTGCGGCAAATGTCAGGTTGAGACACTTGATTCAACTATTGAGCTGCAAAACACATGGCTTCAAAGCAGTACTATGCCGCTAGATGGAAGCACTATTTTGATGACAGATGCTTCTACAGCAGAGGCTAAAGTATACATATAACCCAAGCCTTCCAGCACAGCTGCACTCCTGAACCAAGTGTAGACATCACAAACCAGCAGCATGCGGAGGCACATGCACACAGTCTAGCTGCACTTGAGCCTGCCAAACCCTGGACTGCCTCTACAGACAGTGACCCCTGTCATGGCGCTTAATAACTTGGACGTTTCTTATTTTTCTGTCAGATGTTCTGCAGCACACACAAGCTGTGGGTACGCATCCATTGATGTGGTTGCCCTGATGATGGACTGACTTCGCTCTGGCAAAAAACATGAAATCAAACATGATAAAATCATTGCTTGAAAGAGTAACTGAGCTCTGGGCCCAGAGGCACAATGTTGGTGCCATGACGTCCGAAGTAACCCTTCTTGCAGTGCTCAATGTTCGAGGCCTCTGCCACTCCTGGCAGACTGTAGAAGTCCATCATCCATCGCTGCATTAGACACACATCATTGCATACCAAAATCCCTAACAACACTTAGTCAATCATCATACGCTTTTTATTGATGGAACTTGCAACATATGTGAGATGTGCAGAGCATGTTGCGCTGCTGTGTCTGCAGACATGTCATAAACTCAGAAGTACACAAAAGCAATGCATGCCCTGGTTGCTGCAATGCAGTGGTATTCAAGCGCTGATGACAGAATGCAAGGCATGATACCGTCTGGTGAAGCATGCATCACAGGAGTATGATGGACACGCAGAATGCGGCAAATGCAATCAGCTTTGTCAGCTGGCAGACTAGAGCATGTCAACTAGTTTGTGTCCCTCTATGCCTTGCATAGCTTGAGCTGAGTTCAGGCCTGCACCTGCAAGTTTGGGTAGCTTTCTACAATCATAGCACGGTCCAAGAGGAAGCGCAAGCAGTAAACATGATCGAAGCGGAAGATGGGCGGGAACAGGCGTACATCTGCTTCACTCAACCTGTCACCCAGCAGAAACCTGCATGCACAGTCAACATTGCATCATACACCGTATGGTAGGTGTGTGTCAATCTGTGCTAGTTGTGCACTGCATGTCTCATTTCCGTTCAAGTCATGCCGCAGTGCATGAAGGTGGACTGAAGGAAAGTGCTTGAAACAATGCTCAACACATGTCATGCCTGATCAAGCAAAGTGGCTGGCATTCAAAACACAGTCTCTGCCATAAACAGCAAAAGTCAATTTATTCAAAACCTCGGGGACTGAGCCAGATGTGGCTCATCAACCAATGCAGACATCTCAGTGATGATAAGACTCACTTGCGTTTGCTGAGTATGAGCTCAGCTCTGTCAAGTGCCAGGAAGAATTTCTTGTAAGCAGCTTCATAGGCAAGCTGTGCTGAGGCAAAGCCAGCCTTATAGGCTCCATTGGCCATGTCATCATACACCCAGCTATTGATGTCCTCCAGCTGCTGCAACTGCTGTGGATCTTTAGGGATGAGACTTGGTGCTTTTGGTCCATGCAATGCCTGCAGGAATGAGCTGCATCTTTTCATTTGACTGCTGCAAAGTGCGGCCTGCAAGTGCTTGCGTTTGTGACTTCAACATGGATGACATGAGCAAAGCTGTCAACAGCTGGATGTACCCAGATATTGCTATACTACACAGCTTGCGGGGACCGTGCAGATGACTATGCATAGAAGCTGGACAGCAAGTTTAATCACACTCATGCAGAGGACTGTTGCAATTTTCTGTGACACCTTATGCTTGAAGTTTCCAGAGGCGTGCTTCTTGCCCGGCTTGATTTTGCTTGACAACCCAGGAACGACATGACCCACAGCAATTTGTGTGTGGGTCTGATGTTGGTCACAAGCCAAAAACAATGTGTTATCAGCAGCAAAGGGTGTGATTTGAAAGCCTGACCTGACACTCTGTGGCAAACATGCGCACTATGTCTGCTGATTCATTGTTGACTATTGTCATTGTCTTCTTGTCAAAAAGGATGGGCACTGACTTCTCCTCTGAGTTGTGCTTCTCGTACAGCTCTCGTATGAACTGCAGGCCGCCATTCGCAGTGTCAGCAGTGCAGCCTTGGACTTCTGGCTTGAACTGCCACCCCCTATCGGGATGCCGCTGGTAGAATAGCACGTCCATACTGATGCTGTCTTGCATGCCCAACAACGCTCTGGCCAGTACAGTCCTGCGACAGGCAAGGAAGCTCTTGCTAAGGCTTTCTGGTTGCATGCTTTTGCCAGCACCTGTTATGATGTCAGCAGTGCAGTCTGGGACCTCTGGCTTGAATTGCCAACCCCTATCAGGGTGCCTCTGGTAGAACAACACATCCATGCTGATGCTGTCTTGCATGCCCAACAAAGCTCTTGCCAGCACAGTCCTGCATGAAATGACGGTGTCAGCAGCTGTCAGGGTGAGGAGTTGGCACATGCTGATGGTGTGTTGCATGCCCAGTAGTGCTCTGGCCAACTCTGTACCGCAATCTGCTAGGTAGCAATTTCCCCTGTCAGGATGTCGCTGATACGACAGCACATTTATGCTGATGCTATCTTGCATGCCTGGCAACGCTCTAGCTAGTACAGTCCTGCATTGAAGGACACTGTCAATAGCTGTCACGGTGATGACATGTCATATGCTGATGGTGTGTTGCACGTTCAGTAGTGCTCTGGCCAATACAGTCCTACCACCATCAAAGCAGCAAATTCAGGACTCCTGGTTCAAATTGCCAGCCCCTGTCAGGATGTCGCTGATACGACAGCACATCCATGCTGATGCTGTCTTGCCTGCTCAGCAAGACTTTGGCTCACACAGTCCTGCAAGACACCAGGCTCAAGTGTAATAGCTGCTTGCATGAGCCTGCCAAAACCACTTGGAAAAGTGGTTGATAGAGCAGCATGTCCATGCTGATGCAGTCTTGCATACCCAACCAAGCTCTGGCCTGTGCAGTCCTGCAGTCACCCTGGCAGCCCTTTGTGACAACTTGATGACCATGCATTCGCAGTGTCAGCAGTGCAGCCTGGGGCCTCTGGCTTGGCCTACCACTCCCTGACAGGATGCCGCTGAAAGAATAGCACGTCCATGCTGATGCTGTCTTGCAGGTCAAGAAAGCTCTGGCCAGTACAGTCCTGCCACAGGCAAGGAGAATCTTCGTTATACTTTGACGATTCCTTGCAAGGAGTTCATCAGCATCTGTTATGGCGTCAGCAGTACAGCCTGGGGCCTCTGGCTTGGCCTAACACTCCCTGACAGGATGCCGCTACCAAGACAGTACACCCATGCTGATGCTGACTTGAATGCAAAACAGTGCTCTGGCCAGGACAGGTCTACAGTCACCCAGGCAGCTTTTGATTCATCTTTTGACACGATGCATAGGCAAGACTTGCTGCAGCTGAACAGGCAGCTATATCTTGTGTCTTGACAACAATGCACCACATTGCATGCTGGCAGGTGTGACTGTCAGACAGATGCAGTGCCTGAGGGACAGATTTTTGCTGGCAAGCAATGTTACAGCGAATGCAAGGGCAGACCTGTGACACCAGGGGCGGGTGGTGCCCCTGTACAGGTGATAGCGCCCTGCCTCAGCTTTGTAGTCACTGCTGCCATCAGCCTTGATCCAATTGCGGTGGCCACTCACCTTCCGCACAAAGACTTCTGTGCTTGAGGTATAGACTATTACTGGCAAGAATGGTTGCAGTAGCATGCAGTGAAAGGGCAGATTTTGAAGGACTGACCTGTGACACCAGGGGCAGTTATTGGCCACGTACAGATGATAGCGCCCTGCCTCAGCCTTGTACTGACTGGTGCCATCAGCCTTGATCCAATTGCGGTGTCCACTCACCTTCCGCACAAAGGCTCCTTTGCTTGCTGTTTGCTCTGAACCTATACAGCACATCAAGAGGTTTGCCACCTTCCTCACGAAGTGTCGTATAGTCACTGCGACCGTCAGCCTTGATCAGTTGCGGTGGCCACTCCACTTCCTCGCAAAGGTTTCTTTGCTTGGCGCCTGCTGCTCTGAGTCTACACAGCACATCATATGCTTGACAGCTGCTTTGAAGCTGCACAGCACACCAGAAGGTCTGTCAGCTGCTCTGAGCACAGCTGAAATTGATCAGAAGGCTCATACATGCATTCTGATGCAGTAGCCATTTCAAAACAATGTGCGATTGCGGTGGCAAGCAGATCTCTGCGCAGTGGCCTGATTTTGCTGCTAAGCCAGCACACTGTCAGTCAAACCATGGGCTGCCGAGGTTTCACACAACAAAGGTTTGCCAAGACTGCTTGAAGAAGAAGGGACACTTTGTATGACATATGAGTTGTGACAATCAGGCGCTGAGTATAACAGGGCAACTTGATTCACCTGAGGTGGAAACCTGTTGCTGATGGTTGCCGTTTGCAGCTCGCTCTGATGATGTTTCTGGAAGCCCCAGGACCCGTCTGTGAAAGGGTCCCTGCACCAAAATTTGGCACTTGTAGTCAAATGGCATACTGTAGGCTGTATTCAACACACTGAGCTTATGGGCAGCTGAGAATGCTCAGGCTGTTCAAGGTGACTCATGGTAAATATTGTATGAAGGGCCAAAAGCTCAAGCAAAGCCTGCCCTTTGGGTTGACAGGGCTGCATATTCAAACAAGAGCAAACAATGTTGCACAAATTTTCCCAATGATACATGACGGCATTCGTATCACTGCCAATGACAGATATGGAGCATGTGTGACAGATGTGTCTCAACAAACCTTGGGATGAAAGGGTTCAGAGTTTATGGGAATCCTGTTCTTGGGATTCAGGGGGCCATGTAGGTTCATAGACATCCAGTAGCCGCTCTTGATCTGGTGCATGTTGACAGTGGACGCAATGGCTGGGTCACTGTACAGATCCTCCATAAAACCCTATATCACAAAGGGCATAATTCACAAGACTTGATGTGCACAGTCATTTGCTACTGCTCCTGCTGCCATCCTTGATTCGGTGCATGTTCACGGTGTCTGCAATGGCTGGGTCGCTGTACAGATCCTCCAAAGAAGCCTGCATTGCAAAGAGCACAAAATCAGTGTGAAGATGTTCATGGACATCCAGTAGCAACTCTTGATCTGGTCCATGTTGACAGTGGAAGCAATGGCTGGGTCACTGTACAGGTCCTCCATGAAGCCCTGTACAGCAATCAATAGCTCAGTGAATATCAACAAAACTTCCACTGTGAAGTAGATTGCAGCTCACAGGACTCAGCATGCAAAGTTGACCATGAATCTGGTGCATATTGGCAGGGGACACAATGGCTGAGTCAATTTACAGATCCTCCATCAAGCCCCGCACTGCAATCGCTACATATTGACAGAGATACAGACCAAGGGACTGCAAAGGGCACAAGACTCAGCATGAACAAATGCCTGCTGCTGCTGCTGCTGCTGCTGTTGCAGGTAGCCGCTCTTGATCTGGTGCATGTTTGCAGATGCAATGGCTGGGTCACTGTACTGATCCTCCATAAAGCTCTGCAATGCAAAAGGCACCCACAACTCACACAACTTAACCTGCAGACAAACAACTAATGCTGCTGCTGCTTCTGCTGCTGCTGCTGGTGGCGGCGATGATGATGAGCTGTGGCATAGAAGGCGGCACACTTGAGCATGCCGTGTGATGGGTGATGCAGCACGTGGGCTGTTGCAGGCTTGAGACAAACATGTCACTCACTGTGTGATGGAGCATGATGTCTGTTATATACGTGGGTAAGAACATGCTGCACCAATCCCAACTTCAATGACCAATCCAGCGTATGGGGGGGATTGAGAATAAATAATTCGTCTGACACAGGATGGCCTATATGTATTGCATGCTTGCCGACATGTCTTAATGACAACTTGAGCGCACCTGCAAGTTGGTACAGTCTCTGATGTGCCTAATGTTGGTTTTGAAGAGGGGGTAGTAGACCACGTCAAAGCGTATCAGGGAAGCAAACAGCCTGTAGTCTGCTAGGGTTGGAGCAGGCTGGATTTGCCCATTGGGATAGTAGGGGATCAGAAAGCGTTGCCCTTCAAGCCTCTTGTCCAGCTTGTCTAAGGCTTCAAAAAGGCTTCTGCATGCTTTCTCATAGTCCTCCTGCATTCAGAAAAGTCTATTCTATCTGTTTTGCTCTATCTGCACATCCTTTTTCTGGGTTGTGCGAATCCTTACCCTATTGTGAAACATTCATTTCCTGGACGCTTTTCGTACTGTTTGCGCAGCCCTTTTGGACATTTTCTCATCCGTATCATCTGTTGCAGACTTGTTTCATGAACATGCAGTCCTTGACATGCAGAGCGGCAGAGCAGCAGGCACATGCAATCATGCAGGGTTTGCTGCTGTGTCAATGCAGTCAGCAACAGTACCCTTGTGTGAGTAAGCTCAGTGCGGTCTCCTGAATGGCGTTTGAGCAAAAAGTGCTTTTCAACCAGTGTAATGAACAGGTCACAGAGCCATGACTAAGCTTGCTGCTGATGCTGGGATGTCATTCAAGCCTTGTCATTTCTGAATCCTAATTCGTGCTACAAATTGATTCAAGCTTTCGTGTCTGCTTAAAAATCAAAATATCACAAGAGATTATCATTGTCACCTCAAAATTACAGCATTCATTGGTCACTTTTCCTGATGATAAAATGCATGCAATGGCGGATTTGTCTCACCTGTGATTCTGCAAAACCGCATTTGTAGACGCCAATGTTGACATGGTCATGTATGTACGTATTGAGCTCATTGATCTCTGCTTGCAACTGTTTTGGAAACAGATCAGGGCATGAAGCGTCCTGACTGATGCCATCAAACTCTGAATTGAGCATCTCCATGATTTGACCACTGTCATTGTTGACCACAGTCTGCTGTTTCTTGTCCTGCACAACAGATAACAGGAATGAATGATGCTTGATATCATACTTTGCTTAATGGGTGTGGGGCAACTCCTGTCTCACCAGGCAGGCTTGCCTTCAACATTATGTCAAGGGCATCTAATGTACAACTGTTGAAATTCAGACAAAACAAGGTTGCTTATCCTGCATACACCATTAATCGCCATTGGTCATAAAGAATTGTTATTGTAATCTTGCAAGACATTCTATTGAGCATGTTGACTTGCATGGTTTTTGCAGTCTGTGGCTGAGCAACTGATGATGTGTCAAAAGTTGCTGTTGTGTTCAGCCGACAGGTGGACACCATGCATCCCATATGATGCACGTCAGATCATTTCATACGACGCACGCCAACAATCCATGGCATCAGACGCATGTCATATGAAGTAGATCATGTGATGCATGTCACATGATGCATGTCATGAAATGTATGTAGTCATTATGACACATGTCATATAATGCATGCACCATAAGGAACACAAGAAGTGCCTCACCCACAGCACGGGAACTGAGATGGTCCCAGTGAACTCAGGATTGCCCTTTTGGTAAAGCTCATACAAATTTTTGGCCTGTGGCTGCAATCCAGACTGTTCCCTGCCGCTTGAAGGGTAGTCAACGCCACTGGTGCCTGTGGATGAGTAAACCCACCCATGCTCCAGGGTGAGTTCTGGGTTCACGTAATCAACTGTGATGGCGTCCTGCATGTTGGTTGCAGCAATGGGATTGTGTGCCATGCAAAGAGCTGCCGTCAGCGAGAGGGAGACAAGCTGTGATCTGAGCCTGGAAAAGACGAATGTGCACACCTGTAAGCCCTTCAGGGCTCGCACAATGAGGGTTCTGTGAGCAAAAGGACACGGCCATGCCACGACAAGGTGATAACGTCCAGCTTCAGGCTTGAAGACAGGCGATGCCGGCGATATTCGGGATGTGAAGTTGGTCACCGAGTCCCGAAAACTGCAGCATCAGGATTTGAGTGTCATCGCGGGATCCAGACGATCGCAGAGCAGGTGCAAGCAGGCACGGGAAAACTTTGTGAAGCTCAGAGTGTTTGACGTAAACAAGTCTCATCGTGCATGGTCTGTGTCACAGGCTCAAAGTTTAAGCGAGAACCGCATGCAAAGCTTCGGACGACAGCGGACCTTTGAGTCTTCGGAGCATCGCCTGCATGCACAGCCCCTCGGATGAGGTGCACCATTCTGCGGAATGCAGTTTGCTGGGCGCGCTGCGCGAAGGCTGACGCGAAGGCTTGCATTGTTTGCCGTGTTACGAGCAGAGTATTACTAATTCAGGTGAACTCAAGTGTCTGCTTTTAGTCATCTCTTATGAAGTCACACAACCCACTGCTGTCAGCAGCGCTCTCCCACGAGGCAGTAGCGCGCTGCTCGCGGCTTGCAGTCTGCCGTGTGGGCGGGCATGGAGTTCAACGGGGCACGGCGCACGGTCAGGTTGCGCCGCGGGGCGAAGATTTTCACCCAGGATGCTGCAAGATCTGACGATATCACCACTTTCTGCTACACGGCAGCGCAGTTACGGCACATAAGCTTGGACGCACCATCTCAACATTCCGAGGACGCTATCGAGGCTGCGGTTCTCGCGGTTTCGAGGTTCTCAGATGCACGTCAGCACCCAGATCCTGCCTTTTCTAGGCACGACACTGAGGTGCTTCTACAGCGCACTCCAGTGAAGGACCCCGGCTTGGACTTACACTTACCGGACGTCATTTTGCTGAGAGAAGGCGAGCTCCTGTCGGTTGTACACTCGATGGGGCAGACAGTGTCCAAGCAGGCCCCACCAGACTTGAGCTTTTGGGTGTCGCTGTGACTATTTTGTGCGGTTTGGGCAGGCTGTCGGTGTAACTCTATGATCAGCATTCTTCTCACTGTAGGTCGAAAGGTTCTCACTTGCTGCTGTTGTGTGTGGCTGGTTCACCTCATGATAGCTGTTTTCAGGTAGTCGCAGTGTCGCTTTGTCCTTTTGGTTGATTGGGCACCTTCCATTGGCGCATTGTCGCCTCATTATTGCTGCTTGGCTTAGCCTGTTGAGGCCTGCACTTTGCATTTGGCCAGTTGAATTGAGCAAAACAGCTGGAAATTTCTTAGTGTGGACTGCTGGTCCCTCATTGCCGTTGCTCGTGTTTACTGTGAAGGTTTTCGCATTGGCTGCCAGGAGTGTATGTTTTGTACAATGTCTGGGGCCGTGTTTTTCCTTCAACGCAATTTACGTTGACCAAGCGATGATGGTATTACTGTTTTCAAAGGGGCATCCAAATGAACATTGAATTGAGAAAGTTGTTGGGGATTTTACCCCAACACATCCGATCAGACTTGTTGGCTGGCTAAAGGATGTAAAATCCTGCCTCTGGAGGGTCTCTGGAAATACGGTGTGACGGTGTCTAGAGACCATATTGACCTTCGGCTACCGTAACAAATCCGGATTTGGCTGGGGTTGTGCGGTCATAGAATACGAAACGGCTTGCTGCCCTCAACTATTCTTCTGCAGCATGCTGCTGTAATGACAGCAGGTGAAAAGGTTACACGGACTGCAGACATATCTCGAAACGTTGTTGCAGAATTCTTTCGAAATCAATCTCTCCGCTTGGTTTAATTTTGGAATGTCAAGGACTCCTCCCAAGGTGCACTAGCTTTTGTGCAGCTTGGTTTGGTTGTACCCCGGAATTCTCAGGGCACCTGAGCGAAGAGCGACGGTTGTGCTGTGACACCCTAACAAGTTGATTCATGGCGGGGAAAGACAGCAGTCGGCTTTTTGCAAAGCTGGTGACACTTGTCCAAACAGCAGCAGGGAGTCATAAGTTTCGAGAATAACGTCGTACATGCAAGCAGCACATTAGGCAGGAGGTCAGCTTCGTCAGCTTGCTCAGCTGCAGCTCGTGCAGTCAAACCGTGTGGTCGCAAGGGACAAGTTGTCATATGAAACAAACAACGTACACACAATTGCAGACTGCATCCAGCAACCTTTGCACAAGGGAAACACAAACCCAACAAAGAAGTGCAAATCAAAGATACAACAAATACTAATCTACAAGTAAATCAGCTGATGCTAGGTACTTAGCAGGCGTGTCCTACCCTAGCTCTGAACGCCAACATGCACTGACACTTTGACACACTGAGTTGATCCCTAGGGATGTGCACTGACAGGGAGCAACATTGCACACTTCATACTGGCACAGTATCCAGATCTATCCAGTGCTCAAGCATGCAACAGTGCCGTCTGATTGCACCAAACTGTCAGGTGAACCATGAATGCTCAAGCACAGACTCAGCAGTGTTGCATTCTCCAGCTTGCATTGCATCCATTAGCTCAGTCCCTTGGTCATCCAAGTTAGGCACATGGCAGGCCTTCATCAGATCTCCGACCAAAATGAGATCACAAGTGCTTGACCATGGCTGTTTGTACAATCCTGGCCGCACCTTTCTTGTATAACCTGCAGTCAGCACAAGTTGTCTTGAATGTACATGCTGTGACCTCAGGGGCATCCAGCAAACAAAGCGTCTGTACACATCCAAAATAGCATTTAAAAACACAATTGGTGTGTTCTTGTTCCTGGCTGCATTACGCGATTGCTTGCCACTGTATCACTTCCTTGCTCATGCATACTGGACGCTGGTGGTTGCAAACATGTTTTGGGCATTCTGCTCTGGTGTTTTCCAAGGGATGCATTTGAGGAAATACATTCACATACAAGGAACATCAAGACATGGGCTCACCCTCTGGCGTAAAAGGGATGCTGTTCAATTCACAAGCAAATTCCAAGTCAATCAGCACCCACTGACCGGCATGCTTCAGAATGATGTTTTCCCACCGTAAGTCAGTATGTGCAAAGCGAGCTTGGTGCAACACCTTCAAAGCATGAAGTGTACACCTGCATATAAACAAGACCCTCCAAGATTTGTTAGGCCACACATGCCACACACAAAAGAATCCTTTGCACATCAACCAGTTCACACCTCAGCAACAGAGCAACGACACAATCAGGGCAGATAAGGTCGCAAAATCCGATGCATGGCAAATCAGATACTAGTCGTCTGTGAAATGATGTTGCAGACCTGATGCTGTTCTTCAACTCATGTGAACACTTCGGCCTCTGGTCAGAATGCTTGCTGAGAACTGGCTGCCCAACCGGTTCCAAGTCTACAATGTATTGTTTCCCATTCTGGGAAGCATGGGGTGGCTGCAGGGCATGTATGAGAAAAGGACAGTCCTTGCTGGCTGCATATACTTTTTGCATCAGCTGGCAACGTCCGTGAGGCCAACAATTCACAAGACAAGGTGACTCGCTTCTGCACGAAATTGTCAAAAATCTGTACCATGCTGAATGTGGTACTTTCTATGCGCCCCACAGGCAGAAACATTGCAGGCAGCTGTTTGGCCTGCGCCTTCATGACCCAATAACATTGTACTGCTATGGACACGATCTGCAGTCTGTCCTCCAATACGGCTAGGGACAGTGGATGTCGAAACTGATAGGTCCCTGACATCCCTAGTCGCATGGAGCACATCTGGAACTGGGAGCCAGCGCAAGCATAGCACAAAAGGTACTCCACCTACAAAGAGACAAACAAAAACATAAATGCTGCGTACTACATGTACAACCAAAGTTGAGGACATACATGGTATTTTGCATGTCGTTATATGCAAAAACAGACCACGCAGCATTGTGCATGGAATAGGGTATGTTAGCTTGCACACCTTGCCATGGACAGCGGCCCCCCAATCTTTCAGCTTGGTACTCAGTTCTTCTAGTGCCTGTTGGAGGTCAGCCTCAGATGTTTTGTCCTCTCCTTTGAACAACAACGCCCTTGAGCTCAGGAGAAAAAAGTCAGGCCTCTTGCCCTTGACTGTTGCAGAATCTTCAGCACAGTTCCTCTTGCGGCGCATACCGAGCTTGGGCCCTTGGTCGTACATGTCCATACACCTCCAGATGTGCCACAGAAGCATATCCACAAAACCTGCCTTACCACTATGTTAAGTTCGATTATCATTGTGCTAAGTCTGACTGTGCCAATACCATCAACAGGCATCCTGCACACGCTCTACCCAAGGGCTGCAATAAAATAGGTCAGAGCATGNNCCTGCAAGCGAAATCTCATCTGCAACAGGCTCATATTCCATACGGAGGGCTGCTGTCACCACCGCTGCCAGTGCTTCTGCCCCAGACACAGACGCAGGCTCAATTTTTGACATGAGCGCCTCATTAGCAGCAATCATGCTGTAGTACTTGGCATCCAACACAGGTAACTTGACTTCTGTATGCTGAAAGAGGAATGCTTCCAAATCACCAAAGACAGGTGGTGGGCCT
>BDIU01000317.1:0-120292 GCA_002118135.1 Trebouxia sp. TZW2008
GAGTGAGTGAGTGAGTGAGTGAGTGAGTGAGTGAGTGAGTGAGTGAGTGAGTGAGTGAGTGCTGTCAAAGCATGCGCATGATACAAAGGCCAACTGGAAGTGCATGCACTGACAGGGCGAGATGTCACCTCAGCAGCATTGGAGACTCGGTCATTGAGCTGAACCATGAGCTGCTTGCTGATCTGTGCCCGATAAATCAGACTACGGCATACCCAGTTGTTCTGTGTAAAGAAAACGTCTACAGAAAGCTCTTGATCTTGAGGGTCATGCAGCCACTGAGTTGCTAAGTCTAGTGACTCACCTCAGCAGCGCTTGATACTCGGTCATTCAGCTGGACCATGAGCTGCTTGCTGGTCTGCCCAGTGACGCCCTCTGATCGGGCTTGAGCTTTGACCATCCTATGTCTGGATAACAGGTCTATAGAAAGCTCTGAAAGCAAGGGTCACATGTCACTGAGCTGCAAAGTTGGGTGACTCACCTCAGCAGCGTTAGAGACTCGGTCATTGAGCTGGACCATGAGCTGCTTGCTGGTCTGCCCCGTAATGCCCTCAGCCTTGGCCTGGGCCTCCACCAGCCCTATGGTAGTCGTCACCAGCACCTGGCTACCCGCCTGTACCCCCAGTGCTGACCCATGCACCACTGGCAGTACCCCCACCTGTATGCCACAGCAGGCAGGATCAAGACCTGTCATGAGAGGAAGGGCTATAAGGAAAGCTAGCACCAACAATTGGCTAAACCCCCGTACCTCCAGTGCTGAATCATGCACCACTGGCAGTTACCCCACCTGCAAGGCATTATAGATGGGCTCAACAGATAACATGATACGGAGGGTCAGTAGACATGTCAGCAGAGCCAACAGAAAACAAAGATGACAGCTCTATGCTCAAGCACATAGCTGATGGAATGAGGTCACGCAAGACAGGTGCAAGCAAAGCTTTTGAGTCAACAGGAGGAGACAAGTTGTTGCACACTAACAGACTGCTCAGTCGAGGGCCATGCATATGGGCTGTGAATGCAGCGGCCCGGCTAGCTACCTGTAAGAGGCAGGTCCAGGCCTCTACAAAACTGTGCAACAGCAACAAGCACATGGAAGGCGTTGCTCTGAGGTGAAAAGAAGGATCTTCCAGATCAGAGAGTATATGAACAGAACCTGAAAATTTGGTCTACAAACAAGATTTGGTCTCGAAAATGGTCGATTCCAAGCAAAATGACTTGTCAGCCTTGTCAACCATTCTGTGCCTTTGTTTTGTATCTTGACGTGGAAGTCTCCTGTTCAACCTGATAAGAGGCAGGTCGCGAATCAATGAGGCCTCTGCCGTCACAGCGCACATTGTGTCTTGACAACATGTCCCGCAGCACCATGGACTGCACTTCCTGGAAGATAAAGTCCACATCTGCCTGTGTGGCACAACCACTGCCCAGAAATCTCATTGCCTGCAGTCACAAAAAGTTTTCAGCAGTGCCATCAAGTGGCTCAGCAATGCAGCCCAAGGAGTGCGTATCAGACAGTCTGAAGTCCAATAAGTAAGTCCAGTGAGTAAGGCCGATGAGGGGATCCAGTGAGTAGGTGCAACAAGTAAGCCCAAAGAGTAAGTCCAATGAGTAAGTCCAATGGGTACGTATCAGATTGTTTGACGTCCACATGTGCCTGTCTGGCAGGACCATTGCCACGAAATGTCAGCACCCATTGAAACATAGAACCCTTCTTCTCAAATACAGCGTTACTTTGCCAAAATGTACCAGCAACTGGATTCCGGCTCCACAGGAACCAGGCTGCATGTCCAACAAGGAGATACAAGGTGCAGATAGCTTTGTCTGTGTGCAAAGCAATGAAATTTGCTGGCATGGAAAAGAGCAGCAATGTTGGAGTTGAGGGGTACGTGTAGGCTCGGCATGCCTAGACATGAGTTCATTGCTTAGCTTGGGAAGAGGATGGATGCTGGGGCTGCGGGGTTCAGTCATTCCTCTTGACAATGCCCACACTGATTACACAAATGTCCTTACATCAACATGTGTTTACTCAGCAATAATGTGGTAGTCAGAATGCAGTAAGTGGGTCCCCTTTTGCATGAGACTTACAAAAAGAATGTCTGCATCTCAAATGTCTTTATACTGCAAGGTTGGTATACCTGTTGATCTCTGAGTATGCTGTCAGTGGTGATTGGTATGACAGGCAACGCATGAAAGAAGTGGTCCTGAGCCACCAACAATAAGGCACAAAGCTGGGAATACATTGAAACATATTTAGTCCTAGCACATCAGCTCATGCACATTAGTATATACAAGCACACACGAGTACTGGACATGTGGTGCAGTGGTGCAGTGTGCTCTAGTGTGTACCTAGCTGGGCCTGCTGAGCCTGTCTGGGATACGTTTTAAATGAATTAACTAAATGAGTACTGGAAATGTGGCCAGCGAGTTGCTGGAGTGGACAAGCTAGCAAAGCTCCACCTGGTTTTTTTTTGAACATGCCACGGGCATTCAGCTGCTCAACAACAATCTCATTTGCTTGTTTCAGCAGTCGTTCCCTCTCAGCGTGCTGACCCAACACACATACAGGAGAGCACGATACATACAGCCAACAGTTTACTAGAATTGCAAGACAGCAAGCAACTACCTGGAATCGAAACATGCCGCGGGCATTCAGCCGCTCAATCACAGTCTCCTTTGCTTCTTTCAGCCATTGCTCCCTCTCTTGCCTGCTGACGTCAGCTTGCCTGTCAGCCAAAGCCTGCCTGATCAGCGGCTCAGCCAAAGACACAATGCTTGCATGAGCAGCAGGATCACACCCAGCACCATGCTGTGCCTGCTGTGCCTGCTGGGCCTGCTGTGCCTGCTGCGCCTGTGCATGTGCCTCAGATCTGGGTGACTGCTGATTCAGTGTGTCGTGCTGGGTTGCCAGCAGCTGCTTGGTAGCTTCCTTTGCAGCTTGCAGAGCTGAGTCCAGGACCTCCTCAGTCACTTCATCTCCCTGCATCAGTCATTGATCTGATTAGGCCAGTGTAACATGACTTCTGCTGTGCAATGAGCGTTGAACTAGACAGTTCAGTGCCCTGCATCAGGTGTTGACTTGTTCAGCTTGCCAAGCCATTGTGATCTAGCTTTGCCTTGCAAACAGGGGCGGCCTAAAAAGGTCAAAGACAATTTGCGTGGTCAAATCATGCGCAGTGGTCACGTGCGCTCTGCCATGCTTTGCCAGATGCCTACGCCTTGCCCAGTGCATGACTGAATGCATGACTGATGCATGACACACATGGTAGAAGCCCAGGAGCCTTGACAGACTATAGGCATCATGTTTGGCTCGGTGATGGACAAGATTGTTTGCAGGCAATTCACTGCTTCTGTATGCACCTAGCAGGCTCCCAGAACCTCACAAGCAAGCATGCAGGTGATGACAATGCTGATAAAGATGATGACAACAATGACTGTGCAGGGGTTTGCTGCATTGGCTTCATTACCTGGAAATCTGCCACCAGTACAGAATCTGCTGACCCAACATACAGGTCACTTGCTGTACAGCCCTGCAGTTGAGTAGTGCTTGGCTGAATGCAAATTTGCTAGCAAGCATAGAGGTGGTGATGATGATGATGGTACAGGATTTTACTGCATTTGCCGTTTTACCTGGAAATCTGCGACCAGTACAGAATCTGCTGACCCAACATACAGGCCACTTGCTATACAGTCCTGCAGCTGAGTAAAGCTTGGCTGAATGATAATATTCCCGAGTGCGCCTTCCCCAGCCTTCTTTTGTGCAAGCTGGACAGCTGCTATAGGGCCTTGCCATGGAATGTCTGAGCGCATGAGAGCAGCTGAAATTGCATTGATTGCAATTGCTGCTGGTTCTGAGGACCCATCTGAGCACAAAACAATCGCATTCACCTGCATCAATGGAATGTTTGTCACTAATTATAACTTCACTGATCAGAGTTTCTCTAACACAAAAGCAGTAGTACAAAAGCACTGAATTGCTGAATTGGTGGTATGAAAGCACTGAATGAAATCTCAACTCACCCGCTTGCGCATGCAACAAGGGCTTGGCAAACTTAGGTGACCAGACCTGACTTTATTTGTATGATGGGTGAAACCATTCTCGTCTATCAAGAGCAAAGTGTCACCTGGAACCACGACTGGTGCAGCAGCTGGCATTGTGCATTAGGCTGAAATATCTTGTTGAGATACAAACACTTAAACAAAAGATGTCCTCATGGCAAAAGCCATGCAATCGGTAATTACTGAATGCAGCTTTACTGCATTGGCACCTCATAGTGATGTCAGCTTGAAGCAAGGACATTGTTGTCATGAGCAGTACAGTCATTAAATACAGAAAGCGCTGTATCAAACCATATCCTCTAGGCACAGCTTGAGACAAGAGGATTCAAGTTTCACTAAAGGCAAATCGGCCTGGCTGTGTCAAACGGCAAGTGTGTCCATGCAAGAAACTGTATGGATATGTTTGCACAAATGTACAATGCTGCTGTGTGGGATCATAAAACGCAATCTTGGGCCTCATAGCTCACCATGACGTTGCCTGTGAAGCCAGGAGCAAACATAGGCATGATTGCTTTCTCTACAAGTGATGCTGTGTCCACTTCACGGTCATTTGGTGAGCCCTCTGTTCTGGAACGGCTACCTGGCATTCTGCCTGCCCCTGACAGAGGCTCCCTGTAGTCCACCTGCAGTAGTGCATGCAACTCAACATCAGCAGGTAGGAAGGAGGGAGACAGACGTCTGATGTGTAACAGCAATACGTTATAGGAAGCAGCCTGCGTTATGACCTGACAATAGTACGGTGAACTCTCTTTGTAACGACTGCTTTGGGTACCAAGAACTTTGTCCTTAGATTGAACCGTCCTTTCTCAAAGGGACTACTGCAGTTGGAATGCAGTGACTGATTACCAAATTTGTCCTTACATCGAGATTGTCCTTACATCGAGTGTCATTAAAAGGAGAGGTTACTGTACATGCGATTCGACATCAGCAGGTAGAAAAGAGGGAGACACATGTCTGATGACTGACGGCAGTCTGTAACAGGAGTCCCTGTTTCCAGAAGCAGCCTGCGTTATGACAGTCAACAGCATAGGCTTTTGTTTGCCTGTCAAAGCCCAACCTGATGCAGTTGTGCTCACGTTGGGATTGATGTGCTCATGTGCCTTGAGCTTCAAAAGCTGTCACAGTGGCAAGCACCCAAGTGCTGCCAAGCCATCTTTGCTAGGCATGAGCCATTTGCTCAAGGCGCTGAGCTGTTGATTTTGCACGAGTATGGAACGCCGTATTGATCAAGCTGACCTACATCGTTCATGTATGTGCAGAATGCACCTGTACATGAATTTGAAACAGATGCAGCTTTGCTTACTGTCAAGTTGGGCTTGATGCGCTCATGTGCCCTTAGAGCTTTGGACGCCGTCACAGTAGCCAGCACCCAAGTGTTGCCTAGCTTTGCCAGGCATGATCCGTCTGCTGGGGGCGCTAAGCCATTGGTTTCAAACGAGTATGAAACGCCGTTCTGCTCAAGCTGACCTACATTGTCTGCAGCTGCAGAACTTGAAACGAGTTGAATGCTGCGGCTTCAAAGCGCGCTCACAGTACGCAGGGAATGAGCTCATCAGAGTGTATGGTGTACCTGACTCGTCTAGGGATATGGTAGCTGCAGCTGAACAGAGCTGCCTGGATGCGTGCTGGCCGGCTGTTGAGAACACAAATGCGCCTGAAGAAGTTGAAGGTAGGCCTCCTGCAAGCAACGGGTTGCCGTTGACGCTGAAGCCGGCGTTAGTAGTGCATGTTGCAGCAGCCTGCGGGCGTTTACCTGCCGGACTAACTTGTCGCTCATGCAGATGAACAGCAGAGGCGGCTGCTTCGTAAAGGCGTCGATGAGCTCCCCTCTCGAACGCCGATATCAGCAGCTGTCGCTGTTGCCGAACTGCTTGCCGCATGGAGACCAGCCAGATTTTTCCGGTCCGCGATCAGATAGTGTCACGATCTGGACAGTTATGGTTTCCAAAACACATCTTGTCCTGCAGAGTGATCTCAAGTCTACACATCCAGCGGCTGGGCTCGCAAGTGCGACGCATGCAGTATTCACTGCAGTTCTGTGGTCACGCTCCGAGACCACGACCTTGGCGACTGAGTCAAGCTGAGTGCCATCAGAGCTCAAGGTTTGATTCAGCCTTTCATCGGGACACTCGCCTTTGAGGCATATTCTGATCAGCTGCCTTTGCATGAGCATTACCAGAAACTCGTGCTTTCACGCCAGGAAGTGCCTCAGTGCGATGAGTCTTATCTGGCTCCCTACCTCGCCAGGCCCGGGCTGGATATTCCATTGATTGATGCAGTGATGTTGACTTGACTGCAGCTGAACAGCTTGCTCTTGCAGCTGAGGTACTTGACAGTTGCTGTGACTGTCAGTCTGAAGCCAACTTGATTGCAGATGGCTGGGTTGCTGACGCAGTGGGGACCATGGAGGACTGCTACCATGCTCAAGAGGCACTGTGCAAATTGCAGTGCCCTGTATTCACTGCTGTGTTGCTTGCACTGAGTGATCTGAGGTAAAGTGGTCGTTGGCATCATCTATGCTAATGGCTTGCTTGTCAACGGTGTACAAATGTGTCACGTTGCGTATGAGTTTTCCAACACTGGTGGTGTCGAAGTGACACCGGTAATTATGTTGTGTCATTGTGGTACCTTTGTTAGTTGAAACCGCTGTATACACAGCAAACTCGCAAGAGGAAGTATGCAAGATGAATAGAAAAGCTGAATAAGCAGCTGTTAGTAAACAACGCAATCCATGCGATCGTAAAAAGGGTCACCATGTGACAAAATGTGTGCATGTCTATCTCCTGCACAGAAGATCTGGCTGATGCCTTGTCAACCTTGACACCTGTACTGATTCCTGTTCTGCATAGCGGTCATGTGCCTGCAAAAAAGACTGATGGGCCATGTCTTATGACTGATCACGTACCGATATAGCAGTGAGTTGCTGCTACAGGGATCTGACCGTCAGACAAGCGATTGAAGGATGATTGACGTGCCTTGAGCTGTTGCTGTGGCCTTGGCAGTAGCTTATAGTCATCTATGGGCCTGCTCTTCGAAACAGAAATGAACACAGAGCAGGGTCAGACCTGCTGCAATTGTGATGGCTTGTACAAGGCCTGCTTTCTGTGGAAACTTGATGCACACATCCAGCGCCTTTTGTCAGAAAGCCATAGATCTCAGCATAGCACCTCATTATGGCACAGTAGCTGAGCTCACTGAGGGTTGCAAGTGACTAGTGTATGGCTGTCTGACAAAGTTGCTGATGTGCTTCTGGATGAAGGACACCGGCAGCTGCCTATGTTTACTGCACTGGACTGACTTGGCTGCAGGGATCTGTTGATGACAAAGCTAGATCTAGGTGCTTGTGCTTCTTAAGCACATAAAGCTGGCCGCCTACTGTTGCCTCTTGTATGTGACAGGCAGTTGGAGAGCTAACATCAGCGTCTTGCACTGTATCAGCAAGGCCTCCCGTCGTCCTGAGGCATCTGAGGGGTAGCCCACGGCCGACGCGCGCGTGCTGCTTGCGTGCAAGTCGACGGCCAATCGCTTGCGAGGTAAAAAAGCTATCGCTCTCTGTGTCTGCACCGCGCGAATCGTGTGCGCTCAGTAGTCGTCTGCGAAGGGCTGGCACATTTTCAAAAGTAGCCGGACTGACTGCCCGTTGTAGAGCCTTTTGGGAGCATGACTTGTCATAATCAACCTATCATGTCAGTAAGCACAGCGTCGACGGCGCGTTTAGCAGCACTACATAGCTTAGCATGACCGCGGCATGCTCGCAGCATAAGCGCAGCACAACTGGTCTCATCAGTCACAACAATTGATTGCAATCATCTCTTCTTCATTTCGCACAACTTACGAGCAGAATTTCACGAGAGACACGAGCCCCTCAGTTGGCTGGCCAGCGCGTGTGATTTGCCTCCGCACAACGTCTCTGCGACTGGACATTCGTTGCTGCGCGCGTCCTCTGTCATTGATAGATCCGATGAACAACGTTCGTGTGGCAATTTATTGGGATTGAGATTACCCTCGACACTGCTTCGACATGGGTTGCACCGTCTCCGTTGGTGGGTCAATTTGCTTGCATAACAAAGCATCTCATGTTACGGACCTCCTGTCCGCCTGCTTCAACTCGTGTGTGACACACAGTCGTTCAAAAGGAGGCTGACTCAGAAGTGCACAAGGAGCATGAGTCCGCTAGGTCCGCATTTTAAAGCCACTACGGGAGTTGTGCTTACATATATCTCGCAGTCTAACAAATCTGGTTTTTCGTGTAGCAAACAAGAACCAAGCTTGGCCGCGATAGGTTTCATGGACCATGTCAAAGGCTCGCAACCGACCGGCGATGCCGCTACTGACAGGTACTGTCACCCTGTTTTGACCCTTGACCTGCTCCTCCGTTGCTTGTGTGCTCACAGCAGATACCACTGGATCGCTGTCAGCTTTGCACTGTGGGCTTGCCTGTTGCACTGGGTTTAGCAACAGCGCTTATAGGGCTTGTATCAGAGATGTCTTGCACTGCAGTGGTTGGGTCATCGGGACTGCCAAGGAAGGTGACCCTGGCGCACAGCAAGCAGACCCGACCTCAGACAATGCAGGGGGGCCTAATGCTTCACTTGTGCCTTCAGGCAAGTCCGCATCTGCTGCTGTATGAGAACTCAAAGATTTGGGCATGAGAGCATCTGCAACACCTCTCACACTTGGACTGATGCGTACGCTGCACTATCCTGCACAGAGTACAATCATGACAGTTGCTGCTGAGGCTGCTGCGTGTGCTGATGTATGTGCACATCACGCATTGCACAACATACGAGCATGTCCAGGTTGTCAGCAAACATGCAACATCTGCCTGCAAGCTTGGCTATGTATTACATGACCGCTGATAGCTGCTCTCAAAGCCGCATTCACAGGCTGCCTTTATAAACAGAGGCTCCCTTTATGAAGCCTAAGCCTATGAAGCCTTTTTTCTTTTCTTTTCTTTCCTGCATGACCTGTCAGCAGCCTTTACAATGTGATAGTTTGTCAGTGAGTGATGCCATTATGCCTGACTGGGTCCTGAGTTCTATTTCTTTGTTGTAGCAACTGGCTAGACAATGGGCTTTGCAATTAGCTTGCCTCTGTCTTTACATTTGCAAACCCCGATTCGTATTGCAGATGCTGCAGCTGTCAAGACTTCTGCACCTGATGGAGCACCACTGTTGCTGATCAACAATCTGGGGACTTTGACAGAAGGCAAACAGAATCAGGAGACAGCTGTCAGTCTCAATACAGCAGGTAGGGCGTGTATTGCATACATGCATGCATACATACATAAGAATGCTCCATGCTCAATATAAATGGTGTAGGATATCACAGGACCGAATAATCAGAGACACAGCCGATTGCTCCAGTACGTACCTAGCTGGGCCTACTGGGCCTGTCTAGCACTCATTCAGAATGAATCAATACATACATAAGAATGCATGCTAGCAGACTCAAAGGCCTTGCTACGTATGTATGGTCACCAAGCACTGTCTTTGAGCAACCTAGTCTGTACACATGCTGAACCACTACAGATGCACTGACCATGAGTGTTGCGGTATCTGCTGCAGCATCAGCAATTGCATTTGGTAGGCCTACCCATATGCCCACGCAAGCAAGCCCAAAACCAGCGAGACTGTGAAACCTTCTGTTGCATCAATTCAATTGAGACAAATCTGGTATTCAGTAGGCCCAGGCATATGACCACACGTGCAAGCCCAAAACAAGCAAGACGTCAGACCTTCTGTTGCATTGAGTTGAGAAGATCTGTCATCCTGTTTTGGGCTCTGCCAATTCAGCTATGGTATGTATTGCAGGGCAGAATGAGTCAGCAGGGGTGGACGTGACAGCTCAATTAGCAGCACCAGACACTCCAAGGTACAGTCTTCCTCTGCTTGTAACGACACTGGATGTAAAGACATTTGGACAATGCAACTTGGAACTGAACACTGCGTTCTGCTTGCAATGGCATCTGTCAGTAAGGCCAATTTGATACAAGGTCAATTTCATTGGTAACAAAAGCAGTCAAGACAAAGAGAAGTCACTGTACAGGCTTTCAGCTCTGTTTGACCTGACAAAGCATGGTGGGCTGTGCAATACTAATGCTCAATGGTCTTCTTCTGCAGTATTGGCGTGCACTAATGCTCAATGGTCATTCTTCTGCAGTATTGGCCAGCACTAATGCTCAATGGTCTTCTTGTGCAGTATTGGCGAGCAAGGTGCCCTTGCTGCGGCAGACCAGTCAGAGGTGCCAGTGATACCTGTTGACTCAAACGAGTCAGTGGTGCCATTGATTGCTACTGAGGCAGAGCAAGCACAGACTGAAGCAGTCCTTGTTGACGGCGCACAGGCAGAGGCTATAGCAGTCATTACATCTGAGACACAACAACCAGAGGTAGCAGCAGTCAGCAGTGATGGAGCAGAAACAGAGGCAGTAGCAATTCCCACTGAGGCAGAGGCATTAGCAATCCCCACTGAGGCAGAGGTGGCAGCGGTGATTGCTGTGGCAGAGCAAGCACAGGAGGCAACAGTCACTACTGAGACAGAACAACCAGAGGTTGCAGTTGTCTCTGTTGAAGCAGAGGTAGCAGCAGCTCCTGTTGAGGTAGACGTGGCAGCAGTCCCCAGTGAGGGAACAGATGCAGAGGTGGTAGCAACTTCAACTGAGGCAGAGGCAGTAGCAATCCCCGCTGAGACAGAGGCAGTAGCAGTTCCCATCGAGGCAGAGGCAGTCGCAATTCCCACGCAGGCAGATGCAGCAGCAATCCCCGCTGAGGCAGATGCAGTAGCAATCCTCACTGAGGCAGAGACAGTAGCAGTTCCCGCTGAGGCAGAGGCAGTAACAATCCCAGAGGTGGCAGTCACTGATGAGGTAGCACAACCAGAGGTGGCAGCTGTGGTTGCTGATGCAGAGGTGGCAGCAGTGGCCACTGAGGGAGCAGAAGCAGAAGCGGCACCAACTGAGGCAGAGTGACTATATGAATTGTGCGCTGACTGAAAGCAGCACCAACATCCCCTGAGGCGGAGGGACTGTGTGAATTGTGCGCTCACTTGATCAGGATTTGCTGTGGTTTGATTGGGTTGTACATACATTGTCAAGACCAGAGCAGCGAGAGCTCCCTTGTCCCCATCAATAGCTTGCCTTGTGTGTGCTCTTGCTGGTTTGTGAATAGCAGCAAGCTGAAGGTAGTTTCGAAGACAGTTCAATCCTGGGCTGCCTCTATATTCAGAGGCTCCCGTTATGATGCCTGACGGCAGAGACTTTTCTTTTCAAAACAGTATTTGTCCACGCAAATACGTATGTACAGTGTCAAGTATCAGGATGGGCTTGACAACGACTGTATCAGGTGTACTGCAGTAGTGGATTCAGCTTCACATACTGCCTGCTGTTCTCGAATTGTAAAAGCTGAAGTGCAAATTCACAGGCTGTAAGGAGTCTGCACACACCCATGTTTACACAACCATGACACGACGCCGAAAATTTGCTATCACTTGCTTCGTGATAGCAAGTTGTCAGTCGTCAGATAGGCAAACATTCCAACATGAGATCTTCAGTCACAGGCATCATTGACAGGCGGCAGCAGGGTAAGGAGATGTAGATCCTTACATACAGAATGACAAGTCTAGGAGATGAGTGTGCTCTGTTAGGTGCATGGCGTGCAGAGCTATTTTCAGCTTGTGGGACTAGGCACTGACTTGCTTTGTACAGGAAATCTGAGGCAAACCACATTGAATGGAAATGCATTTGGATAATGTCTTTTTGCACAGTGCAGCACAAACATTGTTTATGTCTTTGCATACTGCATGGGCAACCAGAGTCCAATAAAGCCGCAAGACAATTAACTGCATAAGCAGAAGCCTAGACTCAGATAATGAAGCCCTCTTCAGCTGAAAGCATTGGTAAACCTGACTCATCAAGTGAGAGTGCAAATGAAGGCCTGCCATTGCTCTGGAGCGCCACAGGATTTCTGTTGCTATGCCTGATATGACGATGAGAATGCAGCATATCCTGAATGCTGACATGAAGTTCAGCAGCTATTTGTTGCTGCTCCTGAGCACTGTTACCACCCGCAATACTGCTGCTCCTGTGTCTATCTGCGTGCTGAGGATGTGTCAGTATCTGTGAGTGAGCATAGGTTGAGGGCAACACGACAGCACCTGCTGTTGGCTGTCTAGCTGCAAATGATGCATCAACGTGCGCTGTTACCAGAGCTGGAACGAAAGCAACACGCCGAAGGTCAGCATCATCAGCAGTTGCTGAGGCACGCTCTGCAGCGGTAACAACAGCAGTCACACCAGAAGCTGTGGTTGAGACAGCACCAGCCGTGAAACCTCCAGCGGACGCCTGCACAGCTGCAGCATGCTCTGCAGCAGTCTCAGCCTGTTGCCAATGAATAGCAGGTTCATTCAGGGCTGCATTGTGAACCATGGCTGGAGTGCCTGAGCCTGGCAGCCACGGCTGCAGTGTTTAGGCCTGGCATTTGCTCTGTTGCAGTCTGTTGCACTGCTACAGTCCCTCTAACTGCTGCAGTGTCTTGCGCTGCTGCAGTCTGTCGTCCTGATGCAGTCTGTTGCCTACGAGCTGCACCATTAGGACCTGGAGTCTGCATCGGTGCAGCCTGTTGCCTGCTGGCCATGGCTGCAGTGCTTGAGCCTGGCATCTGCTCTGCTGCAGTCTGTTGCACTGCTGCAGTCCCTCCCACTGCTGCAGTCTGTTGCACTGCTGCAGTCTGTTGCCCTGATGCGGTCTGTTGCCTGCGAGCTGCAGCATCGGGACCTGCAATCTGCATGGGTGCAGTCTGTTGCCTGCGGGCCATGGCTGCAGTGCAAGTCATGGCTGCAATGTTTGGCGCTTGCAGCCGCACTGATGCAGTCTGTTGCGCTGTTGCAGGCCGCTGCACTGCTGCAGTCTGTTGCCCTGATGCAGTCTGTTGCCTGCGGGCTGCAGCATTTGAGCCTGGCAAGTGCGTTGCTGCAGTCTGTTGCACAGCTGCAGTCTGTTGCACTGCTGCAGTCTGTTGCACTGCTGCAGTCTGTTGCCTGCGGCCTGCAAAGGTGGGTCTGCCAATCAGGTGCCTGATAATGAAACTCATGTCAGCAAAGCTATGGCTTGTCTGCTGCACTGCTGCTGTCTGTTGCCTGCTGACTGCAAAGTCACTTGAGCGTCCAACAGCTGAAGTCACGTCAGGAGCGGACTGACTGGCATTGGGAGATGAGAGTCCGTGACTACTGAGCCTTGGGATGTAGTCATTAGCTGGCTGCCCTACACCACATGTACTCGCTACTCAGCAACTACAAAACCCTGGGATGTAGTCAGCAGCTGACTGCCCTGCACTGGATTCAAGCACAAATCAGCAACAACAGCTGTGAGTGCACTGCGCTCTACATCACTCACGGACTGCAGGGCAAACATCCATGGAGGAACCTGAGCTAATCAGCTGACAAGCACCTCAAGGCAGACCCTCATGCAGCAACTACACAGTGTTATGCAGCTGCGCTGATTGCCTCAATACCATGAAACACATGCCTGCGAGCATTTTGTATTGTGTTCTGCATGTCAGAGAATGCGACGCTTTCTTTGCATGCGAGCATTCGCCCTTGAAGTACTGTTGGCAATCGCGTGCCTTACCTGGCAAGCTTTGCAATCTGCCGTCAACCCAAGACCTGATAGATGCGTCTGAAGCTGGAATGGGAACAGGCCTGCAATCAGGCCACATCACAGACAAGTGGACACCTCGCAGTTGTGACAGTGTGTGATGGCGTGCAACAGTGAGTTGGCATATGGCTGTCACGCTCATCAGCAGTTGCGCGCAGGCTTTTGTGCAACAGCTGAGGGCAAACCCAGAGCATGGCCTGTCAGTGCAATGCTGGAAAAACGGCAAGTCATGCTGTGATGCAGTGTAAGCTCAGCCATTGCTACCCCAACGCCTTCTCAGGTGAAGGCATGCCACGGTAATGCCAAACAAAAGTCATCACTGCAACAGGATGTCACAAGAGGGTTGCAATCACAGCCAAAGTACTCACACAGCGCTCGCATGACGCCCGACAAAACCCTGCTACAGATGTGAATTGGCAATGGCCTGGCAAGCACACCATGCAGCATGCACATCAGTGAATCAACATACGAAGACTGTGTTACCCTGTACAGTGAATCCCCTGAGTAAGGACACTCAATGTAAGGACTTTTTGGTTTAAGGACAATGCAATTGGGAATTAATCTCTGCATTCTGACTGCGTTGAGAGTCAGGAAAATTTATTGTAAGGACAACTTTCTTGGTAAGCAAAGCAGTTCTTACAACAAGAAGTCAATGTACATCCCACACAAAACGCAATTTTCTGAGAGCATGGATCACTGCAATGGTGGGTAAATGATCACTGTGCCAATGTGGAATGCACAGGTGCCAATGTGGAATGCAAGTATATCACAGCATCAGTCACTGACATGAGAGTGTGAAGATTCACTGATGCACGTGTTACATATGATGACTGACCAAGGCACGTCTTACATATGATGATTCACTAGGGCACGTCTTACACATGATGCTTCACTAATGCGCGTCTTACTGATGGTGTTGCCTCAGCTCCTGCTCAGTTCCAAAGACTGCGCCACATCCAAGACAGCAATGGTGGTCATCCAGAGCGTGCTCCCCCCAGTCTTCCAGGTCAAAGAAGTCTTGATGGCAAACAGGGCAGTTTATGTGCTGAGCAACCATGTGGTAAATGAGCCCATCAAGAGAGTATGTGGGCAGTCTTACAGGAAATGCTGTTCGCTGTGCCTGCATAGCACACATAAAAGTGCGCGTTTGCCAAAAAGCAAAGTTTGTTTGAGTCCCTTGGACATGATTTGTAGGACCCCTTAGTCTGACATTAAGGGCGCAACGGTGCGACTTTGCCTGACAGCAACAGATTGACTCACAGTAGACTTACACCACGTCTCCTCCACTCCTCTGACTTACATCATTGTGCACACAGACCCACATTGTGCCACAAGAGAGAGTATTGGCAAGAATCAAACACCACCAAACTTGATGTGCATATGCTCAATGGCTACTTGCATCATTTGCCATGTGATGGAGCCGGGACATGCAGCGACTGATTGCTGTAATCAGCCTGCACTTACGCCTGCAAAAGGACAAAAACGGGAAGAGGATGTCGTTGAGTATGTTTACCTCCAGGCAGACCATGCACAAATGCCGCTGATGTTCTGCCTCCATGTGGAATGCCAGCTCAGCATTGGTGGCAAATGCCTTGTGTGTTTGAGGAGCACACAGGCTGCAAGCTTTAGCTGTCAAATGTCGGAAATACTGATGCAAAGGTTGAGTGGTTCCAGGGTAGCAATCGTCAGTGATGTAGACACGAGAGCACCAGTCCGCATTGCGGCAGAAATGCCTAGTTGTTGCACACAGCTGAGCCCAGGTCGGCAGGACTGTGTCAATGTAGGGCGTGATGACAAGCTACAGTGGCAGAAATGTTGCTGACTCATCAGGCCGCCTGATAACAGCAAAGGTGGCGCAGTTGAACCAGGTTGCAATGCTAACACACAGCTCTTGCTCACCTGTTTCAGTTCAAGCTTGCACAGAGGGCATTGGAAGTTTCTGTAAAGCAAGAACATGCTGACGATGCACTCTGCACAAATTTCTTTATGGTCACACTTGCCATATGCAACCACCTGCACAGACAAACTCCTTCAGATAGAAACTTCTGAGAGGCAATCGCAGCTGACCCACGCGTCACCTTGATAGGATCGCAGCAAAGGAGACACACAGGCTCAGTGGAGCCAATTTCTGACTGTTCAGAACTGACGTCTGCAAGACTGTGCTGCTTGTGGCGGACTGGGGCGTTATCTGCGGGCGAAGGCCTGCTGCGCGTTGTTGACAGCTGACCCATACCGCTGTCTTTCGCAGACGACCGAGCGGTTGCTGTATTTTGGGCGTCGTGAGCGAACCGACACGAAGACCAAGCGTCTGCTAGAGTTTGTTGCTGCTATCTCTGCTGCTGAAGTCCTGCTCCGTGCCTCAGCGCGCTGCCATGCTGCGCTTGAACATTGGTTCCAGGATCAAGCAGGCGCTTAGCCCGACGTTGCGCTGGGCAGCAGGAGGTGAGGACATTTTCCGGATGGTGCTTAAGCAGGGCATCGTTCTTCCTCTTCTAAGTCCCATTAGCTTTTTGCAGTCCAACTGACTCTCAAATCCTGGGCAAGCGAATGTCCGGTTGAATTCTACTCTCTGATCACTACAGTCAAAGCTCACATGTTGCTACAAACAAAGTGGCAGCCTTACTGGTCCATAGCTTTAACAAGAGCTTCAGCATGCTCATCATGCCATGCAAGATGTTTCTGCTTAATGCAGAATTTACAAAATGCAGGTCACGAGTAGCAGAGTATTTTGACTTGATGCATTTTTCGCATGAGCTAGGCTGTCGAAGAGCCTTCTAACCGCGATAGCTTCGGCCAGACTTACATCAACAGGGAAACATCTGCACTTGGTCCATGACATTGCTTGTTATCTGTTGCGACTGCATTATGTTCCAGGAATAAGGCGGCTTGTTGCGCGTGAATAAGCGCAAGGATGGGAACAGCGAGACTCAAGAGAGCTCACGCATAGCACAAGGGTTGCAAGGGAGAGAATGAGCATTCTTGAACTGCAGAACAGCAGCTAAACTCTCAACAGCCCTTGCTTGCATTACATAGGCTGTGAGACATCCTGTTGCTGCCCACAGAAAGGGGCAGTGTTGTGTTCCAACAGGTGCATCTCATACTCATCCTCCTCATAGAAGTGGCCGCATGGTGCTAGGCAGATTGGGGTTGAGGGGTCCATGACCTTGAAGTACTGACACCGGTTGCTGCTATGTCTGGCTGGCCGCACAATGACCTCCTGAGCACAAGCATTGTTATCAGACAAACACAGCTCAAGACACTGGCCAACAATGCTTGGCCTCTCAGCAGTGCTGCTGCCATCATGCTGAAACATTCAGCAGCACTCACAGCCTGAGGCATTTGGGGTCAAAGGATTCAAGTCCTTGGAGTACTGACACCTGTGGCTGCTATGTCTGGCTGGCCGTACGATGACCTCCTGTATACATTGATTCCTCCTGCTAAGGACACTTGATATAAGGACATTCTTGATGTAAGGGCAAGGCGATCATTGCATGCTGACTGCAGTGGTACCTCCGAGTTACGATAACAGCAAGTTATGTCGTTACCCAACAAAGTCATTGTACACTGTAGCGGCATTGACATCAGAAATTCACAGCTCAACACACTGGCTGACAATGCTTGGCCTGTGAACAGTCTTGCTTTCTCCATCCTGCTGGGTCCAATCTGTAACACAAATCTTGGAGCACCTCCACAGCAAGATGTTGATGTGTCGCACCCGCATATAGATTGCATCAAAAAACCCACACTCAGCCTTCAGAGCAAGTAGCAGCTGTTGCACTTTTGTATGCTAGCTCCGAGCAGTAATGACCTCTGTTGCTCTGCTTTAGACACTTTGCTGTCAACCCTTTGGGACTGCACAGACTACAAGATTTGATGTCAGCAACATGGAGCATGCCAACAGCAAGTACGTATTGTAAATAGAGCCTACCTGCTGTTTTAGGTGCTTGAGCATGCTCTCATCAGCCACAATGGGCTGTGTGATGTCAAGCATCTGGGCTTGGAAAGGGTCATTCAAGTCAATGTCCAGGGCATCACCAGAGTCCTCTAGCTGCAGCACATCAGCGCCATCCTCTGTTTGACTGCCCAGTTGGCCTTGCGTGGCAGAGGTCTCAGGATCCTGCTCCAGCAATGCTGCAGCCTGCAGCAAGAATGGCATGATGTCAGGCTCTAAACAGGCACCAGAAAGCAGACAGCAAAAATGGCAGGAGTCTCAACACCCTGCTCCAGCAATGCCGCAGCCTGCAGCAACTCAAGCATGTGTTTTGCCCAGCAAAAAGTTGAAAAGCTGCAGTGCACTGCGTAAAATGGAAAAGGCAGAGGGTTGCGAATGATATATGCACGCAAGAGTGTGCTTGGGACATGATGCCACTTCTGTGAATCCCAGGAAATGAGTTGAGACGTTTGGCCATGCATGTTCAATAAATGTTGCACTACAGAATAATGTTTGTTCTCAAATGGCAATGGTGCAGTCAAGGCAGCAAATGGGTCTGCTTTCCTGCATTGCATGTCCTTGTAGTGCTTGCTTGCAACAACAGGAGGTACAACGCTTCACCTGCTGGTCTGAGATATTGTGTGCCAGCTGGAACTGAAGCAGCGGCAGTGGCTCAAACGTGAGGAAGGACCGCACAAAGGGGTTGCCACACGTGTTGCACACATCCCCCTGTAATTCAGCACACATTCAATGCACTCTGTACAGGGACAACAATAGATCGCAGAAGTCTTGCATGCACCAACAAACCTCTGAATATTTACTGAACCCTCTGCAAGCTTGCAGTGACTGCTCACAAACCACATACAAACTAGCCCTATCACGAGCTCGCATATGCTTGCTGACTGCTGTGCAGATGCTGACCTGTGCATTGACAAGAGGGTTGCTGGATCCGCAGCGGTAGCAGGTGGGCAGCAGCTCCTCAGCGTCTGTGAAGGGCCTGCCTCTCAGCTGCATGCTTGCCAAGTCCACTGCATCCTGCAGCCCCACACACGTCACCCTGTGTCAACCAGAAAGCTGCTGCAACAAGTTCTCAACATTGAAGTGCGAGAGCATGCGTCCAGAAAAACGCTGCTGCAGTAGAGCTTGGTCAGTGCCACACCATGATTACACAGCAGTCAGCTCTGCAGCGTCTGGGTCAAAGGCTTATTGTCCATAGCATTTCATCAGTTGTTTGGGCTGTTTGATACTTCATCAGGTTGGGTGCTGAAATGCAGGCAAGGCTGAACCACAGTGCAACATGCTACAGGAGCCAAAGCCTGAGCTGACTGCTTGAAAGTGCTTGATGGTGTTTTGTTCAGCATAACTCCAATTCACAATCTGGCTGCATCAAAGTCAGCTTTCAGCTGGTCAGCTGGTCAGCTGAACTCAACAATAACAGCAGCAAACGACAATGCCAAGGCATTAGGCAGAGGATTCATTTATGCCAGCAGGGTTTGCTATGGATGACAGACCGCCTCAGCTCCATGGTCAATGTGTTTGAGATGCATGACAAGGCAGCAGACACACCTGCCATGCAGCAGGAAGGCGTAAGGACTGCAGCTGAGTATGCGCCCAGCGAGCCAGCTTGAAGGCCTGCAGCTGCTGTGCCTGCTGAGCGCACACATGCAGCACCACAGCTCTGCTGATGCCTGCCAGCCTTTTGATCCCTTCCTACACAATTGACACAAACTGGAATCATGTGTTCAGTCAATCATGTTAGACATAGCTCGAGAAACAGCATGCCTACAGAAAAGAGTGCAAAGCACACTGCAGCCTGACCGAACATTCACCTTTCTGTTGAGGATACGTTTCACCAAAAATAAGGAAAGCAAGCAAAACAAGCTGACCTGGTTATTGCACTGCATTGCGAAGCAAGCATTCTCAAAATGCCTTCAAGCACAAGCACGAGCTCTTGCAATGCAGACTTTATGAAGCAGACTGGCGGCAAGTGCATCAGCAGGAAGCAGGGTCTCTAATATCGACAAAAGAACAGGCACAAGCTGTGGCAATGTCACGTTGCCAAGAGAACCTGCAGCAGGTGCATCAGTCAGGAAGCAGAATCTCACACATGCGCATAAAACCAGGGGTAGGCTCTAACAGTGGCAAAGAGCAAAGCAGACCTGCGGAAGGTGCATCAGCAGAAAGCAGGCCGCATTGAAGAGAGTGGTGGCAAAGGCGGCCGGGAAGGGACAGCTTGATGACTTGTATATCATGTCGTACACATAGTACAGCTCGGCATCCTGGTACAGCTCTGTATGCCTGAGCAGTTGATCTGTGATGTCATCTCTGCCGCTAGTCGAAGGCCCCTGCAAGTAATATAGAATTGCAGCCAGCATGCAACATCCTGTGCGTGCAATCAAATCTCCACAGACTCCTTTTTTGCTTCAATGGTGTTTCCCTGAAGTTCCTGTTGGCAATGAAGCTGCCAAACCGCTTAGGCAAGTGACATGCAGCACGCTGGTTTGCAAAGCATGCTGTGCAGGATTGACTGTCCAATGCTAATGGTGAGCACAAGCAGCATAATGCAGCACACTGTACAGTCCGTCACGTTTTTCTTGTTCAAGCTGTCAGCCCTGTGCACCCTGGTCCCAGCCTGGCAGTTGCCTTCACGCTTGGGTCAATCAAATTCAGAGCAGAGTGAGTGGTGCTGGGGAAGAAGGATTCAGTGATGTTGAGCATCAGCTGTTGCAAGCGCCCTGCTGTGCAGTGCTGAAACTGCATTTTGGACACTGCACACACCCAAATATCACGATAATGTTGCTGCGCAGATGCATGATGAAAACATTGTAATTGTATGGCCAAGCACACATTGGCCAAACAGCCATTCGTTGCAGATGTTGAATTGTTCCCTGTGCTAGACCTCAATTATATTGGTTGAGTGATGAATTGATTGATTGATGGATCAGCGAATTGATTGCTGCTGTGGCCAGAGGCAGGCATTGCAGGATGCAGGAAGTTGAAAGGGTGCTGTTACCTCATCCAGGGCCTCCATTGCCATCTGGTGTTGCAGTTCAGCAGCAGTGGTGTACTGGTGCTGCAGCACAGCATTCTCATGCAGCTGCTGCAGTATGCGAGAGCTCTCCTGCCATCTGCCTGCCTGCCTGCAGCAAGCATGGACATACAAGCTGACAGAGAAGACTGCATTCACTGTATTTCCTGACCGCGGGCTCAAGTTGTGAGGCAGTCATACTCAAAACATTGCATATGGACTCTTCCGTGCTATCGACTGAGACAGCATGCACCTTGGAATTGTGATGATTTCATGCCCTGATGAACATGTGGATGGCTGATTTGCACAAGAGCATGCATGCTTGATTCAGGCAGACTGCCATTGTGAGCAAGAACATAGATTGAGGTTGTGGACCATGCTGGAAAGGCAAAGAGCATGTGTGGTGGGGATGCAGTGCACCTGTATGCTTGGCGTGCCTGCTGAAAGCTGCCCTTACTGAGCAGCCACTCGGCCCAGGGCAGGCACACTGCCTCACTCAGCTCAGGATGCTGAGCCGGCAGCTGCTGAGCCTCCTCCCACCTCTCACCCTCCACTGCCAACTCTGCCAAAGCCTGTTATACAGTTGAGACGGGCTGAGCAAGACACAATTCCACATGCCCCATTGCTGATGTCATGCAGTGCATGTGCAGTCATGAAGACACATCACTAATGGTGGAATGTGTGTGATGCGTGACAAAGTACACGGGTGCCATGTCTTTTGTGTGCCTGCAACACAAGTCAGTCTTGTCGGAAGAGCATTGGATGGTTGTTGTATTGTGTTCAAGTTCCATTGCCAGCTCTGCCAAAACCTGATGTTCATGGAATGCCTGTGATCACTCATGAACGCACAGCATGCATTGTGCCTCAAGCACAGGCGCTCTTGACTGTGACAACAACCAGACAAAGCATCTCTAGTTCTGCTGTAACACAAGTCTGGCCTGTCATTCAAAGTGACATTGTCGACCTGTGCAGCACAGCTGACCTGGAAGTCTTGCAGCTTGACATAGACTTCTTTGGCAAACTGAGTCTGACCAGCCCTCCTGAAGAAGGCAGCGCTCATTGCAAGAGCCCTCTTCTCAGCAGGATCCTGCCCTGGCAGCTGCGCTACCACCTGGTTGAGCTTATCCCACCACTGATTGCGGCCCAGAATGGTCACTGCCTTGTCAAACTTCTTGGCCTGCATCATGTGAAATAAGTCCTGATTGTGTCTGCATTTTGGTATGCCAGTACCTGAAGAGCAATGAAACCTGAGTATGTCTCTCTGAGTTGAGTGAGTTTCTTGGCAAGAGATTTGCAATGCAAGCCAGCGGTAGGGCGTGGTTGTTGTTTCTGTTGCTCAGGCAAACATATCTATGGCTTACGCTATGCAGTAGTCAGGTCATGCTCACTTGCAGTCGGCATGAGCACCGCTGTATGAATTTGGTGGGGCTGCAGACCCAACGTCGATGCAAACTGCAGCCATGTGACCCAATCATCTCAAGCAGCAGCATGCATCCCATAAGACACAGTCTGTCTTGCTTCATTAGGTTGTCCCTGTAACATGTTGATCAGCAACAGATCAGCTTCTGCAGCGCTGTGAACAGCTGCAGAGCTGGTGGCATGCACGGTCTGAAGCCATGTGCATAAGGTATCATGCCAGCTGCATAAGCCAGGTACTGCATGTTGACAATACACTACTTGTGCTAAGCTTGACAAACTGTCTTATCTGTCATGCGTCATGGCAAGCATGCTCAGCGTTGATGTACTCAGTTTCGTGACGACTATGCACAGGTTTGCTATGTGCAGGTTGGGAGTATTGATATGCCTGAAGGTACATCTCAGCAGCAGCCTGAAAGTCCTTCATCTCCTCATTCCACTCCGCCTGCCTTTGGACCAAGCTGTGAGACGCTGCGCCTGCCTGGCTGCTGCTGTTTGATGCTGGCTGCCCTGACACCTGCTCTGAGGCTTTAATGCGGTCCCACTCCTCTGCCCAGGCTTTTGCCTCAGCAAACTGACGCAGGTCACTGAACATGTCCATTGCCCGGTGCACAGCCCCAGCCCTGGCATACGCCCTGGCAGCCTCTTGATACTTGCCCTGCCATAATTGGAAGGCCAGCTTACTTTGGGAGTCACAGGACGGGTGTCATGGTGAGGACCAGACAAGACACCATCATTTCACAGCAGCACACTTTGTATGCAAAAATGCCTGACACACCTGGCATGCAAGCATGTCAGCTTGGAACATTGCGACTGATTGCCCAGCTTTGTGGCCTTGCTCCACCTGATATAGCAGCCGTAAGTGGCAAGTCTCGGTGATGCGCCCAAAGTCTTGCTGGCAGTTGCCAGCAGCCCATTGTTAAGACCCAAAGCTCATGACACACCTGATAAGCAAGCACGTCAGCTTGTAAGATGGCCACTGGCTGCCCAGCTTTGCGACCTTGCTCCATCTGATGTAGCAGCCGCAAGTAGCGAGTCTCTTTGATGTGTCCAAAAGCTTTGCTGGCAATTTCCAGCTGCAGTGCATGCAGCGCAGCAAGGCCTAGCGCACTCCACTGTGCGTCAGGCACTCCCAGGCATGCTGCCTGCATTCACACACGCACTTCTACATAGTGTTTGCATGCAATTGAGAACTCAACAACATGCATCTGATTATCTTAAGGCAAGGCGGATGTGACCAGAAGGAGGATTGCTGTGAAGCTTGCGTTGGCCAAATGCTGTAATGCGGCCAGCAACATTGAGGTTCTGCTCAAGCTTTCGTGGCTCACAAATCCTGAAAAGCTAGTGGTGACTGCCCTGTGCGTGCTACGTGTTGCAGCCAGGACTGAAAGCTCGCAAATGCTATGTTCTATTAAGTGAGCTTTCAAACATGACATGGATGAGAGTTAGTAATGCAGTTTTGCATCAGCAGCTTTGGCAAAGTCTGCTTGCCTTGTATGCATTGTCCCAGTCCTCTGCCGCTAGGTAGCCTTGCATTGAAGCTGACTGTGGCACCTCCAGAGCCTGCATGCTGCTATAGTGCAGGCAGAACACTTGAGCACCCTTGAAACCAACCACAAAACCCTGCAGCCAAAATGGTACTGTGCTTGTTGGCCTGTATGGCAGCCCGGGTATCTGATGCATCAGATGCTCAGGCCCAAACACACATTTGACAGAGAGAGCTGACTTGTGCAAGAATGCGCAGGTAATATGGCCAATAATACAGTGTTGTCCGCTGGCTAAGCTCCTGTGAAAAACCCACACCAAAGCACAAGCACAACCACAAGTACACATCATATCTGTTGTTCCAGCGACCCTTTGGTCACAAAACAGCTTGAAGTCCAAGCCACAGGGCTTCAAACTGTCCACTATGAGAAGCTGGTTGCATTGCATGGGCACAATGTGCAAAGCCTAGCTGAGATGACGGCACATGGTAGATGTCGCCAGCACAAGGCACCCTACGTTGTGCTGGCAACATCTACCATGTTTTTTGTGTTTTTTCAGCAAATGCCTGCGCAGTCTCGCCATCATCACAACGCTTACACCCAGATGCTTATCATCAGTTGAAGAGGCGCTAACCTGCATCTTCTGTTGGTGCAGGGGAAAGTTGGCAGTCTTGGTGGAGAGCTTGCCGCCTCCAGAGAAGCACAACATGTCCTCAAACTCTGTGTTCCAGGCAACGCTGTTGGCGTTCTGGTCCTGAGACAGCAAGGCCTTGGTGTGCATGCTGTACACATGGACTGCATTGTTGTCATCCACTACAGCCAGCTTGCCTCTGCTTCTACTTAGGTCTAGGCACCTGTAACACAATCATGGAGCATCAATGTGCAAAGCAATCTTCATGCTCGACACATTAGAGACTGGACCAAAAAGGGTGACTGTACGCTGATATGTTGATGCCGTACGTGCTGTTGTGGTACACACTGTGAGTTTGCAACATGCAAGAAAAAGAAAGGCACAGGGCTGCCTGTTGCTGCTGCGGACCTGATTCAGCTATATTCTAGTGCTGGCATATGACAGAACCAGCATGTGAGGCTTGGGCTGAACAGTAGCCGTACCGTATGGATGTGTGATGCTTGACAAGCGGCACCGGGAAGGGATTGTCAATGTAGATGGTCACCACTTGGCCGTCTTTGAGACCCAGCAACAGACCTTCATGCCCAGCTGGCCCGCCCACAACCTTGATGTACCTGCAGTTGCCGCAGTTCAGCAGCCAGGAGAGACTCTGTCTCTACTCAAACATGCTTCAATGCACCTGTACTGACAACAACCTGCTGAACATGTGCTATGTATGGTTGATGGTGTGATGTGTACTGTGGTGCTGCTCAGATTACTTGGCAAATGGGCGTTTGTTTAGGCACAAATGCGTCTGCAGATGGCATCAGACTGGATCCATATTAGCACCCAATGCAATCAAATACAAGGCAGGAGAACTACTGCAACAGCTGCAAAACTTGCCCCTGGCTGTCCTTACCTGATGATGCTGTCCATCACCCATTCCCGCTTCTTGACCCCCTGGAAGCTGTACAATTGCAGCTTCCTGTCCTGAGTGCATCACGACAGTAACTTGATCAGCCTGACATTGCTGGTGTACTGCAGTAACCTGAGCATCCGATGTTGCTGCTGATAAATTGCAGCATTGGATTACAGTGCAAACATCCTAACATCGCTGCTGATGTAGGGACCATCGTCAGCTTTAGCACTTAGCTATAGCAGGCTTGACATGCAACAGACTTGGACAAGTACTGCAGAGTGATGAGCAGCAACGGATGCAAAATGGGGGTGATTTGCTTACTAAAGGTGAACATGCTGAGCACGAATGGATGCAACAAGGCTGTTGTAAGCTCTGTGGAGTAGAGCATGCTGTACCTGACATAGGGTGAGGTGGTCAGCTGTGATGACCAGAAGATTGCATTCCAGCGCTTGCTCAATGACAGCCATCGGCTTGTACTGCATGTGATCTGCATCAGCCCCTGAGCTGAGCTGATAGATAGTGATGCTTTTGGGCAGCTGTACAGCAAGGCAGTCCTTGTAGACTGCCAGCTTCTTGACGTAGTCATTGCACTTGATGCAACTCTTCTGCTCTGTTGTCAATTGCTGTACCACCACATCTGTCATGTGCTCTCTGCAGCCAAGAATATTGTGAGTGGTGTGCATGCCAAGAAGCTGTATAAGCTTGTAATGCCTGTCAAAGCAGTATGGGGTATGATTTCCGTATGCAGACAGACTAGCTGAGTTTGAAGACACGGCGCTGCTGTTGAACCAACGACGACTGCAGCAAATGCCATTGCAAGCATCATTGATCTGACACATAGCAGCGTCAGCCTGCATAATGATTTGCCTGGTGATGTAGCCATCATTGTATAGCTGATACAGAGCTTCAGCATGTCTGGCAACTTGCCTGAAGGCATAGCAATCATGGTAGAGGCCATGGACTGTAGAGAACATCAGCTGGTACACAGCGATGCTGCCGTCCTCGCTGCCCACAGCAACCAGATTCTTCTTGGGATGGCCTCGCACACACCACACCCAGCCACTACGCTGTGCAAGCATGGCCAGCATGGTGCCATCACTTGTCAGCAGGTGAGCCTTGCAGTTGGTGCCCCCAATGCAGATGAACTCGCCTGCATCATTTCATTGAAACGGGATGCTAGACAGGCTCAGCAGGCCCAGTTAGGGACGTACTGGAGCAATCAACTGTCGCCAACCAGTCAATACTGTGGTAAGATCAACAATGTACACTCACCTGCAGATGGCCTGACTGATCATGTCTGACATGGCTGCATGCTGAGCTTTGTATGCCATGATCAGACATGCATGCAGCGGCAACATTAACATGGCAGCATTGGCCAGGCAGGTACATAACCAATGCAAAACAGACGCCATTACTACTGAGTCATGCAGCAGGCTAGGAACAAGTTCTGTATGACGTCATGCACATGTACATTCAGGTACATTGCTTTTGCGCACCATTTGGCATGTATGACACACAGCAAGGGTCGAAGTCCAGCTGCCTGTCAGGGCAAACAGGCTCCCCAGATAGTGCATACTGAGACAAGGTCCCGTCCCAGCAGCCCACTGTCAATATGTCAGCTTGGTCTCTACAGCAAAACTCTGACTCAGCGCCCAATTGTGAGCTATTTTGACAGTTTCGTAAGGCTGTACCTGCCTAACACTGTGGTTCTCTTTAGTTTGCATATTTGACAATCGCTTGTGACTACTTAAGGTGGTCAATCACGCACTGTGGCATAATCTCCCCTGTAAAGAATGCCAGATTGCACTGCGCTTATATACATAATGGCTGGGGAATTCAAGCATGCTCATGTTCGTCAAGACAATTTGCAATATGCTTATGTGAGAATTTGCCAGCTTTGCAAGCAGCATGTCGAGAGCTCGCTGAGCATATGGGCATGCATGATAGTGCAGGCCGTTTTGCAAAGCACAACAGATCAACCAACTGACACCAATCATGGCTTTTAACATATAGAATGTCTGGCGCAGGCTAAGTGTACAGTAATTTCTCTTTTTTGATGTAAGGACATTCTTGATGTAATGACACTGCAAATGGAAACCAATCACTGTGTCCTGACTGCACTGGCACCTTGTAAGAAGGACATTGTGTGTAGGAACAATTTTCATGGTAATCAAAGCGGTCGTTACAGACTGATGCCACTGTAGCAGAATATAGATCAGCATGATTTGCCTCTAAGAGGGTTGACCTGTTGGGGCTCCAGGAAAGGCTCCAAATGGGAGCCTCACGCTTCATGCATATTGTCTCCTCACCAATTCTGCTTCTGATACTAATGTGTCCATCATACAGACCCAGTGCCAGGAATTGGCCATCACTTGTCCATGCCAGGCTGACTACCTTTGATGTTACCTATAGCAATTGTCCCAGCATGATTTGGTGCTAGCATTTGATGGAGGTAAAAAGAAAGGAAAAGGAAAGTCTATGCCCGACGGCATCAAAGTGGGAGCCTCTGTCTAAAGCGGCAGCCCAGGAACTTGATGAAGACCTTATCACATTGGTATCACTCTCAACTCATGCATACTTTACAAGCTGCGCAGCAAACAATACTGGAGGTGGCTGCCAGATTCACAGACTTGTCATGGTAGCTTCTCATACATCGTGCATGCAGCCGACAGGTGCATGCATATGTGCATTGGGAGAACGACGTGTGCTCTGGTGCTGCTGTCGTCTACCTTGTGCTTTGCAACATGCTTGAGCTCAGGAGACCAGAGACCAAAGTCGCTGGCTGTGCCAGAGGCAAGCTGCTGACTGAGTGGATTGTAGGCCAAGACTTGGACAGAATCATTGTGGCTGAACTTGACAACTCCTTCAGCCTGTAGAAAGCGTAAACACTTGCATGTGGAACATGCCGACCAAACAGACAATGAAAGTGTTGGTGTCAAACCTACCTTGCTTGTCCATATAATGACAGTCTTGTCAGCACCACCTGATGCAAAGCGCTTGCCATCGAACGAGTATGCCACAGCATAAACAGCATCCTGCAAAGCATATGACAGCTTTTTCAAATTGGCCAAGGCTGCAGCACTGCCCAAGAGACCAGTAGGTTGAGCTGGGCTAAATGCAGTAAAGGCTGTTTCAGTAATCACCTTGTGTCCACGTAGGCTATGCAGCAGGTCCCCAGCAGATGTCTCATACACCAGAACACGGCTGCCAATGCCAGTGACCAGCTCGGAACCGTCTGCGCAGTGAGCAACACACGGTAAGTTTGGCTGTTTTGCAGACAGAACAAGAGCACGTTCATTGCATTCACCTGGTTTGAAAACAACATCGTAGCAGACTCCTGTGATACCATCTTTCTCCGGCTGCACAGCCACCAAGCATAATTGCGTTTACATCTGACCGACACACAAACTCGCTGATCACAAGCAAAGATCAGCATACCGCCTTGTCTGACCAACTCAATTGCGTCCTCATCTACGCACGGAGCTGGCTTCTCATCAGGCTAGGATGGCTGCTGCATGTCGCGCCGCTGCATGCGCTCGCACGCGGCGAACCTCAGCGTGCAGCATCGAGGTCAACATGAAATCTGGTGATGGCATGAGTCAACTTGCTCCTTTACTTATGCTTGCGCACGGGCCAAAGCTGGACAGGCAACGACGCTCACTTGCGCAATCCGAGCACGCCGATATCAGAGTACTTCTCTGTGTGCGACGAGGCGGTCTTGCGTTGCTCGTGGACGAAAACCTGTGTCTGCATGGGGACCTATTTCACCTAGTTTCGTCCTTCAGCCATGTTGCCGAGAGACTCACGCAAACAGACTGGCGGTCGTGGTGGCAGAAACATCAAACCGGAACGTAGTTCCTCTCGGTCAAATGTCCAGCACACACGGTCATCGGGCAATGCACCAGTTATGGGAACTGTCATTGGGTTTGCACCAGCATCAGCATCGACCGCGCCTGTCGTGAACAAACGGTTTCTGTTCGCGTTTCAAGTGCTAATAGGATACACAGTAGAAGTCGAGGTGAGTTACGCATGGCACGACTTGCGTCTCGTCTGTACGACTGGCAAGGCTTATGTGATCGGCCGAAGCGAGCCCGTGCCTGTTCGCAGGTCAAGTCTGGCGCTGTGTACCAGGGCATTTTCCACACTGCTCAGCTCGACAACGCAAACATACATATGGTCTTGCAAATGGCCAAGCTGATCAAAGAAGGTGAACAGCAAGCAGCTGCTGAGACACTGCCAAGGAGACCTATCAAGGAGCTCATCATTAAATCAGCAGACCTGGTGTCACTGTTTGCCAAGGATGTGCGCATGGGTGCTAATGACCTCAGCGGGCCAGCAGAAGATACCTTCGGCACAGATGCTGCCATCTCTCGAGGTCGTGGAGGGTATGTCCTGCATGCTGTATGTGTGCTCTGTTTGGCATTCATGACAGTCTGTCACGTTTGTGGTGATGCAAGGCCTGCAACGTTTTGTTGAGTACATGCTGAGCACTGACAGCACAAGCTTAGACAGCAATTGATTGCTCCAAAGATTTCCTGTGCTAATCAGCAGAGTGTTTGTGTCACGTACAGAAACCTGGCTGATCTCCATATTCAGCTCAAATGGTTTAGACTTGCCAGGGACTGCGGTACAATATGAGCTGGGCCTTCTGAGCCTGCCTAGCATGCATTTCTGATGAATGAACGAGTTTGTGTTGCAAGATGAGCATGCTTGCTTACAGCTTGGCTGGTCGGGAATTGCAAAGATGGGCTCCTGAGTCATCAGATGAGCTCAGCGGCATGCTGCTTGAGCCGGGGCCTGCGCACAAAGGCAATTCATCTGCCAAGTGGGACCAGTTTGCAGCAAACAAGCAGCTTTTTGGCACGCAAACCCACTATGATGAGGATCTGTACACCACAAAGCTTGATGCTGGGGCTTCAGGCATCAGCGTGCAGGAAGCAGAAAGACTTGCTGCAGAGATACAAGGTCGCGTTGCCTCAAATCGCCATCAGGCAGAGGAGCGCGGTGCACATATTGATGACTCAGGGGTACGCCTGTCCCTGTGCAAACAATGCCACGTGCACAGCCTCGCTGCACAACTGAGTGCCCTTGCATAACATTGTGACTGCGAAAAGGGTAAAGGAAGCTTGCAGCCAGTGCGTGATAAGGCTCATTTGTGGCCTGCTGTACTTTGTGGGTGTGCATATGGTTGTGTTTGCTTTGCAGCTTCTACCATGGCCTGTAACTTGTCAAATGTCCTGCATTGAGATTGAATCTTCTCTTGCTTTCAGGCCCGTTTTGTCATAGGCATGCTCGTACCCACTTGCCAATGTACTCATCTACAAGCCGGCCTGTGAGTTAGTAATATGTGCTGGCTCAAGCTGCAATGTCTTCTTGCGCCTGCTTACTTAGGATCAGGTCAGGCACAAAAGTCTTAGATGCTTTTACCTTGTTCAAGCAGATGAGGCTGTGACTGACTGCCATTGGGCAGAGCTTTACATCAGAAATCTTATCCATACTGTGCTATCTTCAAGTTTCTGGTGCTAGATGCAGCAAGGGACTTGCCTGCACTGACTGTCACCATCACGATACATGCAGATTGATGAGGAAGACCTATACTCAGCAGTGAGGCGGGACCCTAGCTCAGCAGAGCCTGATGAGCATGGGCAGGAGGACGATGCCTTGAATGCTGACACCTTTGGTGCGGCTGCTGCTGGCAACCTTGATGCGGGCAATGGCGGAGCAGCTCCACAGTCTGCTTGGAGCAGTGCAGGGGCCAGCCTTGCAGTAGTGGGCGGAAATAACAGGTCTTATCAAGTGCTCCTCAATCACACCAGTGTGCCTGCACAATTTTTGTGAAGCCTGACCATCTTTGTGTGATTATGCTGGGCAGACCGACAGGTGTTGTTGCGCAGAATACCACTGCACCTACATGACTTGAAGCATAGCTTGCTTTGAGCAACTGCTTGTCGCGTGGGGTTTCATGCTTCATACATGGCTCTTTGATGCCTCTTTGATGGTATATGAACACGGCAAGTAGCTGATCCTGACATGATGTTTATCTGGCTATGCTGGGAACCTTTTTTGGTGGAGCTATGCGTCACATGCCGTTTGCACCTTCTGCCCTGTCATGATGCAGAGATAATTGAGGCATTCTGCTATGCCCTTTTGTTTGCCCATGTTTTGTGGTGCTCTGTTCTTTACTGTCTTTGAGTTGAGGCCAAATAGCTCAGGAGAGAACCATTCGGAGGCAGCTGCTTGCTTCTTGCACACCCAGCAAGTGTGTAAATGGCAATGCTGATCACGCTGCAGGGGAGAGAATCAGGGGGCAGGCAGCAGCAGCAGCAAGGGCAGCGCTACCCAGCCTATTGACATGTCAATGCGGGCCGAGCACAACAAAGTGCGCAGCCATCTGACAGGCTCAAAGAAGGAGCGTTCTTCCCCTTATGGCACTCCTGTCACCAAGAGCCCCCTGTCGACCTCTCCACTCATTGCCAATGCTGCTGCTCTGGAAGCCCTCAACCTTAACCCAGGATCTGCAAAGTGGGTCACTGCACTGAACATGCGCTCTGCTCATGTCTGCTGCATCTGCGCTCACAATCAGTGAGCTGCTGCACTGAAAGCATGACCTGCCCATATGTGCTGCGCCTGTGCACAATGTACCTGCTAGACCCAAACGCGGTCAGCCTCAGATCCACTCAAGTAAACAGCTGAGACATACACTTGCTCGCAGTTCAAGTCGCAGGAGATCAATGGACCCAAATGCAGGCTTTGGCAATCCCATCTTAATATACACATGGGGCTTGAGTCTGTGCATGGTGTGCATCGTGGCCAGAAAGATTCGCTTTGCACCCTCTATGAAACAGTCTCATATTGTCAATCTCACTGGCACATGGCATAAAGGAGACATAAAACACATGTTTCCAGAGCCCATGTGGCACATGCTTCACCATGCCAATCTTGATGTGGTTTGTCCCCAATATGAAAAAGTGCCAACGCAGGACATCCCAAAGCATCCAAATACCCAAAACAGATGCGCCACATGCAGTCATCCATGCAGCGCAGAGGCTACAAGCTGCTCTTTTCATAGTTTTGGATGCCATTGTGTTGCAGACTAAACTGCACCAAGATGGCATCCCACCCTATGACAAGCCCTGCATGATGGGTCCAGGAGGTCCTTTTGCTTTGACAACAGAGGGTTAGTGCACACCCAACCCTCCCACCGTGTTGAAGCTGTTGATTGGTGCAGGGTCTGACAGCATGTCTAATGCATGTCTAATGCATGTCTATCCCCCAATAATGACTGTCTTGATGCCATCGCTTTGGTGCAGATTCAACAGCAGCACCATATGCTGGTTTCATCCTCTGACTGCTTCAATGCTGTTACTCTGATGCAGGTTTGACAGTGGCACCCTCAAGAACTTCCAGGAGTGGAAGCTTCAGCAAGCTTCAATGAAGGCAGCTCAGCAAAGGTCAGCTCCTCAAGAGCAGCATTGCTGTTTGCACTATATGCCTAGTCAGATGCTGCAGATGTTGATCAAACAACACCCTGCACATGTACAGCTGATCAAGCTATGACCGTCCTTGCCAACTGGCAAGCATCACCCTATTCTGCTCACGGCCATACCATTGTGACCCCTTGATGCCTGACATGAGCGTGCACTGCAATGCAAGACTGCAAAGCCAATCTGCTTTGGTACATCCTTCTGAGGGGACACAGTGTCCAGCACTCTTTCAAAGAATGATTTGCTCCTATTTTGCATAGATTTTGCATTGATACAATAGATCATTGCAACATACAATCCTGTTGTGATCATTCCCAATATTGTTCAGGTCGCCACCATCAGGCGTCAGTGCCTCTCCATCAGATACCTCAGTGTTGGATCAAGCTGACCCAACAAGGGAAGCAGACAACGACGTCTTTGCTTCCGGCACACCCAGCAAGAGGTCCCCTGGCTCCTCTACCAGCCCTACTGCCGCCTCGACGCCCTTGGCGGCTGCTGCAGCAGCTGCCCCTGCAGCCAGCAAGGAGACCGCTGCTGCTGCTGTTGCTGAGAAGCCTGCCAGCACAACCACAGCAGGTGCTGCTGCCGCCGCTGCTGAGCCTTCGAAGGCAGAGTCTGCAGGCACTTCAGGTACCAGCCTACCCTGTCTTGCTGTGACTGCATACTGCTGCCTGCTGTCATTTGTCACGGCAACATCATCGACGTCGCTTGTCTTGCTGCTGCTGCTGCTGCTACTGCTGCTGCTGTTGCTGAGACGCCCGCTAGCACAGCACCAAGACCTCAGCTACCAGGCTTCCCTGTCTTGCTACGTTCCCATTCTTAGGCCATACTTTGCCTGTCACACAAACCGTGTTGGTCTTGTTTGCCTTTACAAGGGAATGAAAGGACTGTGCCCTTTGCTGGGCTTTGCCTTTGCACATCTGCGAGTGGCAGGCAAGAAGTTAGGCCGATACTGTGCAGGGCTTGCATGGTCTGTTGGTTTGTTATTGCATGCACCCATCGGCATCTGTATTGTTTACCTATAAGAGACAGGATGCACCGCGTCAGCACAGGCTTGCTGATGTGGACTCGCAGCACAGTGCAACAATGGTGCCCCAATGTATTTGCTGCATATAACATTGACTTTCACAGCAGGCGCTGCAGCGACTCAGACTGCCACCACCCCTTCAGCAGCTGTGCCCAAGTCCAAGCTGAACCCATTTGCTCGGGAGTTCAAGCTGAATGTGAATGCGCCTTCCTTCACCCCTGGCAGCAAGCCACCACAAGTACAGAGCTCCGCAGCTTCTACTGCTGGTGGGCACGGTTCAAGTCCCGCTCCTGCAGCACGCACTTCCCAGCCGTCTGGAGACCAAAGGTGCTTGCCACCCTCAAAAATCACTCTTATGGCTCTGCTGCTGTTGCGTGTTGATGTCTGCTGTATGGTGCTCAATTTTGCTGCTACTGGCAGCAAGCCACCACAAATACAGAGCTTTGCCGCTGCTGCTGCTGCTGCTGGTGGCCAGGGTTCAAGTCCCGCTCCTGCAGCACGCACTTCCCAGCCGTCTGGAGACCAAAGGTGCTTTGCACCCTCACAGCTCACCCATGTGCCTCTGCTGCTGCTGCTTGTTGATGTATGCTAGGCGCTGTCCTGTCTTGCTGTTTCTGGCAGCAAGCCACCCCAATTGCAGAGCTCTGCCGCTCCTGCTGCTGATGTGCAAAATACAAGTCCTGCGCGTGTCAACACATACTTCTTAGCTGTCTGGAGACTAAAGGTGCTTTCCACCCTCATGCTCTGCTCAATTTGCTCTGCTGCTGGCAGCTGTTAATGTACCCTGTGTGGTTCTCTATCTTGCTGTTGCTGGCAGCAATTCACTCAAGATGCAGAGCTCTACCGCTTCTGCTGCTGCTAGGCAGAGTTCAAGCTCCGCACCTGCAGCACGTACATTCCGACCATCTGGAGATTGAGGTCCTTTCCTCTCCCTTGGCTCATTCACATGCCTCTGCTGCGGTTGTTTGTTGATGTATGTTGCATGGTGTCCTGTCTTGCTATTCCTGGCAGCAAGCCTCCACAAATGCATAGTGAAATGCAGCAAGCCGTGTGCCTGCAGCACGCATCTCACAGCCGTCTGGAGATCAAAGGTGCTTGCCACCCTCACAGATCACTTGTATGCCTCTGCTGCTCGTCTTTGTTGCCTGTTGCTAATGCTGTATGCCGTCCTGACCTGCTATCCCTTCACGTGCAGTGCGTGCCAGCTTGTTGTCCCCAGTTGTATGCTGTCTTGTCTTGCTGTCTAACAGCATCATTGAAAAGCTGTGCCCTGTGTGTGCCTGCCGATGCAAGCCGCTCGTGCAACTAACAACCTGGAACAGCTGTCACTCAGGCAGCTGCCAGCAGCTCAGGAGAGGAGAGGCACTCATGGCCCGTAAAGGCAGCGCAGCCTTAGCACAACAGGATCACTCACAGCAAAGCAGCTGTTGATAGCATCATTCACACGCTGTGCTCTGTGTAGACTGACTGGCGCTATTTGTGCAGGCAACAACCTGGTGCAGCAGTCACTCAAGGAGCTGCCAGCAGCTCAGGGGAGGAGAGGCATTCGTACCCAGTGAGTGCAGCGCAGTTTGGGTTACCCATAGCAAAGCAGCTGCTGACAGCAGCATTCGCAACAAGCTGTGCTTTGAGAGTTCTGACTGGCACTACACTGCAGGCAACAACCTGGTGCAGCAGTGACACCAGCACCTGCCAGCAGCTCAGGGGAGGAGAGGCAGTCACGGCCTTTGAGTGCAGCGCATCCTGGGCACAGGGGCGCCCACAGCAGGCCTGCCTCTAGCCCCCAGGGTCGCAATAGGGGTCTCAGCCCTGCCTCCTCAGGTAACCCCTGCAGACTTTTGGTTGGACCAGGGGGTCCAGAAATGACTGAGTCTCAGGCCTGAAAATGTGCATCAGTGATGGCCAGCGCATGATGCAAATCCTCAGTCACAGGGTATGGGTGGAGATTGTGGCGCTTCCTTCATGACCTTCAGTGCCTCACTCAAGCGCACTTTCTACAGGGCAATATAGGTCTCAGGTTTATGCCAAAACTGATCATGTTGCTAGTCTTTGTTGCTTGGCGAGTGAAGGATTGCCGCATTCCGTGAAAGGTTGCTGATGTAGTCTCCTTTACTGAAGTTGTTAGCATGTGTTGCTCAGTCTTCCTTTTCCAGCTGAGGAAGACAACCCTCCAGAGCAACTCTGTGCTGCTGTGACATTAAGCCATTCTGCTCACAAAGGCGGATGAACACCTTTGGTTTGGTGAACAACCTTGCATCTGCAAGTGCAACTGCTGGTCTTCAGAGATTTGCACGCTGCAACTGCAAGGTTGTTGACCCGATCAAAGATGGCCATCAGTGTGAACTGGCAGGAAGGCGCCGATCTCAGATGCGGCATAGAAGCTGTGTTAGCTGAAAGGTGCAAGGAAGAGCGAGAGAACATACAAATGCAAGGTTGTCTGATCATTCACAGATGACCAGCAGCCTGAACTGGCAGGAAGCTGCATTGATGCTAGATGCAGCATAGCAGCTATGACAGCTGAAAGGCGCAATTGAGGGTTAGAATTGAGGGTTAGAAAACATGTCAAGAAGTTGCACGCTGAGTAACAGACAACCAGACTGCACTGCTGGTCTTCAAAGATTTGCACAAACCTGCAGGCACCTCCTCTTGTCAGCTCTGGGTGCAGCTGCTTGCATCGCTCACACCATTCCTTTCTGTTGAACATAGCGTGTGCTGCAGATCGAGATCAGCTTGTTGTATTTTGAATATACTTGCCCTGGTAGGTTGCAATTGTGCTGCAGATCGAGATCAGCTTGTTGTATTTTGAATATACTTGCCCTGGTAGGTTGCAACTGGCCTCCATTGTGCTGAGATTAGCTTATTGTCTACCAAGCATAAGTATGCCTGCAGGCTGCAATTGGTCCCCTTTGTACTGAGATCAGCTCGATTTTCATCAAGCATTCTTGTGCTTGCAAGCCGCACAACAGCACTACGCAATGGGCTCACTCTCTGGGCATGCATGTGGGATGAGCTTACAATGTCACTAAGCATATCTGTGCTTGCAAGTTGCACACAAACCTCTGATGTGTGTCTATTCAGGGCACCTTGGACCCAGTCGACGGCAGCATATGCCATCATCAGAGCACATGTGGGCTCAGTCCCAGGGCATGCATATGGCAGACTCCCGGCCCAATGCACACATGGGTGTGCCTGGTGGCATGCCCATGCAGATGTCTGGCGGCTACATGGTGCAAGGCATGATGCCTGGAATGATGCCAGGCATGCCCATCATGAGCGCAGGTTGGTTTTGATATATTGTGATGGTACACTAGCTATAGCGCGCTTGGCATGATGGCTGGTATGATGCCAGGCGTGCCCATCATGAGCGCAGGTCTGGTTTGATATGTGTTGATGGTACACTAGCTACATGGTGCCAGGCATGATGCCTGCAATGATGCTTGGCATGCCCGTCCTGAAAGAAGATCTGTTATGTGTCATGATGACACACACTAGCTACATATTGCAAGGCATGATGCCTGGATTGATGCTTGGCATGCCCGTAATGATCGTAGATTTGCTGTATGTCATGATGACACACTGGCTACATGGTGCAAGGCATGTCGCCTTGAATGATGCCTGGCATGCCCATCATGAACGAGTGCAGGTCTGTCAGGCTAAGGTATAGGACAAGAAAGGCCCAACATGTCAGGCATCATAACAGCAGCCTCTGTGAGCAGAAGCAGCCTGGGTCTTTGAGTCTATGTCAGGTTGACACACGAGCTGCATGTGCTGGCATAAGCTGCCCTGAATGCCTGGCTGTGCTTGTTGCGGCAACCCTACATGCTCTGCTGCTTTTTACGGTGCCCATAGCCTGCAACATGTGTCAATATATAATGACTTGCGCAGGTTCACCTGACCAAATCATTGGATACATGCCAAACCAGATGAGGCCATACAGTCATCAAGCATATGGCATGGTCCCCAGCCAGTACCACAATGGCATGATGTATGGTGAACATATGAACCAGCCTGGGCCAAATGGTCGACCTCCAATGTACTCACATGGGTATCAGGCACCAGTTCACTCTGGCATGCAACAGGTCCCCTTAAATCGGCCAGTCTCTGGCTCCCTTCATAGATCAGGCAGCGCTGGTCTAGCTCACTTGTCTCATCCTGGTGGCACTCAGAGATAGCATCGTATGGCAGACTTGCTATCACAGACACTCTGCATTGCAGACACGACCTCTGCAGGAGCTTCCATGCATTTGGCAAAACTGGATCTGTGTAAGGTGCTCTGCCTGCATCCTGACTCGTTTACTCTGCTGTTGTGCATCGGTTTCTGGTCTTGATTACATTTCAGAACACTGGAAACAAGTTTCTCCAACTCAGATGTGCCGTCTACATGCAACACTGCAAGCTGTACATACGAAGTCCAACACGGACATTATCTATCAATGCGCTGCATGTAAGGCAACAGGAGACACAGTGATTCTGAGGCCTGTCGATATTGCACAATGTGTGCCATGTCTCGGGTATTATGCAAGCAATCAGTATTGCGCTGTGATTCTGCAGAAAAGTAACATCATAGCTCAAATTGTCTTATAAGAGTGCAAATCAAGTATGTGGTGCATTATAAGCACATTGCACATCACTGAACTGCAGCTCTTAATTTGGCAAGCAACCAGTTTTGTTGAGGGCTTCAGCCAGACATGGCGTACAGCCTTGTCCACTCCTTGGCTGCAATCAGCACAACGAGGATCATCTACAGAAGTGCAAGAGCGACGGCAACGGCAGCGGCAGCAGCAGCAGCAGCACTGAGAGCAGCAGCAACAAAAGAAGCAGTGGCAGTAGTATCAAGAGCAGCAGCAATAGTAGCAGCAGCACTAGCAATGGGCAGCAGCAGTATTGAGAGCAGCAGCAACAGTAGCAGAAGCAGCAATAGCAGCAGCAGGCAAAGTCTCAGCACCTGTGCGCATTGCCTTGGACTCATCCTGTTTCCACTCTCTTGCAATGTTTTCAGCCAGTGGATCATCAGGGTTGGGTGCACTCAGCAACGCTTGGATGCTGCAGAGTCAAGACATACACAATCAGCCTGCTGGAACAGATAAAAGAGGCAGCATGCCTTTCAATACTCCCAAAAAGAAACATCCGTCTGCTGCATTTTCAATGCATGCACCTCTTAGGTTATGACGTCCTTTGCAGCTGAAGCTTTGCAAAAGTGGCCACGTGTCAAACAGGAAACATATATGAGTGGAATTGTGTGGCATATGCATCAGCATAGGTGTGAGCAATGTCACAGATACTCTCATGCCCAAATGACCCCTGAGCCTTAAACAGAACAACAGCAGGAAATACTGGTCAAGTCATACAGGAAAGCTACTGCATTTGCAGAGCAAGGCTACCCAATAAGCTGAATGGCATCCATTGTGCAGAATGTCAATTGTGACGCTGGCGCACATTCGATTAATGCACACATAGAAGCAACAACAATGCAAAAACTGTGTACCTGAGAAGGACAGTCCTTATTTGCAGGGCGGGACTCCATTTGTCTTTGAGGATGTCCAAACAAATGCGCCCTAGCTTGTCTATATTTGGATGATATATTTTTGTTAGGAAGCGCACCTGGCAGAACAGCACATTTGAAGTTGAGGCATGTCAGCTTGATGTCAAGTGCGTGCTGTATAGCAATTGTCCATCAGTGCGGCAACACCCAACGAGTATGTGCTCAGGCAGAAGGTGTGCGCACACAGACAATGAGGTAATAGGCGTGTGTCAAAGTAACAGTTCAACAAAACATTGAACCTAGATGGGCTGATTTCAGCATCCAAGCGCACCGAATCAAGTCAGCAGTGTAAGCATATAGAACATATCAGTATGCCAATAAAAAATATTTTGGGCCTGTACCTTTGGAGCAGCCATGGGATAGTCTTCTGGCAAAAACAGCTCCAGCTTAAATGCACCACCTACATGCATACAGGAATGATCGAGGAAAGTAGTAGAAGCCAGCAACGTAAGCATCAAGTGAAGTTGATCAGCGACATCGTTCATGAATTTGAACACAGTAACTGGGCCAATACCTTCATAGCACGATTGCTGAGGGCCAAGTATCATGACATTGAAATACCGCAAGTTGTCCTCAGATGGGGTGGCACTGATGCCAGGAGCTGCAAAACAGCGCAACTTTGAGCACACGCTCAACAAGCAAATGGGTCCTCAACAGTGCGACAAAAATTCTGCCATAATCTCACCTGGCTCGCTTAGGAGCCTTTGCGTTTCCTGAGCCAACAGATGTGTCAGTAAAACGGGCAATGATGTTTTGAGCAGAAAGGTGCGCTGAGAACATCACCTTGACAATTCGCCTAGGCAGCTGGCTCGCTGCCATCAGGAAGTTAAATCAGGACCCACACGACGGACTCGACTAGCACTTTGGCTGGACTCGTGCAGTGATCGCTGTTTCTGTGCAAACCAGGCCGGTGGTATCGCCGATGGTAATGCGGGACTTGAAGGCAACAAAATGTTTGCGATCTTGGCGTTCAACGCACTCTGCGCTCCGCTCTTCTTGAAATCCCCGCGGCAATCCCAAAGTGCGAAGTGAAGCTTTCACTGGCATCTCTGCAGATGGCATGAGTATTGCAAAGCGCTTGAGCGGTTGCTGCCAAGTCGCTTGATTGTGATATACATGCGCAACACTTTCTGGCACTAGGAGAAAGCACGGGACTTGCCATTGCTCGCGTTTCCTAAATAGTTGAAGCCCAAAGGCTTGACGCCATGGCTGGAGGAGGCGGAGACGGTCACGCCGGATACCCAAAAGGTGTCAGCACAGCTGCATTTCGAAGATTTCTGACCTGCGTTGGATACTGATGCAACGTCTGTGTTCAGGGGTTTGGTCCCCAGCTGGAGGTTGGTGGGCTGATCCTGTACACTGGAGACGCAATACTGCACTGACATTTGGGTGCGTTTTCGAGGCGAAAGCTCCTCGGGATCTTTATAGTAGCAACAGCAGTTTCAACGATCCTCACTATGCAAAGAGGTTGCAAAATAATCGAATTTTGGCATGCAGAGCTATAATTCTCCTTGGCATACCTGTGTTCAGGATGTCTGCAAGGCTTGAGGTATGCCCAGCTCTCTATATACATGCTGATGCCATATTCAACTAATGATCTTTGACCTTTGCTTTGCAGCAACGACCTCTGCCGCCTACTCGACCAATCCCTTCTCAGAGATGGTGTAAAAACTTTCCAGAGGGTAGTCCTACTGCCGCTGGGAAGAGCTCAGATTAGGGCATAATGGCAATCATGTACCAAGATTTTGGTCAATGTTCAGTGGCAGACAAATAGGCTGGCAAGCTCAAAACGGGGTTTCAGCATTGGCTTGCGTGCAGATCTACCAACTGCAAAAGCGCACGCTGAATCGTGCTCAAGTGCCAATTCATTCTGCTTGGACCATACAGTATGATACACAGCTGCCTCTCCTGCAGATGCTTCCAATGTCCTAGCCAGTCTGAGGCATTTCACTGCATGCTGAAGATGCAAACCTGCCTGCATCATCAAAGTCTATTTTGCATGCTAATAGTATGTGACTCATGAGCAAAGTCTGAAGCTAGCTCTGGTGTTTTGAAAGCAGGGTTCCTTTTCCACTTTCCGTTGTTTGACTGCTCAAAGCTGCACTGTTCAGGCGATGAGTGTCCTGTACCTAAATTTTGGCAATGTAAAAACACCTTCAGACAGTGAGATTGGACATTGCTGGCATTCAACAGTTGCATGTCTTTGTGCCACATGCTTACTCACATGACACCCAAGGCGCGATAGCTGACGTGTGCTGAGTGTTGGTCTTGAGCAGGTCCGGTGCAAAATGACCAGAACATGTCAGTGCATGCACCAAGAATAGACTAGGTTCAATGCTGCAGCTGCAGCTTTGTGCAACCATCACGAGGCAAATGCAGAATAATGTATGTGGGCATGAGCACAAATATGTCAGTAGCAGCACAGAAAGACAGAAAGCTTGGAGCGCAGACAGGCAGGAAATTGAAGGACAGTGCCATTGACACAGCAGCATGAAATGCAGAGTGTTGCACAACAGCAGAAGCTGGTTACAGCCTAAAGCATTGTACACCACATGATAGCAGACCATACCAGGACTTGCTATGCAGACACACAACAATACGTCCAGACAAAGTGCACGACTGTAAATAGCTGACATGGAAAGTCTGAAGGTTTGCGGTAGAATGAGCAACACTGTCTTGCAAAAGATCATGCTTTGTGCAATGGAACAATGTCCATGTGGAAGGCCTAGCACATGTAGACTCAAGTGCTGACAACCACAGCCTGGGCAAAAGCTTGCCCCAAATGCCACGGTCATCATCTCTGACAATTCCTGTAAATGGACCAACTGCGTAGCCCTTGCAATGCTTCCAGCAAGACTGGGCTGAAACACAGCAAACGATCAAGACTGGTCTGCATCCTCCACCTTGACATCTCCAGCAGCCTCACGAGGCTGCTCAGCATCTTGGTCCTGCAGACAAAAGGGCATGCTGAAACAAAATGCGCTATCAGCTTGACCGGATGCAGCTGTACTGAAGTGCATGACTGGCCGATCCGCTACTGGTGCTGCATGTCAACCCTGGCGCATCTGATACAGCTGGCTGATAGCCTGGAAGAAAGAGCCATATACTCTGGCTGGACAGGCGGCTGTTGCTCAACAGCTCAGCTGCGCTGTTGTGTCTTGCAACCATGGCTGAGCTATGTGCACATGTCTTGCGATCACGGCTAAGCAGTAAAACTGCCTTTGTTTGGCATGAAGGCGCCTGTGCTGCTCAGTGTATGCTGTTGCTCCATACCTAAGCCACTAATGAATACATTTGCCTGGCATGAGGGCCAGGTCAGTGAAGCATGCGCTACAGCATGCAGGCTATTGCTTACCTGCATGTCTGATGTCCACAATGTCAGGTTGTCACGGAGCAACTGCATGATGAGTGTACTGTCCTTGTATGACTCCTCGCCCAAAGTATCAAGCTCAGCGATAGCCTCATCAAATGCCTGCAATGATCAAGACAGTGTTATTGCATGACATCTGTTTGAGGCCTGACGTCTGCTGTCCATGACACTGCATGCCCAATAATATTACCTGCTTGGCCAGGTGGCAGGCGCGCTCTGGTGAATTGAGAATTTCATAGTAGAACACAGAGAAGTTGAGGGCCAGACCCAGTCTGATGGGGTGGGTTGGTGCCAAGTCAACCAAGGCAATGTCCTGCAATGAACAAGAACCGCTCTTGAGCAACGACTCGGTCAAAAAACAGCTAGCTGTAGGCGTCCCGGCCGATCGACGACATAGCCACTCGCTTACCTGTGCGGCCTTGTAGGCAAGCAGCGTGTGCTCGGCTGCGTCCTTGCGGTCGCTGCCAGTCTTGAACTCTGCTAGGTAACGATGGTAGTCACCCTTCATCTTCAGGTAAAACACCTTAGACTCGCCAGAGGAGGCAGTAGGGATAAGGTGATCGTCCAGCAACTGCAGGATGCTTGAGCAAATGTCGCTCAGCTCCTTCTCTACCTGTAGAAGAACAAGGCAGAGATTATAAGACTTCTCTGATCAGTACAATCAGCTTGTGAAGTGGTTGCAAAATTGCAAGGGTTTCTGCCTTTTAGACACTGTGACAGCCTCTGATTGAGGCCGAAGGTTGCCCACTAGCAGCATTTTAGACTGGGTTTCAAGCTCTAAAACGGCAGACCAAAATATTTGCTTGTCGATCAGCTTTACTTACCACTTCGCGGTACTTTTTGATTCTCTTGACGTGCTCCTCGTTGCCCTTGCTTTCCTCTTTTTGCTCTATGCTGGAGATGATCCTCCATGATGCCCTCCTAGCGCCAATGACATTCTTGTAGGCAACTGACAACAGGTTGCGCTCCTCCACAGACAGCTCCTGGTCGTGCACCATCTGTGCAACCTTTTTCATCTCTTCCACCATCTCATCATATCGCTCAGCCTGCTCAGCCAGCTTGGCCATGTACACACATTCCTCACGGTCAACAGGGCCTCCGTGAGCCATCGTGGCTGACTGTTATTGACAAAGAAACACCCAAAGCTACGCTTGCAAAAGTTCGCTGCACTGCCTGATTTCACCTAGAGTAGCGCCAAGGGCTTTCGCAGCCGACAATATTTTATGGATATTCAAATTTCGTCGAACGAGCTTTGCTACCAGAATCCTCGAGCTCAGCACGGAGCTTGACACTTGTACATGACCGATGCGCGGACCCCGCAGCGATGCGCTGTGCTGTCGTCTGCAGCAGTTTCAGCAAATCTGCTTCCGCCTGTTGCAGTGATGCTTGGTTCCCACAGTCAAGCCAAGCGAGCTGTATTCGGTGGAGGTAGAGTTCAGCGCTCAAGCACTGCACGAGCCGACGTGCTTGCTACGCGGTGTGTAAAGTATATCGTGGGGATTGCCATCATGTCAGCAAGTTATTGTGCCCATTTCTTTGCCGACGCCACTCACCTTATTTAGAAATACACCGTGACTGGTACTGGGCGGAGCATGCTGTGACGGCAGAACCTGGATGCAATGCATGCATTCTGTACATTATTCTTCAGGCTCGACACATTCGGGCAAGTTCAGCGGTCACTGTAGGCACCATGACGTGTGGAGTCTTACAAGTGCATGCTTGTGGAAAAGATCACAAGGCAACAGTTTGATGGCCTAAAGGTGCTGTAGGAGCACTGAACCTCTGTCTCATTTGCTGACAGACATATTGTTGCAGCAGGCAGAGACAGAAAGTTTGCTACGGCAGCAAAATGTCGTTGCCTAAAACACATTTGTCAACATGGCCATATGCATCAATTGCAATAGCTTGACCTGTGCGCGTATATAGTCAGCAGCTTTTACAGAAAGCTGTCTGATGTGCGTTGCAACCATATTTGCAGAGTACTGGGTTGTGCTTTGCTGATCCTAACAATGGAGTGTTACACCCATCTTTGCAGAAGCATGAAGCTCAGCGCCCAGTGCGATTTTTGCGCTTCATAATAAATCCACCTGCTGCAGCAGCAACAGCACCAGCAGGGGCAACGCTCTGATCCTCATAATTGTTGTGAGTGTCAAGTCTTGACCTTGATTCAGGATTGCCTTGAGGAGAATAGTCAACACGCATACAGCGTCCATACAGTACTACTGTGTGTTGGAAGAGGCTGTGTGCATATTTTGCAGAGACCTGCATGCAAATTAGCAGCATCTGTCCAAAACTCGTGGACGGATCTCTTTAAGCTTAGCGCAACTCACCACAGAGTCATAATGGCAGAAGCCAAACTTCACTCTGCTAGCATCTTTGGCTTCTGGTAGATTGATTGAAGCGACTGGCCCAGCCTGCGCAGCAGATTACCTTGAGCTGATCTGCAAACAGCGAAAGAGCCGACCTTTGGAGCACCAGCAAGGGAGCTTGCACGTCACTAAGGCAGACCTGGATGCAGATATCATAAAGCACTCGCTTGCTGACTCGCGGGTCAAGATTGCCTAGAAATAGTGCGTCTGTCACCTGCTGCTGATCTTGAGCCATAGTGTTTCACGGCATGCCGAAAATGCCTTGCATTTTCGTGCCTGCAGGGCGTCACAGTCACTTTGTCTACGATCTCTCACGATCACGAGCTGTCTGTGTTCTGACACCGCGCAAATCAGCGTTTTGCAGCCGATGAACACAAGCTAAACACACCACTAGCCTGTCCGAGCCATTCAAGCCAGCTTTACGGTCTAACGCGCAAGTACAATGTGAAGTCGTGAGTGCCATCTTCAGGTCTCGTGGTTTCGGAGCGGCTCTCAAAGCACCTTCACAGGAAACTTCATCCGAAAGCACATGGCATGCACGTACTATGAGTTGCATCAGAGGTCGCTTGAGCTTGATGAACATTTCGTCATTGCCAGTTTGCGGCACGAAAATGTCTGGCTGTAACAGCAAGAGTCTCGCTCTCCCTCTCCACAGCGCTCAATTTGATCAGTTCTCAAATTGCTCAATTCCATGCATTCAGGCGACAATGACATTCGAAGCAAGGTAAGCCCATACCAAATCAGGCAAATGTAGCCCCCTTTGTGACCCAAAGCCCATGCTAAGCAAGGTCTCAGAATTGCTCTGAGGTAGATGAGGCAAGCTGTGACTGCTTTGCGGATCAATGATGGCGCGCTTAGACGCTGGCAGTCAACTCTTTTGTGTTGGTCTTTGCTACGCAGTGCTGTACCCAGGCTTCTATCATAGTCTGAGCAGCCAGTGGCTGATCTCTGGGAACCATGTGTCCTGCGTCTTTGAGGACAACACTGGTCAATGGCCCATGATGCTTCCAATACCCAGCAACTCTTTGCAATTCCTTCTCAAATCCTTGTTCAACTCCTTGTCCAGCATTCAAATCTTTGGGCAATTGCAGCTGAGGCAAAACATCAGGATGCAATTTTGGCTCCAATGTGTCAGAATTGCTTTGCTCAAGGAACTTGCTGACATCCTGCCCAGACCTCCAGATATGTCGTTTGGCTTTGTAGAACTCTATCCTGCCTGGCCATTCCAAGCCAGTTGTCCATGCTTCGACGCTCCCAGGGCCGTCCTGAGCATCAAATTGGCCTGCAAGCCAGCTTACAGGCATCAGATGCAGTACAATGTTGTTACACGACATACATGGCCAGTCACAGGGCACAGGAGCGTTGCATTGTGTGACAAACTAGAACTCAGTGCAGCTGTAATCGAACAGTTGCTTGTGTTGATCAGCTGGCAGTGGTCAAGCTTTCAAATTGCTTTGATGACTAGATTGCAAACTTCATCAACTGATGTCATGCATGCTGATCTGTGTTCTGCACTTTGAAGCTGATTAGCGTTGTGGAATTAGCATGCATGTCATTCCTGACTGCAATCATGCTGGTGTGTTCTGCCATTCCACAGTACCTTGATACAGCAGGATTGGCAGCCATGCCAGCAAGTCAGGCATGAGATGCTTCACACTCTTCATAACATCTGGACCAAGAGCAGATGCCACTTTGTCTGAGCAGCCTATAAATGTTGTATTTGGCTTGACATTGAGTGCGGCCTGCAGATGCAAGGACACATGTCAATTGCCAAAGATGTCTTGATGTAGTTCAACAGTTTGACATGTCGCTGATACGACTTGCCGCGCTATTGCTACACATTCCAGCTGCATTACACACATGCTGCTCAAAGCTTTGCTTCCACCTGGGTCCCCAATGACGACAAGTTCATGACACGTTTGACTCCCATCAGGCAGAAGTCGCCCAAAAGAGGGACAACTGCAGACAATGGCAGAAGGCCAGGCACGCATTTGTATGCAACTGCATGAGCACAATATCCTGCTGTCAACAAAGACATTGTGTTCAAGCACAATATGCACTGCGAAGCAACACTATGCTGCTGGTCATGCATGAGGCATCAATGCTGCAAGATTTGACCAAAGCATGAGGCCAGCAGAACATACCACAAGCAGAAAAACACAAGTCAGCTTCATGTAGTCGTTGATCCAGAAACACAGTCCATTGGCTGCAGTCCCTGGATGTGACGGAGCACAACCTGAGCAAGGCTGAGAGCAGGTTCTGCAGGTTGTAGCAACATCAAGCAGCTTTATAGCAGGTTGAGACCACCTGAAAGTCCTTCACGTTGAGATGCTAACCCACTAAGGTGTCAGCGTCACAGTCACCATGCAAGCAGGGCAAAATCCCAGAATAGAAAACCACAAGTCGGCTTCATGGCAGGTCCAAAGTCCTGAAATCACCAGAACAAAAGGACAGGGCAACAGGGCAGGTTTGGAATCACCTGAACGTCCTTCAGGTTGAGGTACTGGTCCACTAGGTTGTCAGCGTCATAGTCCCGAGTTCTGCGGGTGTCCAGCAGGGTGCCCACACCACTCTCCTGCTGCAAGTACGCTAGGAGAAGCTCTCGCTGCCTGCTGGCTTCCTTCCATTGACCTGTAACACTGCTGATAACCATAAAGTATGCTATCATCAACACTGATGATGAGAACTGTTGATACCGTACGAATGATAACAATGCTCAAAAGAAGGTATTGATATTTGAGAGCACATTTAAGCACAGCAGGTAGCCTGGCAAAAATCCTGTTGTGACAGGCTGAGTTTGAGCATTTGACCTGTGTCACAAGGCAAACTGCATTGTGCATATTCTGCTTACATACTGCCTGCTGAGTTCCTTCTATTGAACTGTGCCACAAGACAAAGTGCAGTGTTCATGAACTGCTTGTGCTGCACGCTCAGCAATCAGGCCAATAAACTGAGGCGAGCTAAATGAATTAGACCAGCCTGGCGTAGCATGCTTTCATGGCTGATTAGCAAAACCAAGACCACATGTGCATGTGAGCCGTCCTGGGATGCAAATTTGCCATATTGAATATTGTTGCTAAACCAGAGGCAACAGCTGCTGTCACTGATGTAACTGAGTTCACACAACTACAAGGAGATGGCCCAAGCACTGACAGCCAGCAGCTCATATTGAGTGCCATGAAAGCAGTCAACTGTTGTGCTGCAAAGCGTCAGGAGGATGCAAAAACATGTGCAGCAATTTTTCACTTTGCAGTAGATCAGCGTACCTTGCGAGATCATATGTGCAACTTGCAGCTGGAGCTCAGCTGCGTGAATTTTCTCATGCTCATCTATCAGGGAGTTGTAGTGACAGGTGTCTGCATGAGTCAGCACCTGCAAGAAGGGCAGCATGTCAGTGATGGAAGCCTGTGCAATGAGATGCACTTGACACTGCCACGCTGCTTTGCTTGTTGGACTCAGCCTGCCTATTTACTCTACACGATTAAATCAACAGCGGCAGGGCACTTGGCAAAGCATGAAGCAACACCAGGCCAACCCAAGGATGTTGGACATCAATCATGCATGCTGTCAGGAGCTACAAGGCTTGTTGCTGTAGCCAGGGCAATGGTCACAAGCATGATCACAAGCTAAATGCAATGCTGAGCGTGCAACAAAATGCCAGTGGCTACTATAGTTTTGCAATGAGTGAGATTACCAGATCATGAAGCGTTTCAGGGAAGGCCTCAGCATGGCCGGACGTCAGTGACACATGCACTGAACAAGTAGATGACAATCTGCTCTAGCAAGGAGGGTGATAATGAGGATGCAGCAGAAACCAGGCAATACCTGTAATTGTGGGTCAGTCAGTCCGTTGCCAATGGCCAAGCCTGCCAACTGGAAAAGGGGTGGCCCCAGCTGCAGCAACTGCTGGGACAGGGCCTGTGAGTGCATCAGTGCAGGCCTGGCAGGCTTCACCTGATGTGCCTGTTGCATCTGTAGTATGTAGTGACCTGCTCGCAGACAGGACTAGCCTGAGCTACATGCCAAACGGCTTTTGGGTGAGCTAGAGGTGACACATGCAGACTGGATATGCAGCAGTGCAGGCTTGGCAGGGTTCACTTGATGTGCCTGTTGCATCTGTAGTAACTAGTGATCTGCTCACACCACAGGAAAAAATAGCCGTGTCAGCACGCTGGACGATATTCTGGTGAGCTGCAGTAGAACAATCAAGATAGCAAAGATGACGCAATGCAGGCAAGGGATTTGGTGCTAGCTATTAAGTTAAATCTGCATTGCGCTGAAATCTGCCAGGAGTGCATCATCACAACATGCGGAGCAGCTGATGCAAGATTATGGGAACAACTGCCAGTGGTGCAGGCTTGCATTGGCACCTGATCAAACATATTGAAAGGTCATACCAATAGCAGGAACATATTTGCCGGCATAGCTTTCACCAGTGATGAACAGGGGCCGACTTTGCAAATCCTGATGAGCAGCATATACGTTTTGTAGCCCAGCATACAAATCCATGGCTACCTGCAGCTCATCAGTTGGTATGCCATGTGAGCCTGCAGCATTGCAGTAGCATGGGACCTGCAGTTCATTGTCAGCAGCAATGTTGCGTGAGAGAGACCATCAAGAATCGTATGCACTGACACAAGCATTTGACATTTTACAAGCACTGGGATCAATATAGATAATATGCAGATTGTCATCGGCATGGGGCACTTTCAGCATGTGAGCCGCACCAGCTATGCTAAATCCACTCCCAACAGGCTGGTCAATAAATAGGAGACCAAATTGTCTGTTCCAAGCCCCTGTCAGAAGACGTTACCATGACACAGTGCTAAGTTGCCTGAAAAGAGCGTGACCCAATGCATTGCAGATTGAGTCAGCACCTGCATTGGGTTCTAGCTGCAAGTCCTCGTTAACCCAGAAAGGCCCTAGCTCATACAAGTTGCCAAACATACTAGCACACCCAGGGCCGCCCTGCAGCACCCAGATCTGAAAATGCAACATGTCTAGCATTGCATTGATATCATGTAACTTTGCTGAGCACGTTCCGTGATCCCCCAGGATGTGCATGTATGAACGGACCTGAAGCCACAACACGACTGGCGGAGGAGCTTGCACATTCAGATCTGCTTGTGCCTCGTAGTAGGCGTAGTAGAGCTCGCTGTCATCAGATCTGTTCGTCGATACGTACCCAGCATACGTGACGTTGGGTGCATCAGTTTGTGCAGCGGAATGCAGCAACCAGTGACCTATAAGAGCCGCGCAGAGAAGGCGTGACACACTCGTGCTCATTTGTTGTCAAGATATAAAGAAAATTTGTGTATAAAACAGGCCTTTCAGCACATACGAGGGCGGGATGGCGTTCTGTGTAAACTAGTCTTGCATGCAGTGCTTCAGTTCACGCTGCTGACAGTCACGCTAAATTACGGTCTGCACACATGAGCGATTGGCTTCGCAAAGACGATAGTCTTGCATAGCGCTGTACATATGCAGAACTACTGCGCAATAGTGCTTGTAGTCAAAGATAGCAATGCTGCACATGACAACCTGAAGACGAAATTTTTGGGACACTGAATCCAGCTGCTGTCTTTGCAGCCCATAGCACCCAGAATTTGAAAGCCTTCCATTCAAGATTACAGAGACTCTCACAGCATTCTACTCAATTGCTCGTCACTGACCGTCAAACCACTGACTGTCAGGTAGGCATGCAATGCACACACCTGAAGGCAATGCTAGCCACCTACAGCAAGATCAATACACTTGCCGGTCATAATTTCACTTAACCAGTCAGACAGCAAACAACACCCTTTCTCAACGCTCTCACAGTGCTCTCAATTCTCACAACATCAGCAGTCACAGTCGTTTCTGATAGTCTGCACCATTGACATCACATCAGATGCTGCAGCTGTACACATTTGTTGCCGTGTTTTCGGGAAGATCTCATGGCTCAGCTTTAGGCGTATCATTCCATGCCACATGCTGCTGGTTGTTGTTCCTCATAGACCGCCACACTGCACTGTTACACTTGAAGCCACTGCCAAAAGCAATCTGCCAGATCCTGTCACCCTTCCTGATGCCTTTCTTAGACTCTATGTTGGACAACACATACCTGCAGCAGTAATCGTACAAGGTTATGACCTGGCTTTGGAATGATGCTGATGCCAAAACATTACTGACACAGCAGCCGTAGCTCCTGTTGGCTAGTTGTAGCTTGGCTCTGCAAATGCGCTGGCAACAGCATAGCGCAGCAGGAGTCAGCATGAGGTTGCATAGGGGCACATGCGGTTGCGCAACAGCGAGCCATCAATGCGTGCTGCACATGTCTAATTCCAGACAAACGTCACGGTGAAGAAGGTTGACGTGGAGACAAAAGTCACAGTGAAGAAGGTTAATGTGCAGACAAAAGCTTGCATGCAAGAATGGACAATGCTATGCCTGTCAAGACAAGCTAAACAGCTTACCAGATGGAGGAGGAAGAGGTATTGCCGTAGCGGTAGAGAGTGTCCTTGGAGGGCTGCACGTTGGCAGGAGCCAACTGCAACTGCTTCTCAATCTCCTCGATCACCCCTCGCCCTCCAGTGTGAATGCAGAAGTGCTCAAATGCCAGCTTGAAATCAGGGATGTAGCCCTTGATCTTCATCTTGAACACCTGCCAGAACAGACATGTGATGAGTCAAGGGAAAGTGATGAATGACTGGAACTTCCAAGGACTGGTGTGGCAAGAGTAGACAACCTCCTGCACCTGCTGCGTGCTGTAAGTTGAGCTTGAGTTATCAGGGGCCAGCATGCAAGACACATCAACTGTCATTGCTTTATGGTGGATCCCTGCAGAGGTACAGCAATAGGTCTGCCCCGTTGTTTCACAGCAGCATCAGCATCAGCAGCCCATCTGTCAACACAACATCTCACACAAGCAGCAGTGTACCATGCAGCCACTCGTCTCAGTGGCGACCAAAGTATCAAACACACACAGCTGCTGTTTTGCACAAACCCTTTCAAATTGACTTTCAACTTGGCGGCAGGCAGTGATGCGCTATGACAGCAGGCAGTTTGGGTAGCTACCTTGCGAGCCACCAGGTTGCCAAAGAAGATCAGCTGCTCTGAAACAGGGAGCACAAGGGGACCCAAGGTGGTGATGTTAGCCTTCAAAGCATGCCCAGCAATGGCCATGAGCTCCTTGGAGAGATGCACGCCAACCCTGCCTAGGGAGTCCTCCCTCTGGTACACACACCCATACCTCTGGTCACTGGCACCCATGTGGGTGCGCACCACATGCAACAACTCAAACTTGGCACGCCAGTAGTCCTTGCGCCTGCAGCAGGAAGCAGGATCTGAGAGCACTATAACTCCACAGAATTGGATGCAACTTGGAAATCATGGCCCGCCCACTTGATGCAAATGGCTGCTCCTAATTGAGCTAGAGCTAAAACAGATTAGACCAAAGGGCGATGTTCAGCTCTTGAGGACCATGAGCCCTTAGCTCAGAGTAGGGGCTGAGACATGTGCATCTTGCAAGATATGCAGAGCAGCAGCACAAAATGCTGATGTGGCCACATAAGGAGATCCCTGTATTTGAGAATCAGCAGTTTTGAATAGTAGACAGGCATCAGCCCAGCAAGTGCTGCCAACAGCGAATGTGCGTAGTCTCAGTGACACATGGACACGCCTACACAATTGAGCAGATGCAGCTTACTTGTTGGACAAAAGCAGCGCGGCGCCCCCGACTCTGAACAGGCAGTTTGGAATGAGCATGGAGCGCTCATTGCCAAAGTACCAGTTCTGAGTGATGTTCTCTGTACTCACTACAAGTGCTCGACTACTCGGGTATACCTGCACAAGATTCAGAAGCACATTCAGCTTAAGTTACACAACACAATGCAATATGTTGTGCAGATACAGAGCACGTGAAGGAATGTCATAGGGAGGTTCGTAGCAATTATGTCAAGCTTTTGCAATGAGGCAGCAATATCTGCAAAACAATATAGGATATAAAATACCTCTGTGATCACATGATCCTTACCTGTAGCAGTTCTTTGGCCAAGTTGACAGCAATGACTCCTGCTGAGCAGCCCATGCCAGCCAGGTTATATGATACAACGTTGGAGCGCATCTTGAAGTGGTTGATGATCATTGCAGACAAAGAGGGAGTGGGGTTGAACAAGCTGCAGTTGACCACCAAGATGTCGATCTGCACACAATTAGGCAATCCAGTCAGCCATGTGTGCACATTTGCCCTGTGTAAGTATAGATACATCGTCAGCAGCAGTTCACGATGGCACAAAGTCACTGCAGATGCCCACAGACAATTGACGCAAGGTTGCTGCAGGACTGTCATCACGTCTGGGAGGTAGCATTCGAGTGGAAGTTACACGCTGCGTTTTTGGCCTGGACACACGAGCTGCGAACAAGATCTATCAGCAGCAGAGAGTTGTGAAACGGAACCTGACCTGACCAGGCTTGAGGCATGCTTCTTCCAGCACATTTCGTACACTGTCGAATAGAACCATTTCAGCCTCCTCACGTGCAGCTTGCATGGAGATCTGAGGGGGAATTTGCTGGACAGCTGCACAGACAGATTGACGGTCAAACAAATGCGAAGGTGCCAGGCGCTGACTTGATGGCACAAATATGCAAGGATGAAAAAAGGGCAGAAAGCTGTAGAGTGCTGCTGATTTGTGAGTGTACTGCAGCTGAATGGCCTGGGATATGGAGTGCGTGATGGCTGTGCAGGCAAAGGTGATGTGCAACGGCTCACCATCAGGCAAATAGGTGTCATCACCAAGCCCAGAACGAGCCATAATCTTGCGCTGAAAGTCTAGACTCTGCTCATTGAACATCTGCAACAGACACCGCAATCAGTCAAACTGACAAATGCCCACTTGACTGAGACAGCAATGCAAGTCAGTGAGGTTTGAGAAGCTGAATAAGACTGCAAAGCGCCCTGTGACCTATCAAGATTGCCTCTGAAGTAAAAACGTTGCGAGCAAGAGCTGTTCAGTCATTGGCATACCTCAGACTTGACTGACAGGTTCTCAAATCTCTCTCGTGACATTTTCAGCCTGCAACCAAACAAAAACCTTAGCAGCGGTCATTGGTCAAAACAGCTCTTGCTAGCAAGCTGGCATTGACAACACAATTGCAGGCCTCAATTAGGCACATCCTGGAAGCAGCAATGCCCTGTGCTGGCCGGCTTTACCTGTCAGGAGGCTTGTAGCAGTGGTAGTTGATCAGATATACTGGCTTTGTGCGAGTTAGCACATATGTGACTGCCACAATGGCAAGGAGCAGACAGCACGCCATGAATACAACCTGCAAGCCAACACGATTTGCAATAGACTGTCCAGGACCTGAGCAGTTGATTTGCAGGCATCAATGCTTACCATGTTGAATTGCAAATGAGTTTGCGATGCTACCACCCACATCTCTCGCAGTTGCCCTGATTTCAACATATTGGCCAGCTCCAGCTGAAGGCAGTACGCATGTGTCAGGCTGGTCAACACATGCAGAAGGCTCTTGCTATCAGGGTGCTGCAACTCACCACAACCGTTGCTGCCACTGGCAACAGCAGCAAGGTGAGCAAGTGTGTACACAGCACATGGTAGCCTCGCTTGACATATTTGAGTGTCACCCCTCCCTGCCTAAAGTCTGCAATACGATCAAGTGATTAGTTATGGAGCACCCCGCCGTGCTCGACAAAACGAACTCAATCATATCACAGGCCCAACATACCAGGGATATGCTGCAGCAGCACTGGGAACTCGTGGCGCTGACCACCACGACCCATGCTGAACCGAGGGCGCTTGGCCGCCTGAGCAGCACTTGACGATATCTGGCGAGCTAAATGAAACCTTCTGCTCTCTCAAAACCACTTGCAGTGCCCTTGCGCGTCGCAATAGAAGCTTTGCCACCGCCTGAACGGCAGCTGTGCTGCGCCTGACGGGCCGGTAAGCATTACAAAATGCTCAGGTGATTGGTTGAGGGGAAGCATAGAAACCCCGAGCCAAAATTTTAAAATGTTTGCAATCCCTAGCTGCTGCAACTCAAGCAGCAGCTGACAACTGGCCACTCTACTGAGCAGGGCAAGAGATCGTCTGCAAAAGAGAATGTCTGTCTATACTGAGCATGCGCTCAACTTGCATCGCTGCACTAGTGAGATTTTTCCAGCCATGCTACCAGTCAGTACTGAAAATGAGATAGACAATTGGCTGCACTAGCACTAGTAAGCTTGCTTCCAAAAGATCTGCACAATTCAAATGCAATCCCGGGCTGCCTCTTTAGACACAGCCTCCCGCCATGACGCCTAAATGGCGTAGACTTTTTCTTTTAAGAAATGCATGACACACAGCAAAAGTGCTAATCTGTCTACAGCTAGCTTTGTTGCAATAAGTGTTCCAATCAGCAGCGCTGCTAGCTAGCAATGACTACAGGTGGCCAGAGTTACAGTCCATCTGTCGCGCAAGGGATGTGTCGGTACTGCAAGCTTGCTTAGAGCTGTACAGCCTGTGATGGCTCTGAGAGCTTGACATGTCTACATGTCTCCTTGAGACCACATGTGCGCTTCCTGAGACCGATTGCGCCTTTCATTTATGATCGAGAACATTTCTTTCTCAAAGCCTGTGCTACGGTCCACACCATCCCAGTGCCTGCCAGGACGGATATTGTATCGATTGGCAGGAGGGCCGAGGTTACGCTTGATCCAACTATGCGCTGGCACATCTTGGGGAATGTTGAAGCCAGCCTTCTTCATGCGTTTCTGTAAAGCTGCTGGGATAATTGAATCCTCGACCACTGGACGCTTCTTGACAAGATGAGCCATAGGATCACCAAACCGCTCCCTGTGCCGCAAGTGCTTATCCACGTCCTCCCTGCATGCGCAAGACGCCATGCCAACAGGAATTTTGTCAATTGATGTAACAGGCTCAGCTCTGTTCTGAGTGCAGTGAGTGTGTGCGTGTCAGCTCAGACCTGTGCTCAAGTGAGTCAGTGCACAGCTGCCGATGGTCCATCGGACAAGATCAGAGAGTTGCAATTGTGTACATGTGCCCAGAAGATCTGCATGAACTCTGTGAGCCCCACATCTGAAGTGAATTTAGCTAGGGCTGAGTTGTGTTGTTGTATGTAAGTCTGCATACAAGAGTAACGAACAAACAAAATAACTCAGCCCAAGCTGAGCTCAGTGTGGGACTCACAGACTTCATGCAAATCTCGGCCACGTGTAATCAATCGCAAGTTTGTGATCTGGCCTGGTAATCAAGCCAAGACGAAGCCACATGAGCACGTGTCTAATAAGCTGACAAGCAAAAGGTGATTCAAACAGTGAGTTGCTGGTGGTGATTGGTTGACTGTATTAATTTATTCAGTCAGAGTGTTGACTGTCATCCTTTTGCATGACAATGCTGTCAGATGCCAGCACCTCAAAAAGGAAAGCAAAATGCTTTCCTTTTTTAGGTGCTGGCGTTTTCCAAATGCTTTGTCTTGACACACCTGCTTCTTGCAAACGGCTTCGCCGCTTCTGCCTGCATCTGCTGTCTCCTCTCTTCAGCCTGACGCTTCTGAGCCATGCCACCTCCCCATTCAGGAGTCTCAGCAACAGGCTTCTTGGACGCCTCTTGCTGAGCCTTCAGCTCTTCAAGCGTCACACGCTTGCCAGACTTGTCTCGATAGACCTGTGAAGCAGTGTGAACCATCTCAACACATCTGAAGACTACTGTTTGCATGCACTGGGGCAGTGATATCTGACAAGTCTTGCGCTTATCGGTCTACCGTCAATCATGTCTGCTGCATATCATATGCTGCAAGTATTTGGACAGTGTATGATGCAGCATAGTGACCACAAGCTATCATGAGCTTGTGATCGAACTGCTGGCTGGTGCTGAGTCAGTCAGTGAGACAGCCAGTGATGGTATACGCCCCATTTACAGCATGCAAGTACAAGCTGAACGCGCTTACTGTGTCTGCACCACGGCCTGTGACTGAGGTGCCAAGAGCTGCAAACTGCTTAGCCTCCCGTTTAGCTTTGGCCTGAAGCTCAGCTGCCAGTTCTGAACCAGTGACTTGACCCGCCCTGCCGCCATCTGGCATGAAGCGTGGCTTACGCGCTGCAGCAGCAGCATCATCGGCACCAGATTCTGTGCTGACTCTGCTGCGTTTTCTTGCTGGTGACAAATGCCCAGCACCTGCATGCCAAGTCTTTACTTGAACTTTAATCAGCAAAACCACTCAAGTTGGTGTAAAACACAACAATGATTATGGGTTAAAAGCGCTCAGAGCTCCCACATGCATTCTCCGAGCTCAGAGGATGCTTTACAATTATTTTTGGGGTATAGATTGTACTGTCTTCTGGAGAACAGAATAGGATTACAGCGTTGTAAACCCGACACAACAGTAGTAACAAGGAAATGACCATAACCCACCTGATTTGCCTTTGGAGCCAGCATCAGGGCTATCATTACGCTTCCTTCTGGGTGGACTGGCATCATCATCAGCCTGCTGTTTCCTCCTTCGAGGACTAGCATCTGGACTATCGTAACGTTTTTGCCCGGGGGCGTCAGCATCAGGGCTATCATTACGCTTCTTCCTTGGTGGACTTGCATCAGCATCGGCCTGCCGCTTTCTCCTTGGAGGACTTGCATCTGGACTGTCATGCCGAGCACGCCTAGGAGGGCTGATGTCAGGGCTAGTCTGCCTGTTTGCTCTAGGTGGACTGTTGTCTGGACTATCATGGCGCGAGAGTCGCTGAGGGTCAAGGTCAGGGCTGTCATGCCTGAGTCTTTTGTTGCTGCCTGCATGCCTTCCTGCTGCTGGTGCTGAGGCTTGATGATGTGACTGCTGCCGCTGAGGGCTCAGATCCGGGCTATCATGTCTGCCCTTTCTGGGAGGACTCAAATCTGCATTGTCTCTTGCAGTGTGGCTGGTGGTAGGAATCTCGCCTACGATCGTGGGCACCTCAGCCCAAGCTTCCAAGTCTGTTCCGGCTTGGAGCTTTTGCACTTGGCGCATGGCTCTCTCTGCTTCCTCTGGGTTTGCAACCACTGGGGCTTCTGCAAGCAACAGGCTGTGGCTGAAACAGCATGTCAACAGCGACTTTACGGCAAAGGCCTGATCAGAGCAGCACTGTGTAGCTGGACAGACACACTGGCATCACTACCGCATGCACAGAGTTGCAAACCTTCATCTTCTGCATAGTCTGCATCTTCATATTGGGCTTGTAGTCCACGAAACCCCGAGTTGTCTTCCTCAAAGATGCGCACCCCAGCAGGTTGCGGACGAGCTGCCTTCTTTTTCTTCTTCTTTGGCTTGCTGGAGTCACCGTTCTTTGAGCTTGTGTACTTTGACAAGTAAGATTGCAGCTGCTGAGCCCGCTCTGAAGGCTCAGTAGACTTTGGTTCATGCTTCCTGAGAGAGGACAAGCCGACAACAGATCCCCCGAACATGTAGACGGAAACTACAATGCGCAGAACGTCAGAACAGCACTGCTTGTAGTTGACCAAGCCTTGCTGCTCCCGGTCGTGTTGTGCATGCGTGTGAAGCCTTTCCAGATTACCATGGCTCCTTGCTTCTCGCTTTAACAGGTCTGTTGAAGCGAGCGCCACAGGCGAAGGCGCTATGATGCAAAATTTCCGACGCTGGCACGCCGTTGGTTTCGCTGCGTAGCAACCAACATAGCACCGTTTACGACCGGGTCGTGGGGGCGGGATTACTTGCCCTGCAAGCGACACAGACAGCAGTTGCACCCTGCGCCACAAAAAGGAGCCGCTAATAACGGAGTGTGTGGTTGAGGCAGGCTGTGCTTGGCATGGATTCACATGTCCAACAGAGAGTTGCCAGTGCTACTGGCAGTGAGCGCACAAACAGTCGAGACATCGAAACAATCGTGGAAGAGTTCACCGGCGATCCCGGACAGTCGCAAGAGCTTAGCACCGATGTCAAGCCCGCAGATTCTGCCGCTTTGACACCCAGGGCCAAAAGCAGTCTCGCAAAGAAATTGGCCAAGTCTCTAGGGTTCCACAGTCAGAAAGACAGCACAACAGAAGCAAAGAAGGCAGGATCTGACAATGCTGACCAATCAGCAGACGCCAAGGCAAGGCAATCAACAGATCGAGGTGTACACTTCACCAGCCAGGCTGCACCTAGAGACAGCTTTGCCCAAGGCACAGCTTCATCAGGCAGCAGCGCCACAGACAAGCCAGCTCAAGCAGGCACAAGTGGTGATGTCAAGTACATCTCACCTTTCCAGTCTGCACAGCCGTCCGGAGTCCTTGCAGATATGAGCGGGTTCTACAGCCCGACGAGCTCTTTCAACAGCGTTGCAAGCAGCAGCAAGGTTCCAAAAGCGCTATCAGCTTCCTTGGATGAAGATGTCAGCCAGCTACGCAAATCAAGAATGGGTCCAGGCGGGCTGCAATCTCAGTCAGGTGACTTGGAGCACCTGAAAGCCAAAGCAAGCATGCTGGACGGAAACTCAGTGGATGAACGCAATGCATCAGGCGTTCTGTCAGCAAAAAGCCGCCGAAGCTCAGCATATTCCTTGAAGAGTATGGACGGTAGGCATTGTGCAGCTGTCAAATCCATCATACGCTCATCACCAGCAAACTCTTACAGATTTTCGCACATAAGACATGCTTGCACAGCTTCAGCTTGTGCAGTGCGCTTCTTACATGATTGCTCAATCTAACTTGGCTGTTAACTTGTTCCAAGGCATCTCTTTCAGCGTTTGCTGGTTGAGGTCAATGCAGTTGCAACATGGAAGTGTTGCCAAAGCTGTGCTTCATACTTTTAACAATGTCTAGCAATGAGAATAGCCTCAAAAAACAGCTTCAGCATCTTGGGATATGAATTTTGCAGATGCCTCAGACAGCGAGAAGGAGTTGAGCCCTTTAGCAAGGGCCAACTCAGAAAGCCCTTGGGGCCCCAAGCGGTCTGGCGGCAGCTTCACCTCAGGTGTCTCTGGCAGAGCCAGAGGTGACTCGTCCCCACGCTTGCGTGGCGCATATGCTGAGATCCAAGTCAAGGTGAGAAGCTTGATTCTGTGAGGCTGAGTGTTCTAAGCCTTTCTGTTTGTGACAAACAAGCCTCAGCAGTGTACACTATAGTTGCTGCATAAGTATACAGCTGAACAGTTGCAGATCCTGATGCAGCGTGATGCATCACAGGCAGATGCTATTCCACCATCCTCAGCAGCTGGCATCAGTCGTGAATATCAATTATTGTGTTACAGCAGTATTATGTCTGCACATCTAGAGGTTTGCCTACTGACTGTCAGGCAAAGTCACCCTGGCTCTGTCATGCCAAAGCAGCTTTGCGACTGCAATAGAGGTTCTCTAAGTTCAGCAGCCATGCAGCAGTGATCTGCATGTGTGACTCCATGCAGCAAAAGCCTCAGCCCTGACTCATAACATGTGATGCTGTCCCGCTTATTGGTTCGGGCCTGGCATGAACACAGACATCTGAGGCTGTCCCTCTTGTCCAATTTTGACCTAGCTTATTCACTCTTTCCTGACTACAACGAGGCTATCTCTTTTGTCCAGTCCTTGTTTGCTATTGCTGTTGACTCCAATCTTGACCCAGCATAACCACTCAGCCATCAATGGCTCATGCAGGACATGGACCAGCAGCTGAGTGTGGCTCGCATGAAGATTGTTCAGCTAACAGCTGAGGTTCAGAGTAGCAAGCAAACCGCCCAACACCATGAGGAGCGGACAGCAGCCCTACAAGCTCAGGTGCATTCACTATTGCTGTGGACTGTAATGTTGTGAGGGCCCTCACTACATGACAGTGATTTGCTGTGATGCTGAAGGAATCAGACTGGATGCAGCCAATGCAAAGCTGGCACGGTGTGTCACAGTCAGAAAGCAGTTGCAGAGATTAGCCAAACAAAGCTCCAAAATCTGCAAATAAGAAGCCAAAAGCTGCAGCTGCTCTGCATTCTAAGCAGGCCAGGCCAGAGCATTGCATCAGCATTCTTGCCCAGGCACTGTCAAGCAGAGTCATCCCTGTTGCAATGGCCAGGTTGACAAGTGCACTTGAGTTTGGTCACAACACCTGACTACAAAGCATGTAAATGATGATCATGAGGAGGGTTGCCAAACGAGCCTGCTGTTTGTGTGCAGCTGAATGAGCTGAGGCAGGTGAAAGATGGGTCCGCCCCCATGCAGAGTGTGTTTGACAAACTGGACAGCGCTCGCTCCCAGGCCAGCTCCTTGTCTGAGCAGCTGGCCACTGCCAAGCACAATGAAGAGATCCAGCACAAGGAAAATGTCAAGCTCCAGAAGGTGAGCGCTCTGAAGCAGATGTTGTGCTTGAAAGCTCTGGCAACTGCCAACAAGCAGTAACCAGGGACGCTTCAAACTGCTCGAAAGGCGGCATGCTTTTGTCAGCATGAGCGATTTCATGTCCAAGTTCCGAGTTGGTCCTAGTCGCTCAGGCTCCTCAAAAAACATAAACCTGTCCTTGTGTTTGGTGCTGCTCATGGACAAGCTTTCTGAAGTTGTGATGCTGCATCGGCACACACCTTGGCCTTTCCGCTGACAAATTTTACAGGTATGTTTTTGTGACATGTGTGATCCTCCTGCAGAGCCTGACTGAGCAGAGTGCTGCCCATGAGCAAGCAGAGGCTGCAGTGCAGCAGGAACTGGCTGCACACAAGGCAGCATCAAAAGCTGCTCAGGACAAGCTTGAAGAGCAGGTGGCTGCTCTTCAAGAGCAATGCAATAGGTATCCTTCCTTCCAGATACACCACTGTGGACTGCTGTCAGAGCATTAAGTTCGAAACCATTGAGCAATCATGATTGTTTCTGTTGAAGCGTTGGCATCAAACTGACTGGTCACATGTGAGGGGTGGCTGCTTAGCACGCAAGTTTTGAAAGCTGACCACAACCCTTCATCACCATGTCCTTGCCCACAAGAGTCAGTATGCATGTCACCAGTCTTGAGCCAGTATGAATGTCAATATACTCACAGGATTACACGGAATGCAAATGTTCTGCAGCTATGAAGTGGTCTTGAAGAACAAGGACTCCAAGGGGCAGCTGATGTCCCTGCAGCAGACCTTGCGCCAAGAGATTCATGCCAAAATTGGAGCACAGACAGCAGAGGAAAGCGCCAAGCGCAAGGTGTGCCATACTGCATTCTTATGCATTCACCCTACAATTGCTTGCATCCTCTGCGCATGTCAAGCGCCTGAAGACTCTTGCAGTTGCAGTCCTTTACCAATATTGCTCCACGCTTACCCTTTGCCACCATTGTGACAAAGATTCAATTCATTCACCTGTCTGTTTGCATAACAAAGCCAGTGGGCGTGTTTCAACAGGTCAAAGACGCAGCTTGCAATGCCCGGCCCCAGGGCCCTTGTTCACTAGCTGTATTGAAGCCACCAACTGTGTTGCAGGTGAGTGACCTGCAGGGGACGGTACAGGAGCTTCAAGAGGCTCTAGACAAGGAGGTTTCTGCGCACAGAGAGGCACAAAGCACCCTGGAGGAGGCCTACCGCCACAGAAACGGCCTGGATGCCAGGTGAGCAGTCTCACTGCGCTGACAGCTTCAGGCGCAGCTGGCAAATGCAGTTCATGGGCAACTGCTGCGGTATGACGTGTATTGTAACTCCTTGATTGGTTGTGTTGCATATGGTAGATGCAGTCCTCGCAATGCATCATGGGCACCTGTCAAGCCTGAAATGCAAAGCCCTGATGTGTCTGCCGTTGCCGAAAGGACTCTTGACATGTTGGGTAGGAGCCAGATGGGGCTCATTGGACTTTCTGGCTTGACAGCATAGGTGGATGACTTGACAGAAATGATGCTGGCATGTGTCCTAATGCTCTTGGACAGCAACAAATCTGCTGCAGTATGGCCGGGATTGTGCACACGCTTCACTTCAGCCAGCCAACATAGCAATAATGCCGATGTCAACAGTCAGATCACATACGAACATTTGCTGGGTGTGCGTGGCTCAAGTCCTTTCTTCAATGCACCTTTGAGCTGATGCAGGGTTGATGAATTGGAGGCAGCTCTAGCCAAGGCTGATACACCCACAGCAGGACAGACCCTGGAGCAAGCACCCACAGTAGTCAAGGCAGTGGATGCTGGCCCTGAAGCAAATACCGCTAGTGAGGCAGACAGCAGCAAGGGCAAGGTACATGAGGCTTTGGTGAGTCCAAGCGGTCAATGCTATTGCTGGCACTGGTGTTCCCAAAGCCTGAGCTCTGCAGCAGATTGCAAGAGTTAGCAGTCATAATGACTGCTTTGGGTACAAGGGATGTCTCTGTCTCAAACTATCCTTACTCAGAGGCACCGGCGCAGCCAGAATGTACTGATTGGCCTCCAATTGCATTGTCCTTACAACAAGAATGTCCTTATATCAAGTGTCCTCAAAGACTGAATGGAGAGTGTCAGTACAGGTGCAATATGCTTTGCCACAGTCCTCAAAGGCTGACCAGAGGGTGTGAGTGCAGGTGCAGAAAGTGAGGGAGATGGAGGCCAGGGAGCAGGCCGTCAGGAAGCAGGAGGCCAAGCTCAAGGAGGCCACTGCACAGGACCTCAAAGAGAACCAGACCCTGAAAACACAGGTGCTCAAGACAGACCCACATATTTGTGCTTAGACTCATGCATAACCGTTTGCACACATAGATGGTTGGGATCAGACCCTGCAAAAACAGGTTCTCAGAACAGAACTTGGAATCGAAGCTGCCGGATTAGCAGCTATGATAAGAACTGCGTGCTGCTGTAAAGTTGTTCAGCTCTTGAGGTGGCAGCATTGGCATTCAACAGGTAGCATCAATGTGTAACAATGTTTGCTGCTGCTGCCATCAAGTTGATTCCTTAGTTCCTCATGCAGCGCAAGCCACACTCCAATCTAATTGCAAGTCTGTCTTCTGCATTGCAGGTTGCTGAGCTGGAAAAGGAGCTGGCTGAGGCCAACAAGCGCCTGACTCGCATTGATGAAGCAGACAAACGCTTGGCCCCTACTCCTGCGCCAAGTGCTGCGCCTGCAACAAGTGCTGACCCCGTGTCAAGTGCTGCCCCAGCGTCAAGTGCTGCAAGCCCCAAGCCTGCCCCTGCAGTCAAGTTTGGAGAGCTGCCAAGCTCCCAGCCCAGTGCGACTTCAAAGCCGTGAGTACTTACTCCTTACAAGCATACCATGTTGCCCCAATTTGCCATGTTCAAACACATTGGCCACACCTATCTTTGCATGTCATTAGGCACAACACAGGAACACAGAACCCTTCAGGAGCAGGACGTCTTCCTGCACTGTGCTCTTGCTATCCTTGGTGCAAGCCTGCTTCACAGGTGCGTGATCATGTGCAGGATGTCCTCAGTGACCTCCTTCCGGCGGCTGTCCGTGGATGATGACCGGGTGGATGCGGTGATCAGCCACCTAGAGGGCATGAACACCACCCTCAAGTCCCTGCGCTCTGAGGGAGGTGACCTGGAACCCTTCCTGGGCTCTGATGAGGTAGGGTCACAGTCCTGCCAGACCTCTGCCAGCCCAGCTGCAATCTTGACATAGGCCTTGATTGAAGCTGTTCAACATTGTAGAGGCCATCGACAGGGCGTGCACTAAACACATGCACAACATGGCCCTATTCACATCTTGCTGTAGCGCCCCACCATCTCCTAGCATGCAGAATGTTGTTGCCCCAGCTGTCAAAAGTGTGTGCCTCTGCAGCTTCTGTTCAAACTGCAGCACATGGCAAAAGAGCTGCAACAAGCTTTCAAAGTGCAGAGGGTCAACCCAGAATGGTAATGATCGTCATCAGAGAGCACCTGTCATTAGTTGAATACTTTAGCAAAAGTGTTGCAATAACGCATGCAGGAGCATGTGCATCTGGCCATAGGACATGACAGGAGCTGGAAAGGAAGTGCGTACACCATATGGTCAGGCAGGACATTGCTCAAGATAGAAAACAAGAGTGCATTTTGCCCCAGCTTGCTGCAATACATGGCAGCACACCACAGTAACTCTGCTGATTGCGCAAAAGTGTTTTTGCAAGACATGGCAGAGGAGCAAGAAAGGGAGCGCACCAACCGCATCATAGCCCAGCAGACAGCCGACCAGGAGCGCCTGCAAGCCAGGGGCTCTGCTGCTGAGTCAGCCACAAAACTGATTGGTTCTGCAAGACTGCTTTCAGATCTAGCTTCCCTGCTCAATTGCAGGACACGGCAGAGGAGCTGAAGCTTCCTAATGTAGCACCTTCCTGCTGTAGCACCTGCCTGCTGTCAGACCTCCCTGCTGAAGACCAGGTAGTGAGTCCAAGTTGCTATTGGTATGGTGCAGGACTTGTGGAGCCATCGGTTCTGAGCATGAAACATGGGCGCCTCATGTGCGTACTGGATTGATGCCCTATGCTGCAACAAAAGAGCATCTGGCTGCAGGACATGGCAGAGGAGCTAGAAAGGGAGCGCACTAACCGCATCATTGCCCAGCAAACCGCCAACCAGGAGCGCCTGCAAGCCAGGGCCTCCGCCGCTGAGTCAGCCAGCCTGCGCCGTCAGCTCAATGAGCTGGCACAACAGATGGAGCAGGAGAAGAAGAAGGCTGCTGCCGCCAAATTGCAGTCGTATCAGTTGGCTGACACTGAAAGCCGCCACAGTAGCGGCTTGCTTGAACAGGTAAGCTTACTTTGCACAAAGTCTTTACTATCTTGTTCTGCTTGAGCAGGCAAGCTGCAGTTCAGTCTCATGAGCTTACACAACAGATGGAGCAGGGGGAGGGGAAGGCTGCTGCCAGGCTGCAGTCCTACCAGCTGGCTGACACTGACAGCCGCCACAGCAGCGGCCTGTTTGATCAGGTACGCTGTAATCCATTTTCATGGCCAGTGTGTCCCTTGACTTAAAGTCACATCCGCCGCATGCCATGTATACTTGGTCATTACATCCATCATGAGCATTGTCCAGTTGAGTTGTCACATTTGCAGATTACAGCTGATCAAGTAATCTGACTGCAGTACATGATTGTGCTGCAGTGCATCATGTTTAACAGCAAGTAGCAATCCTTAGAGGGCAATACGCTGTGAGAGCCAGTGCTAAGGGTTTGCATCATCTGCTTGTGCTCCAGAGTGACATTTGACCTGCTCCTGCTGCCTTTCCTGCAGTAGTGTTACTTTGCTTCTTCTGTCAAAAGCAGAAAATGGCCATAAGGCTACTTGAGGCTGCTCTAATGAAATGGTGGCAAGCCTCTGACACTGGTGCAAACTTGTGCAGAGGGACGTTGACAGTGTTTGTGGGATGTCGCGAGCTTACAGCAATGCTTCAGAGGGGCACGCTGCAGACAAGGCTGCTCTGCAGGGCTTTGCCAAGACCAGGGATGTTGCCAGTAGCCCGTTGAAGCCTGCGCAAGATGAGCAGTCTAGCAAGGTCAGGAAGAACAACATCAGTATAACCTCAAAATTAAATAAGAAAGTGCAAGCATACAGTGCATCAGTGACCTGGCTTCCAGCAGGCTTGAATTGTGTCGCACATAACACCGTTTGATGGCAGATTTGTTTGCATCCTCTGATCCCAATTGAGGCGGCTCAGCATTGCTGTTGCATGGTGCAAGCATAGGCATACATCCAAAAGTTTATAGTAGTTTGCAGTATCTGCACCACATCTACAGGCTGCTTTGCAGGCTGCCTGTCATACAATCACCATGCATTACGTATGCAACTCCCATCTCTCAGATTGCATGAGCTCCCTCGACCCCGCCTTCCCTTCCCTTGCCTCCCTTTCCTGTTCTCCCCTTCCCTTTCGTTCAGAATGCAGTGCAAATACTCCACTATTTGCACTATGCAGGCGAATGAGGGTCAAGGGTCAGAAGCCTCACAGCAACAATCCGGATCAGTCACCCCTGCAAGCCAGGAGACTGCTGACAGCAGCGTGCAAGCTGACCCTGCACCAGCAGGCGAGCACCCCATGGAGAAGAACTACACGGACACCATTGAGAGCCTGCTGTCTGAGCTGTGGAAGGAGAGGCTGGTGAGGCACACTGCCCTTCTGATGCTGTCTCAAGCATTTGCAGTTTTCAACTGCAGCACCATGAAACTTTAGTTGTGAATGCAAGGCCATTATATCCTTGTGAGTGTCTGAGATCACAGGTGCCAAGCTCTGCCTGTTAGCACCTCACAGTCTTGCGTGTGTTGAGCAGACTCTGCTTATCAAACACCATGCTAACTGTACCATTCTGCAAGCATGACAAGAAGCAACAACCTGGATGACACTGACAGTGCTGCGTGCAACTGTGGCATCTCCTTGTCAGGAGGTCACTGAGCAATCATGCCAGATCAAGAAGTCAGAGCCAATGCAGATTCAGAAAGCCACGTATGTTTGCTGTTTGCTGCTGAACAAGTCTTGTCACAACCAGCAAAATAATGAAGCGGCCTGTGCCACAAGGAGATCAAGTCAATGCCAGCCAGCCAAACATCACTGCGCTTGTGCTGCAGGCCAGGCAACGGGCTGAGCTGAATGCCACAGATGCCGAAGACAAGCTGAAGGCGTACCTGTGGGCGGCAGAGCCCCAAAAGGGAGAGGGGGTCAGCGAGGGGGCCAAGGCAGAGGGACAGCAGGCCAAGGCCATGGCGGATTTGGACGCCAGCCTCATGCAGCGCCTGGAGGAAGACAGCGCCACCAATCACAAGCTGCTGAACACCCTCAAGGATGCACAGGTATGACGGACCATTATCGCAAACCTGGGCATGCAAACTGCTCCCTGGCCACAATCAAGTAAGCATTCGTAGTAAATACAGATCTTGACAACTCGAAACGCCAACTGACATTATCAAGCTTGCTTTTGTGGGGTTTGTTCAAGAGAAGATGATGGTTCAAGTGACCCCACTGCAAGAGGATGCCGCCATGATGACTCCAGCCATCTGAATTTCTCTGCTTCAAGAGGCCTCGCTGCCTTGTGCAGGGTGACAGTCAGGCGCTGCAGCAGCAAGTGGAGGGCCTAGAGGCGGCTCTGAAGCGGCAGGACAGCCAGGTGGAGAAGCTGCAAGCAGGGGCCAAGCGCCACATGGAGGCTCCCCTCAGACAGTCTGCAGTGCGTAAGGACTTGCAGCAGCCCTTTTCAAAATTTCCTCACCCGTTAGTCTGTGATTGTGCAGGGCGAGAGCCAATTGCTGCAGCAGTGGATTGATGGTATAGAGGCGGTCTGAGGCAGCAGGACAGCCAGGTAGAGAAGCTGCAAGCTGGGGCCAAGCGCCTCTGAAGCCAGTCTGGCAAGCGCCCTTGGAAACACAACTCAGCTGATCATTTCCTGACTAATCAGGTCTGTGAATGTGCAGGGCAAGAGCCAGTCGCTGCAGCAGCGGATTGATGGTATAGAGACAGCCCTGAAGCGACAGGACAGCCAGGTGGAGAAGCTGCAAGCAGGGGCCAAGCGCCACATGGAGGCCAGCCTCAGGCAGTCCGCAGTGCGCAAGGACCTGCAGCAGGCCAGCCACAAGGAGGACAAGCTGCGCAAGCAGCTTACCAACCTGGAGGCTGAGCTCAATGCCACCAGAAGGTACACACGTGACTGTAGAACCATCTTGATCAAAGCAGCTTGTGCAAACAAGTTAAGGCAGGCCCACAACAAGAAGGACAAGCTATTTGAAACTCTGTTTCGTCTGGAGGCTGAACCCACTGCCACCAGAAGGTAAGGGCGTACCTTTAGTGTTGTGTCGTTGGCACAATGTCATGCACATCCTGTGCGCCTTGCATTTGCTCCTTGCCTTGAGACTGCATCGAGTACCACCAGTAACTTGGCTTATTGTGCTTGACGTCTTTCCAGCCCCTGCTCACACTTAGAGAAGTGCAGCAATTGCTTTTGCACTGACAGCTCAAACACGCAGATAACTGCCACCAGAAGGCGCTGTCAAAAAAAACTTACAGCTGTTGATACTTTGGCGGTCAAACAAAAAGGAATATTTGTTAATCAGCCCAGGCCCAGCTGGCAGAGCAGCAAGCACGTCTGACCAGGCAGGCTGACAGGCGCCACTCACTGAGGCCCTGCTGCAATGTCTAGATATGACTTCTGATGGAACTCATGCAAGCAGAAGTCAACATCGCTGACTTGACTTTGTGTACATGGCAGGTTGCAGCGTGACCAGGCAGCGCATGCCCATGCCAGCAACAGGCAAAGCGGAGATGAGTTGGTGTCAGCTCAGGCCCAGCTGGCAGAGCAGCAGGCACGTTTGACCAGGGAGGCTGACAGGCGCCGCAATGCTGAGGCCCTGCTTCAGGAGGGCCTCCAAGTGCAGAACCAGATTCTGCTGGGCTTGCAGGTCTTGCTTACTCTCCCTGCATTGCCTATTGTGCGTATGCTTTTGTACTCTTTGGTGTGTTTGCTTGTGTATTCGCTAGTGTGTGTGCTTGTGTTCGGCCCAGGGAGGCCGACAGGCGCCATCATGCTGAGGCCCTGCTGCAAGAGGGTCTTCAAAGTCCAGAAACAGATTCTGCTGGGCCTACAGGCCTGCACCATACTGGCCTGTCCCTCCCACTGACCTGGTCTGTATCCTGAATTGTGTACCTTGCACTTCTGTACAACAAGGGGCAAGTGCATGTGAACACGTATACTGACCACAGCCTGCATGCATGCGCACTTTATGCAACTTGCTTGATGATGCAATCACTGCCTTCAGCAAGGGCAGTCAACTGTTGGCATCAGGCGTGTGAGCGTTTTATCCTCAGTCAAGCTATGCCAAAAGAGGGACTGGGGAACGGCAGGCGTCTGTCTGTCTGTCTGTGTCTCTGTCTGTCTGTCTGCCCGTCTGTGACAAGTGCTTTGAATCGCCAGGCGGTGCATGTTATGGCTGGCCAGCTGTAAGTTTGTGTGAGCATGGTGTAGTTTTGGCCCGAGTCATCATCAATGTTATGTGATCACTGCAACACTGCACTGCAGCAGTTTCAGTGTTGTGTGTGTCAACATAGTGGCCTGCATTGTATGAGTAGCGCTCAAATCTATGGACCTTAACGTAGTGATTCCATAATGCAGGAGCTGGTAGGATTCTTGCAGCAGGAAGGGCACCTGGCAGGGGCTGGCAGTGATGCTACCAAGCAGCCTCCAAATCTGGATCAGCTCATTGCCCTGCTGCAGCGCTCACAAGTATGCTGCACCATTCACTGCACAAGCCTGCTCTGACAAAGTGCATGCTGGTTTGATGCTAGCCTAGTCCTCAACTCACTGGCAGTGATGCAGGATGCGTTTCACAAAGTCATCCTTTAGCTATGTAATGTGTTCCCAGTTTGTCTCCTCCACGCTCACTACATATGACTACTACAAGCCAGAAAAAGTAGTTTCTGGGAAACCTGTGATAATTAGCAGACATGGGTGCTCAGCACAGCCATTGGACAAACAAGTTGGCACGCTGATGATGCTGATCTGATGGTCACAACAGAAGTTGATATATATGCATATTGACCGCGCAAAAGGAACACAGTTGATCACATGGCTTGATCACATTATGATCACATGATCCATACGTTTTGTCAGGGTAATGATGCCAAATGACTGCACCATGAGCGCCTGACACTCAAGCAACTTCCCAGTTGGTTTTGCAAGTTTAGCAAATCCAGCCTTGGCATGCGCTTGTTTGCATTAGTATGCGTTGCTGTGCAATGCATGTATTGCCCTTGATGCAGGCCAGCAGCAGTAGTGCCTTGAGTCGCAGTGGCACAAGGCAGAGCCTAGGCAGGCAACAGTCCAGCCATACCAGGGTGAGGTCAGGCCCCTCTCAGAGGGGCACCTTGAGTCAAATCCTAATATATTCTTTGATGCAGGCCAGCAGCAGCAGCAGTCCCTTGAGCCGCAGCGATACCAGGCAAAGCCTTGGCAGGCAACAGTCCAGCCCTGCCAGGCTGAGGTCAGGCCCCTCTCAGAGGGGCACATTGAGTCAAATTCTAATATTGTCTTTGATGCAGGCCAGCAGCAGTAGTGCCTTGAGCCGCAGTGGTACAAGGCAGAGCCTAGGCAGGCAACAGTCCAGCCCTACCAGGCTGAGGTCTGGCCCCTCTCAGAGGGGCACCTTTGGGGTGTCAGGCACCTTTGAGGAAGGTAGCCCTCCTGTGGAGCTGGGGTCTAGCCCCCCTGGCACTGCCAACTTCTCCCGCCCTGCATGGCTGGTTCCAGGTGAGGCACGCCCAGCAGCATCCTGGTAGCCACAGATATTACACTGGTGTTGTTGCACAGCAGCAGTAGTGACACTGCAGCAACATGTCAGTCGGTGTCGTTGGCAATGAGTGATGTTACCAGTGCAAGTTGTTGCAAGTATGTCATGAAAGATGCTGGGAGTGACAAAGTTGCCACAAAGCTCTGTGTGAGGCTGTCATTGCAGTGTGTAGCTTCAGTGTTGCACTGTGTAGCTGCGAACAGTAGCGCAACAACACACGCTATGCATGCTGCAGGCTCCAGGACAGAGCAGAGGGCCGCAGCTCGCAAGCAGGGCAAGCAGCGCTCCAGCTCACCGTTCAGTGCAACAGCCTCACGCTACATGAACCCGCGTGCAGCCATGAAGGCAGAGGCCGAGCCAGAAAGGATGTTCCGTGCCCGCTCAGTGCCTCGCGGCATGAGTCCTCAGCGCAGCCGCGTTGCTGACTACATCAGGATTGGCTCTCCTGTTCAAAGGGGCGGCTCAACTCAGGTGCACATGCAGTGTGACCCTGCTGTGCTAATGATTTGTCTATGTAATGCTTGCATTTGATCCCAGAAACATGACCCTAGCATCAAACTGTACTGGCTTGGAGGATGCATTGCCGCCAGACTGCAATAGTTGGCTCCGAACTGTATTGGAGAGCGCATCAGCTCAGTAGTATCTGAATTCTGGGACGCGCTCCAACAGGAGTAGCCTTACATTTAGGGTCCTCATGCCAAAAGCTCACTGTAGTAGCCATCTGACATTACCACCTGCCATTGCATTCCAAGAGCTGCTCACAGTGCCATAACCTTCTGTGAAAGCTGTCCTCCCAGCAAGGATTGCAATACATCAGGTGCCCTTGGAAAGACCAATGTTGCTGTATCACTATTGTCCTCATTTCAACGTCTATGCCAAAATCAATCAACCAACTTGATGAAGGGTGGGTGGCGGCGTCCACACAAGGAAGTAAACTGAACAAAGGCTGCCATTCGCAGGTGCTGCCGGCAACGTCCTCTGACATGGTCTCCAGGGACCGGGAGCTCATCTCAGCTCAGCATGACCGGGCCTACACAAGCACCAAGCAGCAGGGCTTCCAAGACTCAGAGGGAATCCCAGGATCAAAACCCATATCCTTCCGCAGCCTTGACAGTGCTAGTCAAATCAACAAAACCGGCTCTATCACATCGTATGACCAGTTGCAGGTTGTGCAGTCTGGCTACGCAGACAGTATGCAGATTCCTGAGGGAGGCAAGGGGGCTATGGCCAACTGGAGCCGTGACAATGTCAGTGCTGATAGGCTTCATATGAGCAGCAGCCAAAGCAATGGCCGTCATACGCATCAGGAGTGATTTGATGTCTGGATTTTGATGTGGGTCAAGTGTTTCTGATCAGACAACTACAGGTCAACCGTATGCATTGCAGCCATCTTGCAGGTTCATTGAACAGTCTTTTCTCTCAAGACATATTTGCTTGTGATGAGATCAGTGAATACTCATGTGATAGACATGATGCTGTGTACTCGCCAGACAGCAAATGTCTCTGACAATATGCATGTCAGTGCAGCACAACTGTGCATTTGTGCTGCAAGACAAAATCAGCACAGTCAAGATAAGGGCACAATGATCCTCAGCAACAAGGCATGACTACCATGCTTACTGTTACAGACAAGAAATCATCAAATCAGACCCTGCCAGGCTGCCATAGAGAAGTCTATCCTACTGTGTGGCTTTGAGCACAGTTTCTGCTTGCGTTTGTTCTGGGATATCTAGAAGCAGCATGCCAAACCAGGCACAGCTCATGAGCAGCAAACTTGCTGCATCATGCATCGAACATGCTGCATCATAATGGCTTTATGACAATCATCATGAGAAGGACCAATGCAGACACTATCAATAGCATGCTCAGAAGGGGCAAGAGGAGGGATCAGCCAGGAGGCTGAAAGAAGACTGCCGAGCATGACAGGATGCATCACACGACACTCTGTCTGCAACGACCATAATGGCACGGAAGCTCTTAGAATATCAAACTTTGTTGTTTATTTTGAGAGCTTGTACTCAGTATGCAATCAATTGTCATGAACATCAATCAATGCATGGAGTTCAAGCAGATATGGGTTCAGCTTGACACCACGAGCATTTGGCGGCCTATTCTTCCATGCCCAACAACAAAGGAGGCCTCAAGGAGGTCTCAACGTGCACTGCATATGCCACCTGGGCAAAGGCCCGTAGGGGCCTCCCAGAAATTGCCCCAACCTGCAAGGGCGCATGACCTGGAGGAGGAGGCAGCAGCTGATTGATGCGCGCGAAGCGAGTCACTCGCGGAGGAGTGACTTGATAGCAATGCGGAAGCTCTGCCATGGTGCGGCAGCCCACTTGATGGACTCTGTGGGCTGCTGAGAGTAACTCGTCGTCCGGGGCCAAGTTGAGCACAAGGTCATGGAGGACGAGCACGGGGTAGAAGGGTCTGAAAAATCCCTGACTCGAAGCTGGAAGTTCTTGAAAGATGCTTTCAGAAAGCGGTTGGAGCCGAAGTCACGGAGAGTGTCCACAACCTCTTCTGGCTCTGTTACTGAGGGCACACCTGATGCTCCAACCATGACAAGAACGTCCTCGTCCTCCGTGAAGCAGAGATTCACGAAGGGACCTCTTGGGGCACTGTACAAACCCAAACCTGTCAAAGCCCCGAGGTACTGCGTGCGGCCAGTGTACTTGAACGCTTGATGGTCTCAATCGTTCAACTATTTGCCAGACTGCAATCTCCTTTTGCCACAGCTCGAAGCTTCTGCTGAATGAGGTTGGCAACAGAGAGGGCTCTCAATTTGAGCTTATGCTGGACAGAGCGCTGTCATTAAAGCGGTAAGTAGCAACTGCGTGTTTGGGTACTCAGTGCATCTCTCGCCATGAGAACAGGTGTTTCAGCCATATCAACACTGAAGAATAGATATGTAATGGAATATACATCCTTGATGCATAGCATGGTGCCATGCAGGCATGACTCTATTGACTTGATGTGGAGGTCTGGAGATTTAGGACTCTTTGGTAGTGGCAACACTCAGGTAACACCAACAACTTTCTCAGCAACGTCAAAATGCGTCCCACTTGCAAGCCACACACATATCATGCGTCACACAGTGCTTGGTATCCTACTGGTTGTAGCCAGTCCCGTTTTGACAACTCACGGTGTAAAAGATTTTGACCTCGATGCTTTCACATGGTGTATTTGGCAAAAACAACATCGTTTTGTCTGATGTTCAACATTTGGACATCAACTGTCCATACCGTGATGCTCAGAACAAGCCAGCTTGGCGCGATAGAACTTGGGGGCACACACCCCTAGCACATGTGTTTGAACACGTCAGCAAATATTATTGTTCTCACATGGTTTCTTTGCTGTTCAGACTGCCTCTGAAGAGGATGACCAAGTGCGGGAGCTCATCCACACAGAGCGGCTTGTTGTCAAGAGAGCATCTGGAAGAGCCATTGTCAACAAGTAAGCTGAAGTTCTCTGGTACTCTACAGCCTGTAAATACTGTGCTTGTCAGCAACGGCCATCAGCCGTCATTGTCAAATGTATATCTGATGCTGCATCAGTGCCTGCGCAAGCTGACACTGCATTTGCAGTGTTTGGCAATGGTCCACCTTTCAGACAATTCAACGCCTGCTGCATTGTCATCACATTATGTGTCATCATCTATGCAGATGAGTTGCGTACGCTGATGGAAGTCTTCTGCTGTGGCATGACAGGCAGAGTCTGCTGATCAAGACCTTTGTGCATGTTACATACACTGGTTGAGGCCGTATGCTGCCGGATGACAGGCAGGCCCCGCTGGTCAAACACCTTTTTCATGCTGCGTACAACAATTAAATCCTTCTGCATGCTTCATAACCAGTCTAAACTGTTGTGCTGTGGTACTACAGGCAGTACTTGGTGATCAAGACCCTGGGCAGCGGTCAGTACGGCAAAGTGCAGCTTGTAGTGAATGTCGCAGACTTGCAGCCGTACGCCATCAAAACAGTTAGCAAGGCCAAGCTTCGCACATCCATCCGCCGCATACGTTCCTCTTTGTCTCGCCATTCCTATGGGTCTCTCAATGTTGCTGCTAGTGGGGCTATTGCAGCTGTGCATGGGGCCAACCCCCCTGAACCCCAGAAGGCCCCTCCCCCGACCCCTAGCGACTCTGACAGCAACACAGACAGTGCGCCTAGCAGCCCATTTGCTGGCATACCCAACATGCCCGAGCACTTCACCTCTGCACCGCCTAACAGCAGATTTGGCGGGCGTAAGAGATCGGCCATGCAGCCACCTGCAGAGGCAGATACCCCTTCAACTGCGGCTGCAGCTTCATCAGAAGCAAATGCAGCAGTTGACAGCAGCCATGATGCAGGGCCAGCTTCACCTTCAGGCAGAGTGCTTTCGCCCTTTGCTGCTCGTCAGAAGTCCAAGGTGGTTTCGCCGTTTGCAGCTGCGGCACAAACCAGCCTGAAAGTCCTGACTGAGGACTCAGACTCACCTTCTCCTAGCGGCTCAGGCTTACTCACGCCTCGGCTAAGATCCACACTTGGCAGCGCTCAGTTAGACCCTGAAACCAGTTCTCTGGGTACCTCATTCTTTCAGTCATCTAGTCCAAAACCCGCTGCTGGTGACACCAGTTCTGTCTCTCCCGGGTCCTCTAGCCCAAGTCCAAGGTCTGGCCTAGGTGACGCACCCAGTGACATGCCTGCTGTCAGGCCCAGCTTTGACAACCGCCGCTTTCCTCGGCCGTCTATGGAACGCATTGCGCAGCTCAGAGGGTATGGTGCACCTCTGGAGGGTGAGTCAGACGGCCTTGGAGCGACACCAAGGAATAGCTTGGCAGACAGGTAAGACGCGTTTACAGACATATCTATCAATCAACATGTAAACACCTAGGTAAAAGAAGGCAATGCAGAAGGAAAGTCATTGTTTTTTAGCAAGGCGTTTGGGTGTTGTCATATGTTTATACCATTTCATCTGCGTGTAGTCATGATATACCATTTCATCTGCGTGTAGTCATGATAAACATACATGTGCCTACTAACGTGCTACGTATTTCATTTAATGGTGAAAATTTGTTATCTGATCGCCCGTCACAGGCCATTAGGCAGGCCGTCTTTGGAGCACATAGCCCATCTGAGGGGCTTTGCAAGGACCAATTGCACATCAAACACAGGGTTGGCAGACAGTATATTCAATGTTAGATGGTATTTTGATTATCTATCTGCACATTGTAGGCCAGTAGGCAGGCCATCTTTGGAGCACATAGCCCATCTGAGGGGCTTTGCAAGGGCCAACTCCACGCCCAACACAGGACTGGCAGACAGTTTCAGCATGACCAGGAGTGCTAGCATCCGTGCCACGCCTAGAGCTGCTGATGTGGTGCAGGAGATTGCTGTCATGAAGAAGCTCAATCATCCCAACATTGTGCGCCTGTACGAGGTGTGTATCTCTATGTTACGCATCTGTATAAGGTGCAGGGGATTGGTATCATGAGGAAGCTGAACCACCCCAACATTGTGTGTCTGTATGAGATGCGCGTGACTTTGCTAAAAAAGCTTGCTCAGGCTTTGACAGCTGTGGGTCAAGGGTTTGATATGGACAGTTGTACACACAGGTGCCCTGCAGGGCGGCAGCTGTGCTCAAAGTCATAAGAGGAAATTGTGCTGTCTGCTTTTATGATGCATCAGCTGCCAGCATTTGCAGCCAGCAGAAGTGTTCTTGGTCTTGCATGAAAGTCCTGTGTTTCAGCCTTGCTGACGCAATGCTTTGTAGAGTTTGTAAAAGTCTATGCACACCAAATGAGTGACCCTGGCACAGACAGCTTGCTGCTTGTGATAAAGCATTTACCTCTTGCACCATGGTGCAGCACCGTCAAGAATGCAGCCAGCTCATTTGTATAGGTGATTGATGACCCTGGCACAGACAGCTTGCTGCTTGTAATGGAGCATGTGGATGGGGGCAGCTTGGAGCAGCCCTATGATGAGGTCAGCAAGACATGGCAGACTTTGCCAGAGGCCCTAGTGCACCGCCACTTCAGGGAACTCTGCAAGGTGGGTCTGCACTTGCAGCGCAATGCTTGCTTTTTGAAGAAGCGTGTTCTGATCAAGTCAGCAAGACCTCGCGGGTCTTGTGAGAGGTCCAAGTGCTCCGTCACTACAGGAGACTCTGCGTGGTTCGTCTGCCTTTTCGTGAGAAGCCTGTTTCCTGCCTGCTTGCTTGCTCTTTGCAAGGTTGTAATGTTCTCCATTGCAATGCTTGTTCACAACACCAGCCACTGTGCATGCTCAGCTTGCAGATTGTGTGAGGGCAAGTTCTTGTCCTGATGCTGCTGGTTACAGGACAGGCCAGGGCTTCATTGTTGGTCAGAGGTTCACCCAGCTGTCCCTGTGTCAGTATCACAGCATGGAAACACGCAGATGCCTGCCTGCAAGCGTGCTCCTGACTGTCTGCCTCCGCATCCATGTTCTGTATCCTATACACAATGCCCTGCTAGCTATTTCAAGATAAGGGGTTGTGTGTGTGCGCTTACTACCTGCAAGCATCCTCTTGACTGCAGACCTTCCTGCTGTGCACAGTAGCATTGCGTCTTCTGCTCAGCATGCACTCATAACCAATCCAGAAATGTGTGACCGTTTACAGGGGCTGGATTACCTGCATTACAACAAGGCATTGCACGGGGACTTGAAGCCAGCCAACCTGCTGCTGTCAAGTGAGCGGCTGGTCAAGATAGCTGATTTTGGCAGTGCCATGATCTACCAGGAATCTGAGGGCACTTGGGAAGGCCCTGTGAATGGCACCCCTGCCTTCAGGCCCCCTGAGACCCTTACTGCCTCTGGCAGGCTAACTCGCAAGGTATATATATCTATGCCCTGCCTTTCAAACCTCACTTGAGCTCTTTTGATAAGCTACTGTGAGCATTTTGCGACATCACCTCAAAATGAAAGACAACAACGCGGGCAAGATTTGCAGTGATAGCAGCTTTGGACTGAGTGCCTTCTTTTATGCACTCATTCTTCATTCCATGCTCTGCACGTGTCTGAGATTGCCTTGCTGACATCCTTGCATCAAGCCATGATGAAAACTGGCTTCCGACTCCCGGCATGGTTTGCATTTTGGCTTCAAGGCCAAGCAATTTTGGCATGTGCAGGTGGATGTATGGGCGGCAGGGGTGTGTCTGTACGTGTGGGTGTGGGGATGCCTGCCCTTTCAGGGCAACTCCATTCCAGACATGTTCACTGCTATCAAGGAGAGGCCTCTCACCTTTCCTCCAGTGCCAGAATGTGACCCCTGGCTCAAGGATCTCATCACTAAGGTAGTGTCCCATTCTTGTATGTCCAGTGATTGCATGCATTTTTGACAGGAATACTTGCATCCCCACCATTGCCACAATGTGATCCCTGATTCAAGAACCTCATCAGCAAGGCAGGCTTCTCACACTCTTGCGTGCTCTGTCTGACATTTGTTTGCTGCAAAGACACTGAGAACCCTGTGGCATGTTATCAGCACCATGCACATGTTCACTACCTACTTTCCATGACCCTGCCACATGCATACAAAAGCGTTGGACTGCCTTCAAACAACTCTGCAAAAAGCAAGTTGTTCGCAATTCATCTCCTGGAGCTTGTGCAGATTCTGAAGAAGGAGCCTGAGGAGCGCATGAGCCTGCATGAGGTGATGGAGCACCCCTGGGTCACCTGCCACGGCTACTCCCCCCTCCCCACTGTTGCAGCCTCTGGTCTGCAGGTAAGCCCGGCTGCCTTGAAGCCTGCCTTTCTGTTGTGTGTGATAAGACTTTCTTGTCATCCCTCCTGCCCACTGTTGCAGCCTCTGGCCTGCAGGTATGTTAAGCTGCATTGCAAACTTCTGCACTGTGCTCTTCGTATAAATTGAATGCATTGCATGCAGTGTTGCAGTCTCTGGCCTCTGCAGGTATATGGCGTTGCCTTGCAGGCCGCATTGAAAATGCTCCATGATACAGTGATCACCACGTATTGGGTGCATGACTGCTGCCTGCCACAAACACGTATTGCTATGCCGTGATGCTCACGCACTGTATGCACATTTGCATTTGATTCATGGGTTTTTGACACTGCTGATTCTGCAATTCGTCGTCCCCATTTACATCGTTGAAGGCAGTGAGCGCATGAGCTGTGGCATTAGTCGTGCTGTGCACGCAAGAAAATTTGAACAATGCTTGCCCACTGCCAACAGAGCTGCATTCAAGTCTGTTGCTGTGAATACACTCTAGGTGCTTGGCTCATACTTGCATGTGATGCTGCTGTTTCTCTTCTGCGTACCAGCACAGCTGATCTTGATCAATTGTGCGATATCGCTTGTTTGCTGTGCAGACGGTGCATGTGACATCACAAGATGTGAGTCGGGCCATTAGCTCCCAGGGCCGGCCCTCTGTGCCTGCCCTGCAGTCCATATTCAAGGTGCACCCCCTGTGTTTGCTGCTGACTGCTCAAGCTTCACATGGAAAACATGCGCTCTGTCCCTTGCCTACAGTGCATCCTCAAGCTTTGTTGATTTCTGCATGGGCTGCTTGCTTTGTGTGCAATTCAAGCTTGCATATGTGATTTCTGCTGCTGTCAATGCTACTTGCTGCATCTAAATGAGCAGCTGACAGCTTGGCCTGCTTGCAGTCAAGTGTAGGTGCATTTTCATCAGCAGATGCACGCCTTTTGCAACTGTTGTTATGACACAGTGCACCTGCCATATGTTTGCTGCAGGAAGATGAAAATATATATCATTGGCCTGCATGAACTGCAATTGTTCCCAGCAATAAGCTTGTCAGCTTTACACACCTTACAATCTTCATTCAGGCATTAGTGCTCAGCCATGAAGTAAAGTTCACATCAGGGGGCATTTCACTCTGACTCAGCTCATTGCCTTACAGGAGACCAACTTTAGTGTGGGAAACATTTTGTGAAACAGGCAGGGAAGTCATCTGTTAGACAGCGCAAGGTCAAGTGGCGTTCAAGATTGTCTCAGCCAATCGCTTTTGCTTTGCAGGAGACTAACTTCAGTGCGGGAGATATTTTGTCAAGTGAAACAGACGGGGAATTCATCTATTTGATAGCGCAAGGTCAAGTGGATGTGCTGAGAGCTGCCACGCTGGCCTCCTGTACTGCCTCTGAACATGCCGAGGCAGACGAAGAGGATGAGCCTGGCGCAGATACAACTCCATGTCAGTGCCTTAACGCCCTGCTGCTGCTGCTGCTGTTGCTGCTGCTGCTATTGCATTTGCCTGTTGCAGATACAACTCCATGTCCACCCTTGCCTTTTGCTGCGGCTGCTGCATCTGCCTGTAGCAGATACGAGTCCATGTCCGTCCCACATTGCTTTCTGCTGCTGCGGCTGCTGCATCTGCCTGTTTCAGATACAACTGCATGTCTGTCCCACATTGTCTTCTGTCGCTATCGCATCTGCCTGTTATGAATGCATGGGCGACAGACGGCATCTCAGAGTGATTGTTTGCACGCTGTCACATGCTGCATTTAAGCAAAACTTCGCTTGATCAGCGTTATGTTCTTGACACGGTGGGCGCTCAGACGTCAGAAAGGTCTTTCTTGCTTAATTGTCATGAGATCATGACGCCGCTCAGTTCAAAGCCATCGTGAACCTTGTACTGCCTGACATGTGCATCATGTGTCATCATGGATGCTAAATTTGCTGAAGTTATTCGAAGATGCAAAGTTGTTCTTGCAAACGCCTCGCGGCAACTGCTGCGCATCTCTTGAAATGCAGATTGCATATTGTGGTACGTCTTGATGTGAGTCGCAAGCTGCAGCATCATTGCCTTGTGCTGCTGCAGGTGTTATGTCTGAGAAGTCTGTCACAGAACTTGTTGGCAACCTGCGGCGGCCATTTGAAGATGGTCATGTCTGGCTGGCAACTCGTGGTCCTGGAGAGTTTGTAGGTGAAGCCTCAGCTGTGAACATGCCTTCCTCAAAATCAACGCCTCCCTGTTGGCAGCCTTATTGTGCAGCTCATTGACAACATCTCGAAATGCATAAAGGGCTGCCCACAATTTGCTTGAGTTTGCAGAAGCCTGCTGTAAGCCTGCCCTGCTGCAAGCCCATTAACAGGCCCAACGGCTCTTAATCTCTGCAGGGGCTGTTGATTACTGTATGTTCAGATTGTCTGATCCCAATTCCTTGATGCATTGCAGGGTTGCATAGCTTGGCACCAAAGAGAAGGTCTAGTCGGCAGACCTCTGAGAGCGAACATTCAGACTCATCTAGTGCACCAACTATTATCAGGGCTAGGACAAATGTGGTTGCTTTTGAAGCAGCCAAGGAGGCAGTCTCTGCTGCCATGGCGCAACACCCAGAGCTGGCTGATGCTCTGCAGTCCAAAGTCATTCAGCACATCAATGATCAGACAGTAGCAGAAGCAATAGGTGCCCTTCAGGTGGGCAAGATGACTACAGCCCAGTAGCAGCAGAGTAACATGAGTCAGCTTAGCTGTCAGTAAGCAGATGATGAGAGATGGGTTGGAAAGGGAGTAGGGGTTGTCATGAAGGTGTTGTGCTTTGCAGCGTGGCTGATCAGCATCTTGTGTCGAGATCAGATTGGCAGCATGCTGTATTTGGTTGATGCTAACAATGTGTGGTAGAGTGTGTGGTGATATAACAATTCGCTTTCGCTGCCTGGTGACTTGCATAACCATATGTATAAGCAGGTGTTGTGCAGCTGTTTGCATAGACGTTCAGCAGACAAATCTTTTCATTACATTGGAAAAGCTTTGCAGACGCAAAATGCAGACATTGTCGTTCATTAGATCATTGGGTCGCAGCATTGTGAGTGAATAGCTGAGGACCCATTTGGCAGAGACAAGTCGCAACTTTGTAAGACAGTCATGCAGCGCTACCAAGGGTCATCCCGCATCATTACACAATTGAAGGTAGTCAGTCAAGACTCAGCATGAAAGCAGACCATTGCAGTGACAAAGTGTCGACTGTGATGTATGCTTTGACGTAGCTTGAGACCCACAAAACACAAGAATCAGTCCCACAGTTGCAAAAGCGCCGTCAAGGAGGCCAAAATCAATAGCACAACTGCTGAGAATTACAGATGCCTCAATTGGCATGAGCCAAACATCAGCGGAAAATGCGTGTACCGTTCCATCAGGTTGTGGTGTGAAAAATTAGTACCAGTGTCAGTAAGTTGCTAATTGGGCTGAAAATGCCAACATGATGAGATCCTCTCAAATGCAAGCAGCTGTCAGTCCCTGTGCTTGCATCACATAAAGTATGTACGGGCTTTCCTTTTTTGCTGAAGATCGCTGAAATCCAACAAGTTTATCTTTGATGCCATGATGAAGTCATTCTCTGTCAAACCCCCTGCAGGACAAATGTAAAACTCAGCAAGTCAAGCATATATCAACCCAAAGTGATGCAACATTTGTGTACACATCCACTGTTGGCGTACATACTGTGCAACAACAGCAAAGCAAGTAAGGGGAGATGTGAAATAAATGGCCTACCAACAGAGTGTGTGGATAGGTCAGCTGCGACAGTGTTATAGCCCTCCAGATGCAAATCTGGATGGTGACCCTCAGCTTCAGCTACTTGTCCTATTCTATCAAAGACTTGCAGGCCGGATGTAAAGTTTTTGACCTTCCACTGTTGCCGCAAACACTGATGGCCCTGTGCGTTCTTGATTATTTGCCAACCTGGGACCTGGTTCCGATAAGAATTGACCTCTGAGTCAGACAGTGCCTTTGTAGTGCCAGCTTCGCAAGGTACACACTTTTTGCTGGCAATGCCAAGGTGCTTTCGCATTCCTTCAGGAGGCCTGCAGTGAAAAAGCTGTACTTGATGCAAGGTTGTTGTAACTGCAAAGTTGCTATAATTGCAAGGTTGCATTCACAAAATATGACATGATGTCATGAAATGGATCTGACAAGCAGACTGCATGATTGCTCTAAAAACAGACAACAAACCTGATGACATGAGCGGTGTCCCAGTTCCCAAGACTTTTGCTGCCAAAGCCTGAGCCAACTTCTCCAGCTGTGGGATCCCTAGCTCCAAAGTCCTGCGGCATATGATGCGCATGTTCAGCACTGGACCTTGCCGCTGTGTGCAAGAGCTATTGCCACTATTGCCTCAGCGCACGTTATCGCCTTCAATGTCTAAACCAGCTCGAACAGCCATCTGGCGCCTGCCTCGCGCACAGCCACACGGTCTTTGTATCGCGCTTTGCTGCAAAACTCTGCTGTGATGCCATGCTCGCAAATCTGGCAGAGATCTGGCAGACAGGGAACTGCCCAACGCGACTGGCATCTGTGATCAGCCAAGATCGCGCAGTCACCGTCGGGACCGGCGCAAAGCCAGCAGCTGAGTCAGTAGATGTGCCCGCGAGGCTGCAGCGACTCTGTGACTGCTGATCGAATGCAGAGCGACGTTGCACTCAAGCGCGCTGTAAGCAAAGCAGCGAGAGCGCATTCTAGTAGGGTTAGCAGTCACAGATAACCCTAAACGCAAAGCATAGCAAAGCAGAGCACAGTGCGTGGAGAGCCTGGCTCTGCGGCAGCAATGTCGTCGACAATGATGCTGCGCGGCTTTGGAGCGCGGCCTTGTGTAGCAGCCCGTGTCAGGCCCGGTACAAGCATCCGTCCAGTAGCACGACCTTCGTCACGGCCTCTTCAGTTCACATCCGCCTGCAACAAGTTGTCCAGCCTGACGTCTAGCTTTGCTGGTAAGCCAATACATACATAGTCTTGTGACGCCAGCTGGCCAGTACAAACGTGGCAGAATGACAAAGAGGCTATGCGTGCAGGTTGCAGCCTTAGCTCACCACAAAGACTTCCTGTTCGCAGCAGGCATACACTCCTGATTCAGGCGAAAAATCACGGATCTCAGGCTTGCACACTGCAGGGCAGCAGGAAGTGAGTTTTGCACTCACCCATGAATCTTGCTTTAATTTGTTCCTATGCGATTATCAATACAGGATGGTGTATGACACTCAAAGGTCACTTGCGCATGAGAGTATCTGCCACACCATTCACACCTAAGCTGAATCATATGCTGCACAATTCTGCATAGAGTAAAGTCATTGACGCTGTTGCTGTTGAGGCTGCTGCATCTGTACCAAGCTGAGTGGTGGTGTACAACAGGCGGAGAACACGCACATCTGGTTTCAGAGCAAGGCGCCTAACAGTAGGCGGCAGGCGAGTGATCAAGAACAGGCGCAAGAAGGGCAGACATGTACTGTGCCCAGCAAACAATGCAAACAGAAAGGCGCGAACGTGAGGCGAATGAGCTATCACCTCACAGCATTTCTGCAGAACCTGGCACAACGCTGTTGCTTATTGACTTCCAGCAGCCCCATTGGCTGTCATGGTCATGGTTGGATTCTGTTTGATGCAGCACGACACTTTTGCCTCCTGTTGTGTCATCAATTGATTGCTGATGCAGATGAACCCAGCAACATGCTTTACATAGGAACCTAGGGGGCTTGATGCAAATAATTGAGGGTTTTCAGTTGGTTTGAACGTCTGAAATATCACAAGCATTCATGGCAGAAGCTCAGGGTTCATTCGCTCTCGTTGCGTGATACAATGTATCACGTGGATTGCTTGGTGTCTCAAAGTTTTGCCACACTGGTGAGCAAGAGTGGCGGGTCAAAGGCATGCTGCAACACATCTTCAAGGACGTGTACTGGAATTATTTCTATGCTGCTTTTAATGTTGCTTGGCACATCCGCTTGGACGTCCCTCCAATTTCGCTTGGGGACCAAAACCCGCTGGATCCCTGCACGTGCATGCCGGATTGAGGATCTTGTAACAGGTTCTTCACAATGACACCCTGCACTTGCGAGCTCTGCAAATGATAGTGCGTATAGAAACTCTACCGCAGCATGTTGACATGCTGTTAGCAGCTCAGGCAATTGACAAGTACACCAGGAACATGGATCTGACGTATGTACAGTCAGGCAGACCATACATTTCAACTTGCCTGCATGGTGGGCAGCCAGCAGCTTTTCCTTGAGGCCACCAATGGGTAGCACAAGCCCACGCAATGTTAGCTCACCAGTCATGGCTGTGTCAGCACGTGCACACCTGCAGCGACACCATTGCTGAGAATAGCTCAAAGAGAGTCCTGCAGGAAGCGCATTGGTACAGCTCCTGCAGTTCTATATCACGACATATACACACATGCTGTCATCCTTGGTGAATAATGTCTGCAGTATGCGTATGTTCTTCCAGATTGTCTACAGCCAATCTCACCTGCCCAAGAAGAGAGACACCATGGCAATTGCAAGGGTGATGCCGGCTGAGGGGCCATCCTTTGAGACTGCTCCTGCTGGAAGATGAACATGCAAATCCCATTGCGCAGCAGCTGTGGTCACATCTCTTTGTCTCACAGAATTGTGAGCTGCACTTTGCGAGGTTGCTGCCTCGTCATGCATGTTCCTGGCAGCAGCAGGTACTGACAGTGCCGAGCTTGGCTGGACACTGTCCATGGACCGGGCACTACAACGACGATGCTGGTCATGCTGTTCCAATACACCTGCTGAGCAGCAAACACTTCCACTATCTGAGACTGATTGCTGAGCCGCCTGATGAGCTCTGCAGGCTTGTGACTGCTCATCTGGGGACTGCTGTGATATACAGCAGACTTGGCAGGCATTGCCTGAGGCACAAGAAGCATGAGTATCATCCTTCTGATCTGAACCGTTGCTGTCTGACTGTCTCAAGCTAGAGCAGTAAGCTTCATCATGACTTGCTGATCCTGCTGTTGCCCTTCTTGCTGCTGGAGCTGTTGCTGCTTGACCTGTTGCTGCTGGAGCTGTTGCTGCTGATGATGGTGATGATGATGCTGGTACTGCTGCCGCTGCTGCTGCTGCTAGCTGATGGGTGTGGGAGCGGATCCATGACAAGGCCAGGTGTGCTGATTCCTGCAGGACCTCGCCTGCTTGCCCTGTCAGCACCAGTTTGCCTGGCCTCTGTGACTGACCAGGGCTGGTGCAGCAGCACTCCACATACTGCACTTGGCCCCCAACAGCAGTCCACACCAGCCCAGCAGCACTACCTGAATGCATGCCAAGCGCAGTCAATGCATGATTACACTGTCAAACCAGGATCTCTCGTTCAAAGCACATAATTTGGAACAGATCTTGGGTAAGCCATGTGTGCTTTCAAACAGTACAGCACAGGTTGAACAGTTGCCGTCACTGTCATGATGCATCCTGCTACATGTGATGGCATGCATACTAGCTTAGCTACATGCCAAAGCCAAATGTACACAAGGGCCACAAAGCTTGAGTCACGCTTCAGCAAGCGGACTTGGCAACCAACAATCTTTGACAGTTTTCATCCAATGATATTTTGAAAGAGCTGTACAGCACCTGGCGATGTAAGACTGTCTGCGGTGTCTGTCTCATTGTGCCTTCTGGGGCCCAGCACCTCCTCAATCAGCTTTGCAGTGACTGTCAGGCTGGGCATTTGATGCACTGCCAGGCTGTCCATGTCATCATCATTGGAGCCCTCATAGGGGTTACTCACAGTCCCCTGAGCTTCAGCAAGCAGTGAAGCTGCACTGTGATGTTTTGGTCCATCAGGCAGGCATTGTGCACTGGTGGGCGCTTGACGGGGAGCCTGATGGCTATTCCTGAACTGCGTGTATTGGCCATGAGCAACACCCTGATGTAGGCTGTGTTCACTGTCCAAATGAGTGTGAGGACGCCTTCTGCTTGGGTGCTTGTGGGGTTTCAAAGCCCCCTTGAGCCCATCCCACAACCCCGTCAAGAAGAAGCTGCTAGGGAATACAGCCGCAGGCAATTGCAGCGCCTGCTCAGCAGCATCACTTGGTGACTCAGCATTGCCACGGGCTGACTCTGCGTTGTCACTGACATGCAGCGAATGCTGAGGATGCTGAGCTTGGACACTGTGACCTATTGACAGTTGTGCAGCATGCTGCTGGTGAGCAGCAAGTGCTTCTGGCTGACCGTAAGTGGTGCTGTCTGAGGGCTGAAAAGTGCTGGGCTCCTGGCTGTCCTGCTCTGACACAATCTGGACAGCCACGTGGCGGCAGATAGCGGCCAGACTGCGGGACAGGCTTCTCACGCCAGCCTACAGGGTACCAGGAACTCTTGCGTGGCATGACACAGCACAGCACAGCCTTTGTTGCACTGTACTTCAAGTCAACATTCAAGTCAACATCTGTTGTTGTGGGCCCTATGAAGCATGTGCAGCATATCAGGCAGTTTCGTGTGATTCAGAACCTTACAAACAAGCAGCATGACTGGAAGGCACCAGCTGTGGGTGACCTGATGGCCAGGTCGAAATTACCTCGCGAGTGTAGCCATCAGCAATCAAGGTGATGGCTACATCAGGGAAATGCAGCTGCTGGGGGTTGAGTCCATGCTCAGCCAGCAGACCGGGAATGAGGTGCCGCTGCAGTTCACATACACAACCCAGCATCAGGTGATTGCACATGTGCGCTACACTAGTCGGCATACACAAAGCGTTGCACACAGATTGCGCATTATCTGTTGCAGTGGCAGACTTGAACAGTGAGCAAATGGACATCAATATAGGAGTAGATCAAGCCTCAGCAGTATGTGTTCAAGTCACAAGTAGAGTAGTGTGAAGATACCACAGCCGCTTGACAAACATGCTCTGCGAATGTAACATGTTGGTCATGTTTTGCGCAAGTTTGGCATTGCAGGCAGAGCAGCTGTTGACAGCAACCAAAGTATGGCAAGCACAATAATCAAACCGAGCGGCCACAATGCGTGATGCAAATTCAAGATACCTGGGCTATGTGGCGCTTTTCTTCTAGAGTGTAGCCTGATAGCTGAATGATTTCCAGCCTGTCCAGCAATGGTCCTGACATGTTCTGCAACTGATTGGCAGTCGCCACAAACACGACCTGCATGTTCACCGTAAGAGAAGCAGTGAGGTCATGTTCAGTCATCTGACTGAGAGTTGCCACACATGCACACCAGTATCTGCCTTTTTTCTGGAAGAGTCAACTGCAACAGAAGTTTAGGTTCATTGCGACGCTCAGCAGCAAATGCGCCACGAAGCTACCCGTAGTCAACCTGACAGATACAGTGGGAGCCATGCACTTTGCAGTCTTGCACATGCAAGCACAGCTTGCCATGGCCAATAACAAGCAATGAACAGGCATCGTTGAGGCACAAAGGGACCCAATGCCACAATCACTTAACAGCAGTGCATCAGGCACCTGGCTCAGGTCAAAAGGAACGCTGAGGTAGGTGTCCACAAAGGCTTGGTTCTGGTTGGGGTCCAGCACCTCCAGCAGGGCAGAGGCGGGATCCCCCCTCAGGCTGTCATGACCCATCTTGTCCACCTCATCCAGCAGCAACACTGGGTCCCTCACCCCACTGCGCCGTAATGCCTGCAACATCACATAAAACTTTGAACCTTGTGCAACAACAGCAGTGAGGTTGGCATTCTACTATGCCGCAATGCCTGCAACATTGCAGTCTATGTGCAGAAAGGTTTGTCAAACTTCATCCAGCAGCAGCACTTTGACTCCCACCACGCTGCGCTGCAATGCCTGCAGCACCAAACTCCATTTGCAACAAGCATGCAGAAAACCATTGATGGAATTCAGCATGGCATCAAGATAGTTATGCCTGTGGCCCCTGATCTCAGCCTCATATTTCACACCACCAATCTCCACTTCCTGGGAGGGCTGTGGCAGCACTCGAGAGATGGAGTTGGCCAGGCTGAGTCTTGCCGATGGCCAGAGGCCCAACAAAACACATGATGGAGGGCGTTACAATGATATTTGGACAAGCTCACCTGAATGATCCTGCCTGGCATGGCACCAACATATGTGCGCCTGTGACCCCTGATCTCAGCCTCATCCCTCACACCGCCAACTGACACTCTCTGAAAGGGGCGCAGCAGCACTTTGGAGATTGAGCTGGCCAGACTGGTCTTGCCAGTGCCTGGAGGGCCCACAAAGCACAAGATGGGAGCCCGAGCGTCAGGGCCCTTCAACCTCCGCACAGCTAGGTACTGTACAATGCGGTCCTTGACCTGCATGGTACAATGGCAGCACTGTTTGCTTGCGGTAGCATGTCACAGAATAAGGAGGAGGCCTGCTGATGCCAGGGTTGAAGAGTGCCCTGCTCTGCTTGGTCATTTGCAAGCATGTGCAGCTGCGCTGCATCTGAAACATGCATGCATCTCTTGTGGATGCAGGGACATGGCATTGACGCGAGCCACAGTGTGAGCCTTGGCTCCATGAGCAATGATGGCTCAACAGGGAGTTGCAGGTGCATATGTATGATTATAAAGGATTAGCTTTTACAGAGCAGGAGTGTGCAGGTTGTACCTGCAGGGCCTATTGTCTTCAGCCAAACTACGACAAAATTTGCAGGATTTGAAGCAGCTGACAAGCATTGCCAACCCAGAAATGTACTTCCTACAGCTACTCCAAGGACATAAAGATGCTGAGATCAAAGCACACCTTGTCCAGGCCATAGTGGTCCTTGTCAAGAAGCCTGCGAGCCTCTGCCAAGGACATCTGCACAGCTTGTGCTGGTACTGCTGGGATCTCTGCAGTGGCCTGTGCTGGTGTAGCGCTAGAAGCTATCTGCTCCTTGCTTGCAGCAGAGTCAGCATCTGAGGCAGGGTCTGCAGGCAAAACATGCTGTTCAGACATGTTCACAGGCGTTCAAAATAGGTAGCAGCAGCATTGGCTGTGGCCTGAGTTCCATTGCGTTTATAGGACCCACAGGCGCGCATGTGACAGACTTCCTGCAAGCAGTGACTTGTCAACCATACCTGAGGAGGCAACTTTGCCTTCTTTGCTTGGATCTGACTTGTCTGATGCTGCTTGCCCAGAAAAGGTGTTCCATGGCAAATCTGCCAGAGTCTCAAGATAAGCACGTGACATGGCATAGCCAGGGTGGTGCTCATTGCTCTTCTTCAGCCTGCGATACTCCCTGTTTGCCACCTGCAAGAAAGTCACACACAGGTCAGCGTGATGCACCTTAAGCAGCACTCGTTCAGCGGCACTGTTTGCGCAGCACTGTTCAATGTGCTGATGAACATGCATCACTATATACTAGGGGGGCCAAGATCTTCTTGTTAGAGCAAAGAAGCAAATGACCCTTGGCATATAGCCATACCCAGGCTTGCAGCTAGATGCATGACTCAAAAAGCAGCAGGGCCAGAAGCGCACTGTATGCGCAGCGCTATTCAGTGTGCAGATGAAGGCGCATTACTGTTCACTAGGCAGCCCAAGATCTTCTTCGCCTTGTAACGACGCTTAGTGTAGGGTCATACACAGGCTTGCAGCTGAATGCAGCTGCATGATTCGCAGCAGCGCCAGAGACTTTGTCTGATCAGGCCACAAGCCCTTTATTCCAGCACAAAAGGTACCCTGACCTTGAGCACCTCTGCAGGTGGCTTGGCTGATCTGAGCCTGTTCATGAGTACTGACAGCTCCTCCTCGTCTTCTTCTTCAGGATCCTTGACTCCAGCTCTAGCAGCTGCAGCAGTGTAGCTGATCAGAATGATACTGGCAGAAAGATTCCAGAAACATCCCTCCTACTTTTTCATGCTGCCGACGCAGTGTGTGCAACACAGCTGCTGTTGCCTGGTTTGAAAAGCATGCACCAGAATAGCTGCTGCAAGCTGTATTGACACTGCAGAGGTGGTGGGCAACACATGATCTGGCTTCAAAGGCATTTTGCCAGTCAGCAACAAAATGTGCATGGCAGTGCCTCACATCAATTTGCACAAAGTCAAGTCTGTTGCCACACAAGATCACAGAGCACACACGCTGACGTCCAACATTGGGCGCTGCCTGGCGCATCTTGTCAATACTGACCTCTTTCTGCCATACTGGGCAGGAGATGTAAGGGGGGCCGTATCGCCAGCTGCTTGCCAGAGTCCTCCTCAGATACTTTTCTGCTACCGCCTTCGAGGTTGTCAACAGTCTGCAGGTCAAAATATTGGTCAAGCTGATTGACCAGGGTGCCAACAACACATCTTGCACAGTACGCAGCAGACGCATGGGCAGGTGGTGCTTTATACTATGATGCTTTGACATTGCTGCAGATGCTGGCAAATGGGTTTTACTTTCCACAAACAAGGTAAACAAGCTTGACAGATTGCCATGAAGCACTGTCAGCCTTGTGCAGACACTTCGCTGTGAACTGCTTACTACCACATGACAACTGAAAGTTTGGCCACCTGATGCAGAAGTCCAACCACAAGCCGCATGCGCTCATTGGGCTCCACAGCTTCCAGCACTAATTGCTTGAAGGCTGTGTCTCGCGTCAGCATGGAGGCAAGCACGTCTGCAGCAGCTGCTGGCGACAGCTTTTGCAGCAGCTCAGCCATTCGCACTGTTGCTGGAGAGCCTGAAACAGCATTCTCAAGCCTTGGTGTCATCTTGTAATTAACGCAGCTAACCTCTGCTTTGTGGAAACACAGCATCATCTTGGGCAAACAGTCTATCATTTGAATGATTAGCAGACCTTCGCTTGCTGGTTGGGGATGAGAAACAGCAGTCTTTGACATGTTGCAGCAATGTCAGCATGCAACAATGCTGCAGAAGCAAGAAACTGGTGGCTTGCCTACAGACTGGTTCAGGAGGCTAGCCAGCTGCTTCGTGCCAGCATGCAGAGCAGTGGCCAGATCTTGAGCCTCCTTGTCAGTGGCCCCATCTTGAAGCCTGCATTGCCATTTACATGCATGAGACAGCAGGAGCATCGTTTGTCAGGGGTACATGGGATAGCAGGAACTAATTTCGTCGGGGCCATTCAAGTAGTGTCAGGCCCAGGTGCATGAGGCAGCAGAAACATTGTCTGGCAGGGCCATTCAAGTCATGTTGTACTCAGGAGCATGAGGCAGCAGGGACGTCATTTGGCAGGGTAAAGCAGCTGTGATTATGTTCAGATGCATGAGGCACCAGGACCAACGGTTTGCAGAGCCAATCAAGGCACGTTGTACTCAGGTGCAAGAGGCAGCAGCAACATTATCTGGCAGGACCATGCAAGTCATGTCACACTTGAGTGCATGAGGCAGTAGACCATCAACTGGCAGGATCATTCAAGAAGGGTCGCGCTTGGGTGCACAAGGCAGCAGAGCCATTGGTCGGCAGGGCATTGGAAGTCATAGCAGGGATTGCATCGTGACATGACTTTGCCCACAGAAGCAAGATCATTGCAATGAGCTATGTGGTGTGTGCTTAATGGTACATGCCTGCATGGCGTCTTAATGACAATTGACATGGATGTTTGAGCTGCATGCAGGCTAGGCGTGCATTTCTCTACATGCAAAGCTAAGTCACCTGGAGTTTTGAGTGACTCCGGCTTGTTCCACACCAACCAGCAGAAATTTGTTAGGACCTGTTCTTGGTGCGTCATCAGTGTATATACGGCACCAGCCCTCTAACGTCACTACCCATGCACCAGTCTGTAAGTGCAGGTGAGTGAGAGACGGCAGTCAGACAAATAGATGTACAGCACGAGGCAGGGCTGCATTGCTAGTATCGCCTCACTTGAGTGTTTCTGGACACTTGCAGCACCCTTGCAGCTGTTGCAACTTCCTTGTACTGCACAGAGCCTCCATCATCAGACTCTTCTCGCAGCTCTGCTTGTTTGGCAGTGTCACTTTCCAGTACTGGCAAAGCTGCAACAAGGACCTGTTCACCCTGCTGAGCGAGCAGATGCTCCAGAAGAGGTCCACTGCGATACCAAGCACATTTCAGGCGTTGGCGGCACAGGCTGACCAGAGCGCGCAACTTCAGCGCCTGAAGTGATCTGTGAGAACAAGCTTCTGCTGAAAGCACACCTGACGGGACCACTGCGTTTAAAATGAACGCGCGCGAAAGCACCAGGCAATAGCACTTGATTGTACAAGGGGAGGAACGGAAGCTCCGCAGGCAGGCGTCCTTTGCCTTGCGTCATGTCCGTCTTGCCCAGCGGTCAACCCAACGAGCTGGCAATGGCGCTTTCAGTTCGCCAGCGAAAGAGCTTGCTTCCTGTCGCACACGATTCACGATGGAATGCAGCTTGAGACAGTCTGTAAGCGTTGCGCTCAAGCGGTCTAGACCTTGACCGAGACGATACAGGTGGCACCACGTGCTTTTGCACGTGAGATTGCAGGTTTGATACTTCCCGACCTGCACTAGGCGTTTTCCAAAGTTTGTAAGCACTGTCGCGCAGTCTATGACCCAGCAACACTCGGAGAGAGGCCAGTGATATGCTTATGCAGCTCTGTTTGTGCTTGGCCACTCGATAATGCTCCTTGTGAGGACTGTACAGAACGGCACTTTGTTCCTCCGTGCTCCTGTCACAACAATCAACAAACGGCAGCAAGCCTTCAGCGCCTCAAGACGTGCGCAACCACCTTGCCGTCCCTGCTGTTGTCTGCAGCGTGTCCAGATCAAACGCGGTTTCGTGCCTCAGCTGCGACCAGTTAGAACCTTTTGTGCTGCAAACGCTGACGCCGGCCGACTCAACCTTGCCGGGAGTCCAGGCAGTCAGAACGTGCCACAAGAAAGCCTTGATAGAGCAGACCACAAGGCCGACCTCAAAGCTGCAGACCCGAAGACAGACAACAAGTCAGAAAAGTCAATCAAGTCAGAAAAGAGCAAAAACCCCAAGGCGGAAAAGTCAGAGAAATCCGAAAAATCAGAAAAAACAGACAAGACAGAACCGCCAAAGCAAGATGCTTCAGCTGCAACTTCACAGGGGCTCAAGCCTGTGCACTTGGCCCAATTTTTCACTGTGTTGGGAACTGGCGTGACTTTTCTGGCTATACTGTTATGGTTCACAGCAGATATCAGGTTTCAGCAGGCTTGCAATAAAGTCATCAGGCGACTGTTCAAGACAGTAGCTCTCAGACAGGTCATGGGCATCCTCGGAGCGATGACCTTTGTTCGCCTTGGCCTTGAGCCGATGGTGAAGATGCTGAGACGCTTGTTCAGGGCGCCAGGCACTTGGGAAAAGTCGTCTGAGTTCTACATCTTGCGAGAGGTGCGACAAGCTGCAACTGACACTGCGCTGTGTTGCGCTTCTCTTTGGCCATGCTGCTGATTCACTTTGCTTGACATCATGCAGTGATTGATGTGCCTGTCTGCTTTTGAGCAGTTTGTACAAAAGGCATTTGCCTTGTGAAAGGCCTCTCTTGTTTGCTCACTAAAAGGCCTGATGATGTCTGCTTTTCTACACAAGACGCATGTGCCTTGTATGACTGCATGACATGCCTTTTCTGTCAGCTCACAAGACCTGGTGCTGCATGTGCTGATGAAGCAAACGCATGTCTGATTCAGCCATCATGCCTGCTGTGTAGGTATACAGGCCTCTGGAGTTTCTGTTTACAGTTGCAGCATTCACAACTCTTGCTGAGAACTTCCTGCCCCAGCTCATAGCGCTGCCCAAGGTGAGCTGCCCTGCTAGACACTCATGAACAAAGTCAGTAGTGCTCAAACCTCCAAGCTGATGTCGACATATGCATGACTTTGCCATGAGCTGGTGTTGTACTACAGCTCTGATGTCTGCGTGACTCATGTCCAAGCTGATAGTGCTGCTGCAACATTTCTCTGAACAGCTCACTTGCTGCAATGCGGTGGGGATACAATACATGCCTACTTGCTGTTTGCACAACCTATACTGCAGCTTTCCTCCCGGCACCTTCCTCTGTTCAATCTCAAGGAATGATTCAGGGCTTCGCTAGGTGCACGGCATATACTGCAGCTTTGCTCACAGCACCATTGTTGCTCAACTGCAGGGAATGATTCAGAGCTTTGTGCGGTCCACCCTGTCGCTGACGTTTGTTGTGGCAGCTGCCCGTGTGGTTTTCAACATCAAAGCCCGCATGGCCAGGGAAACCAGTTGGCAGCTGGAGCTGAAGGGAGACCTGACAAAACAGCGAAGAGTGGAGGCTGTTGACAAGCTGCTCAGTGTCATGACCTTGCTTGTGTCCCTGATCTTTGGTCTGCAAGCCCTTGGGCTTGATGGTAAGCCTTCACATCACATCTGCTGAGTGACATGTCATGTCAGCTTCTGACAGACTTGCATTGAGGCAGCTGATTGTGCCTGTATGTACCTATTTGCTGGGGTGCACAGGCTGCTTAGTAAGCATTTGCAACAAACAAATGCATGCATGAATGAATGAATCAGTGAAATTTATGTTGGCACTAACTTGCATCAGGCAACTGCTGCAGCCTGCTGCTGCGTGCATGAGGTCACTGAGCTGTGAATAGACAATCACTCTTCTGCTGGTTGCATGCGCCCACTGAGAATAGACAGAGTCTCATCTTGCTTGTGATATATGCAGTCAACAGTGTGTTGGCCATTGGCGGAGTGGGTGGGTCTGGCACTTGGTTTGGCTGGCAGGAACATTCTGGAGAACATCTTCATTTGGATAGACATTGACTTGTTTTGCTTGTGATGTGTGCAGTCAACAGCGTGTTGGCCATTGGTGGAGTGGGTGGTCTGGCAGTTGGTTTGGCCGGTAGGGAAATTCTGGAGAATCTCTTCACTGGGCTGATTATCCTCTCTAGCAGCCCCTTTGAAGTAGGGGACGAGGTCCTCTTCAACCCACCAACTGGCAATGTAGGTGGCAGCTTTTGTGTGTAGCAAGTGCATCATGACCTTCTGTGTGAAGCAAGTGCACTATGCGCAATACTGACTGACTTGCCTATAACAAAACAATTTCCACATTTCCTGGCAAATCTGACCAGATGTGTGCACTTGCATGACTGATTGCCCTCACTGCATGTTGTCCATCAAGTGTGTCCTTCATGCAGTCATCAGGGCAAGATTTGCAAGTTTCGCAAAGCTTAGCTTGAGGATCTCTCATAGGATACCATGATTTTGCAATGCACTTACATGTGTCCTGAAATATCTCTTCTGCTGTATTCAAAAAGCTTGCAAATGGTGAAACTGCCCCATAACAGCTGTTTGTTTATATCCTGTGACATCAGTCATAGGCAATCGCACACCTCAGCTGGTGAGTCAAGCAGATCTGAGGCTGTCTGCAGCTGAGATTGCTCGGTCTGGGCTGGTTTGCTGCTGTGAGAAGGTGCTGCACTGCTGCAGCATCTGCTTTTGGAGGTCTGCCTGATCTGAAAGAGTCTTCTACATGCCCACACTGTGCTTCTCTGAGAACCCATCTGCTCACAAAGGTGTGGTTTTTGCCAATCTGCCTGCCAATCTTGCTGTAAGACGAGCCGGGATGATGCTTCTTGAGGCTGACAGCTTCAAGACGAAGATAATGTTCAGATTTGAGGCCCTGAATCATCAGCAGGCTGGTGCTGTTCCTGCAGCAGAGTGCAAGATCAACGGCAGCAAGCACACCCTAGAGCAGCAGATCACTGTAGCCCACTACAAGTCGTGCAGTGCTGCAGCAAGCGATTTGCGCAATTGCAGTGAGCGGCAATCAGGGCAGAGGCGCAAAGTGATGAGCAGAGCTTGTTGAAACCAGCAGAACAACAAAAGCTTGCCTTTCAAAGCGCTCATCGAGTGGCTGATCACCAGCGATACAGTAGGGCCAGAAAGTCCCATTTGCGCCGTCTGCTGTGCTGCAGCTGGCGGTATTGCACAGGCAATCACTTCCGTGCAGTATATAAATGTATACTTGAGACAGACAAGATCTGAAAGCTGTTTTCTGGTGCAGCTTGTTGAGGGCATCGTTGTGGATGTGGGCTGGTACCGCACAACCATCAGAAGCTTTGAGCGAGAGATCTTCAACATTCCAAACTCTGTCTTCTCCCGCAATGTTGTCCTCAATGTCACCCGTAAAGGCAAAGAGTGGCGCTTCTATGAGTTTGTGGGTAAGTCAGCGCACATCACTCCTGCCATGCCTTGTCTGTATACAAGGGCTTGCTTGCCTTGCTGGTCCATGTAGTTGCTTCAGAACAGTTTCACGTCCTTGCATGGAGGCAGCACATACCTGGGTCCTGGATGCCGAAGCCTGCCTAGCAAGAAAATATGATGACTCGTAAATGAATGCCTGACAAGCCTCAGCAGCATGTGGAGGGAGACAATTGATTCAATCTACCATTGTGCGCATGTCCTAGATGCTCAAGCCCAGATTTTGAAGTATATTACATATGGAGCATCAGCTACTGCCTCACAGTGGTCAATGCAGCTGCTCACAACAAGCGATACAGTGGTGCCACTTATGTCGAATGCAGCAGATCGCTTCTATTGTAATCTGAACGAGCTCATCTGCCTGATTTGCAGGATTGAGGGTGGGTGACATCGCAAGATCAGGCGCAGTGGTGGCAGATATGCGCAAGATCATCAGGCAGGATCCACGCATTATACAAAAGCTGCACAGGCGCGTCTTTCTGGACAAGATCTCGCGCGAGCAGGTCTCCATCTACATTTCCTGCTATGTGGAGGCGCCCAACCGTGACGCCTTCATGGCTGTCAAGCAGGATTTGCTGCTTGCTTTCATTGACTGTGTGGAGCGCAATGGGGCCAAGCTGGCACGCAACAAGCTGCAGGTTTGATGCGCTTCAAGTGTTTTGCATCGCACCGTGAATTTGCAGCTCGAGGCACAAATTGGAAGCTCAAAAGCCCAGAAGTAGTGCACCATGTTGCTATAGTTCACAGTACTCTGCTTCCATGCTGCTCAAATATTTTGCCAGTGCTGCACTTTTGCATGACATCATTGATGTGCATCTCGTGGCAAGTCTTGCAAGCTGTGGTTTGAGGATATTTTGAATCATGTCTTATCATAACAATATTTTATTGTTTGATCTGCTTGGCAAGCAGGATTTGGGCTCAACGGAGACATGCAACTGTGAATGACCACACTTTACGTTTCAGCAGTTGACACTACCCAAAATTTGCATTGCTCCTTGCGTACTGAGATTCGGCATGATGAATTACTGGTATGCAATGGGTGCAGATTGAGGTGCAAGCTACTACAGTTCGTCGTCGACTGCCACAGCCCGAACCAGAGGGTGAAGAAGGGGCTGAAGGAGAAGAAGGGGTCGACAGTGAAGGCGACCCTGATGCACAAGCATTCACAGACGGCACTCAGTCAGGTCCAACTGAATTCCACGACATTACACCATCCTCACCTTCTGGGAATGGCTTACAAGAGGGAGATCAGGACCCCAACGCTCGTGCTCCAGAAGGCACGTCTGAGAGAGAGTCAAGCGGTCAAGATGTCACCATTTCAATGGAGGAAAGCAGCAGTGGCAGCAGCAAAGAGGGCAATAAATCGAAAAGCAAAGCACCGCCCCCGCCGCGCGCTGGTGATGCCAAAGTTGCAAGCAGTAGTAGTTCTAGCAGTGGATCTGGCAGCCCATCTGGTACCATTGGGGGTCAGGGAACACAGGAAGAATATCAAGAAGCAAGGCTGCGATTTCTGAACTCTGCAACAGGAGTGATCGTGTCAGCTGATACCATATCTCTAGATGAGGGTCAAATAGGAAGTCTGGTCACCGCTAGTTTTGATGAGCTATGACAGGGTCACCAGAGTCAGTCCTTTACTGATATGTGTTTCGCCGCCCAAGGCAGCAAGATACAGCTGCACAAGTAGGTGTGCAAGCTTGTACATTTATTGTGCCATAAGGTTCTGATCAATACCAATTCTTTGAACATGCTCTGCATTGTGAGTGTCTGATTTCAAGCTGCTCAATACACACTAGTCCGGCGCTGAGCCGCCTTGCTGACTCGCTGTATAGTGACTAACACACAATAGCATTGTGCGCATTTGCTTGCCATCCTTGCAATTGAACACTCTCTGTCATGTTGCTGCTCAGTTGTAAGCATTCATTTGGCATCGTTTGTAGCAAAGTATTTCTGCAAGCAGGTTGTACTGTCTGGAGGCACTTTTCCTGCTGAGAGCAATTCTTGGACATCCTGCATGCAACATGCATTGCAGCTCAGAGAAAGGTGCGCCTGCACAGCTCAGAGTGAAATAGAGATACAATCTGCTCACACATGGTGCAACTCGTTGCCAATACTTGCATGCTTGCTCACCTTGACATCCATGAACTCCCCACTCTCTACTTCCTCAGGGTCTAGTTGAAAGTCACCATCATAGGTGCAGCGGAACAGTCTGCCCCACACCCTGCTTATGTCATCAGCATGGTAAAAGTCAAAACAATTGTACAACTGTACCTGTCGTACGCCCATTTCTTCTTCAATTTCTCGCTCCGCATTTTCCTCATAGGTTTCATTTGCTCCTGCACATTGAGGAAAATGCATCCTGATGGTTATGCATGAGTGCAGATCAGGTGTTGAAGCTGACTCACAATCAGTAGCACAACAGACAAGGATACCTACTACACCGCCTGGCGCTGGATCATACATTGATGGGTAAGTCTCCTTGAAAGAAACCCTTTTCTGGACATATAGCTTGCCCTGCATGTTTCAACAAGTGTGCAGGCAGGCATAGGCTGCTTGAACAGGCTGGCGAAGGTGAGCTACCTGTGAGTTGAATATGGCTACAAAGCTGCACCTGTGAATGATGTTCTCTGCTCTCATCTTGGCCCTGCTGCAACTGCCAAGAGGGTTGTTGCTTTCATCCACGACAGCAACTTCTTCTTCCGGACGCTGCACGGCATTCTTTGCCTCTATTCCGCTGCGTGCAGAGGCAAGGTATGTGTCTTGGACGTTGCGAACGAGATTGACAGACTTAAGCGGTGGTTACCGTGGCATCCTAGAAGGCCTTACTGACTGTTTCGGCCGGTTTAACAAGGGTGCTTCAGCAATGTAAGGTCTGCAAAGTCTTGTACACAGTCTGGCGTGCATAGCATGATGTGTGCCCCGCATGATGCGACGCGAATGCGCTCAAATTGCTCGCTCAAGCGTACGTGTTTGGCTCCGAATCCAGTTGCAGGCATAGCTACTGACTGTGAATGGCTTTAGTGTCCATGCTGAAGAGCACTGAGCTTTCAGCTCCGAGGCATGTAGGTGCTGTCGGTGTGTTTTCAAGTGAGCTCACAGCTGCCTGCGTGAGCGGTCAGCAGTCTTCGGGCATAGCACGACCACGTTCGAAGTGCTCGCTGACTGTCTGATCTATATGCATCTTGACCGGTGTTGGTGACGGGTGTGGTCATGGTGCTGGGAGACTTTTCTTGCAGAATATTGCTGTGAGTTATTTTGACACGCAAGTCTCGCCCGGAGTAGCTGACCGCTGCCGTAAAATAAAGCTGCACTTCTGCTGCTGCAGCAACTTGTGTGGCTATGTCTGGCCTGCATACCAGTGCTTCAAAGCCATTGAGCAGGGCCAGAACGATGCAATCAGGGACTGGTGTATATATTGGTAAGCAGGCCAGGTCATGGCTCAAATCCGTGCATGCAAGGAAAGCACTGGAGTACCTTGGCAACTTGCCTGACTGCCTCTTCAGGTTCATGCTGGCGCTTTTTACAACTGCAGAGCGTCTACTTGACATCTTTGCTTGGTGGTGAGTTGTGATTGGGTGTCAGCTTTGATCTCTTACGCTGTGGAATAAGCACAAGAGCTGCGTTGTGCAGGCTCCCAATGTATTATACAGCAAAAGTGGCGTTTGTAATATATCTGTGGCATCCCAAGACTCAGGGAGCATTGACGCTCTATACACACACTGTACAGCCCCTGCTTCGGCAAAATGAATCTCTGATTGACCAGTACTGCGAGGGAGGCAGGGCATGGGCTTTTGATGCCATTGTCTCTAACCTCAGATGGTAAGGCCAAGACTGACATGTCAAGACCACCAGATGCTGATGACTCCAGCAGCTCATCGTCTCTTGAACGTGCAGGCTGATGGTGTCAGCACAGTCAAAGGCCATGACAGCCATATGCCAGTTGCAACAAATGAAGGTAGCTTATCTCATACTACTGTCTACATGTATACGGAGGCATATGCAAGCTTGGGTTTACTAGCATGACATCTGCACTTTTCCTGTTACAGACCGCATTGGCATGAGCATATCGCTGAACATATCTTTGTCCCCTAGGGCCAAGGAAGTGAAACCCAGTCAACATCACCCAGCGCCAACTCAGCCTGGCCGTCAGCTCAGCAAGCTGTTCAAGCAGCCGTCAATGCGTTGAAGTCTCAAAGCTCCCCTTCAGCTGGCAAAGGAGAGTAGAGCCTTGGGCATATGTCTCATGCTAGCTAGCCTCAAGTTTTTGCAATTGAAGGGAATCGGCGCACCACAAAAACCTGACATTGCAGGGGGTTCTCAAGAGCCCACATGTAAAGCGTACTTACACATGTCACGTTGGTCAGCAGATAGCATACAACTCACCTCCATGTACATGTTTGGCTGCATGACTATCTCATCCGTGTGCACTAATAGCACACTAGCTGGCCTCACAAATCATGCACACCATGATTCAGTCAGGCTTGCTTGCTGATAAGGCGTCAGTCACAGGTTCCATGGCAACATGGCTGCATCACAAACAGACATGCCTGCTTGCAAACGAAATCCAGGGGTCAGTATACTAACAAGGTCAAAACGTGCAGCTGTAGACAGGTGCATAAGTCAAGCAGAACAGCGTTGCCCACCACGCCCTGTGAGGCCAAAGCAGCAAGCGAACGATACTGTGATATACTCTATAAGCAACGTCCGACGGTCGTGTCGACAGTCCGCATGATGGCGTGACAGGTGCAGCACAACAGTCACTATCTGAGAAGCGGCCAGCTGCTTCTGCGGCCCCAGCCACGCAGGTATTGGTGTAATCGCCTGATTGCAACGTAGCATCAACACACTGCCCTAACCAGCGCAACCACCGCAGCAGTAGACGAGAGCGCAGCCGTGCGGCTCAAGTCTGCAAGAAGCCAGAAGCCCTTTATCATAACCTTCCGAGCACAAGACGCAGCCCTGCACCCTTAACATGGTCACAAGGCTTTCGCTTGCAGCGTGCGCGGCAACGTGCGGACTGGAATGCTGCTGAAAGTCCGTAAAGATGAAAATGCTGCGCTGGCAGGCTCAGAACAAGTTGACGAATTCTGCGACGACGGCCGGCCAAATTCAGCGGCGGTGTGCGGGAAGCTGGCGCCGGCAAATGCTGTCTTCAGAATCAAGCAGCGGTAGCACCACAGCAAGACTTTTGAAGCTGTAAATTTTTTGCAAAAGGTCACGAGCATACTACGGTTCAGCTAATGGCAACAGCGCGTCTTTAGCGTTGCTTCACCTTGCAGCAAGGGCTGCACCGCAAAGCAAGCACCTATGGTCCACTTTTGCCACAGACCTTGAGTACAGTTGGTTGTAAGGAGCCATTCCATCGCTACTGCTCCGGCAAGTGTTGCAGACATGGACAGCAAAGCTAGAAGAGTCAGCAGTCGCGCAAAAAGGCCTCCTCCCAGGCTTGACAACGGAGGCGACGAGTACTCTGTACAGCAGGTAAACTCAGAAGTTATGGCCAAGCATTGCATCCAGCACCGCAAGTCAGGGTCAATGTCCGTCTGGCAATCCTGAGAGCATTGCTTGTCGAACGCAAAGTGACGAAGTGCGCGGCACGTCGACGTGTGGTGTGCAAGCCCGATTCTGGTCTTGCTGTTCGCTCAACATCGTCTCTCCCAGCCGTATAGTCGGTCTTCTTCACATTCGTCCCTCTCAGCAGTGAACATATATCTGTACAAACATTGTCACAAGCAACAGCACTGATTTGGCTGTGAAGCCAGCCTTCAGGCTTGTCCACAACTCACAAATTAGTAGCTTATGCATTTTACCTGTAAAAGGTACAGGCAAATTTGCTTTGGCACAAAAGACGCATCGCTTCATGCTGCTCTCCATGCAGGCCCTTAGGAAGTCACTCATAGACCAGAAGCGCATCATCAACATCGTGCCAGAAGCGCCTGTTTATCATCCAACAGTTGAAGAGTTTGCAGATCCGTTGGAGTTTATTGCTAGCATCAAAAAGGCTGGAGAGACTGCTGGCATTGTCAAAGTTGTACCCCCTGCAGGCAAGTCAGCTTCAATTGTTCTTCTGGCCCGTTTCCACGACATGCGCAATGCATGATGCCAGCAGCAAACATGACCTTGCAACCACCACCAGCTAATGCAATGTGTTCTGCATGCAGGTTGGAAGCCATCTTTTGAGCTGAGAGATGATAATCAGACGTTCCCAACCAAGCGACAGCCTCTTCACAAGTTGCAAGAGGGCTTACCATTTGATGAGGTAAAGACAGTCTGCACTTGACGGATGTGATGGCAATATTTTGAAATTGCAAGTGTATCTCATGCAAGAGAATTGGATTCATCTGCAGGGTGGCGAGTATACGCAGCAATCCTATCATCAGCAAGCAAATGACTTCAAGCAGCAATGGCTGCAAAGCCATCCTGAGGTCAACAGCGCTTTGCAAGCAGCATTGAGCGTAAGAGCTTGTGTTGAGTAGGTTAACAACATCGCTTGAAATGGCAGCTTGACCTGATCATTTTGATTGCTTCAAATGCAGAATGAACATCAGCCAGGTGACAAGGGCAATGCCACCGCTAGAATTTTGGAAGAACAATATTGGTGAGGCATTGATGCAGCACATAGTGACCACAGCTGCTGAATGACCATCAGCATTCATTGAAGCCACAAATGCTGTACAGGCGCATTGTTGAGAGGGTCTCTCAAGAGGAGGTCACGGTTGATTATGCCAATGATCTTGACACCAAGAAGTAAGTTCAGTCTGATGGCCTTTGTCTGCTGTTTAGAGGTGTGTCTGTCAAGTCTATTTTGTTGTGAATAATGATCTGGCACCTGAAAGTGAGCCATGGCAGTGTAATCTAATACAGCTCGTTCACACTGCCTGCAGGTATGGCACAGGCTTCCAGCAGCCAGCCAATGATATTCGCACTTGGGATTTAAACAATCTTTACCAGCAGCCACACTCTCTGTTGTCTATGCTGGATGAAGATGTTGAGGGAGTCAGCTATCCCTGGTTGTACTTTGGCATGTTGTTCAGCACCTTCTGTTGGCACAATGAGGATCACTTCCTTTACAGCATCAACTACATGCATGAAGGCGAAGGCAAAACCTGGTAAGGCCTTGAGCCAGACACCACAGCTATCTGTCTGTTCTGCTCAGCTTTGGTGCAATGCTAGGCTAGAAGCTTACACTGAGTACAAACAAGCATGTATTGTGTTTGTATTTGGCGCAGGTATGGTGTGCCAGGATCAAGTGCTAAGCGCTTTGAAGAGGTGATGCGTACCACTGCCCCTCAGCGCTTTGAGCAGGATCGGGATCTGCTACATCATTTGACGACCCTGACTCCTCCTCCTTTGCTGATGAACAATGGTATTAAGCCACATATAGCATTACTCCATAAACGCAGAGGCCTGTCAAAATGCATGCTTGCATGTCTTGCTGCTACACTGTCTTGGCTGCCCCATACTGGCTGTTCTTTCGCCCAAAGCATCGACACTTGTCATTTGAAATTGATTGAGCATCTTTGATTTGCATGCGCCTTGTTGTGGCTGCTTTGTTTGGCCCGCTGAAGCGTTCGTAAGACAAATAAATGTCTGGTTTGCTTGCTTGCAACCAGCTGTTCCCATTGTCATCGGGAACTCCAATTTGAGCAGCTTGCGTTGACTGTCAACATTGAGTCTGACAGCTGACATGAACCGACCAGTTGTGTATAGAGCTCAATGCTATACCGAGCTGGAATATTGTTGCACGTACTTGGGAGTGCGCTTACTGACCTTCAATGACTTGTCAGGACGTGTTTCCTGGCATTTGTAGACCAATTGATTGTTTGGTCAAAGCGCGTCAAGATCCTTGTTGTCAGCCAAGCTGCTTGCTGTTGCATGCTGGACTGAACTGGTTTGTTTGTGCAGGTGTGAAGGTGGTGCACACAGTGCAGCACGAAGGAGAATTCATTGTTACCTTCCCAAAGGCCTACCACAGTGGCTTCAGCCTGGGATGGAATGCTGCAGAGGCATCAAACTTTGCCATCATGGACTGGTTGCCTTTTGGCTTTGAGGCCGTTGAGGCATATGCCAAAGTAAGCACATTTTCAGCTTTTGACATGACTCACATCGCTGTACAAGCATTGCCGTGTTTTGCTGACAGCAGGCTGTAGGTCTCTCCGGTCACATGAGCATTCTTGTTGTTATGCAGGGTCCTAGCAGGAGGCCAGCTGTATTCTCTCATGACAAGCTGGTATGGCGCTGCTGTGAGGAAGTTGTTGCAGCTGTCAATGCTGACAGCAAGCAGACCAGTGTCCCAGCGTCTGCTCCTTCAGCCCAAGTCAACAGCAAACAAGCAAAAGTAGCTGCTGATGAGCAAGCAGTCCAGAATGAGATCAAGAGGTTGACTGGCAGATCTGCAAGTGCCAGCGCCGCTCCAGCTGCATCGACCTTTGCTCCCCAGCAAACACAGCCAGGCCAGCCTTTGACTCAGCGTGACCTTGCTCTGCTTGCTCTTGGCCTGAAGCCTGCTGCTAGCCTCCCAGCAGCCCCTAGGACAGTCTCTGTGCATGTCAACACACATCCAGGCAAGCAGACAGAGGGCCTTGCGTCAGTTGCACACCGCATCGGGCTGAAGCAATCGGAGCTTGGCATACTGTCTCGTGAGCTTGAGAGACTGGTCACCCCAGAGCTGAAGATGCGAGCTGCACTCAGAGCAGCTGGCATCAGAGAGGCATTTGTCAGTGAGGCTGCAATGACTCCAGCAGATGGGGATCTGCCATCTTGCCACTGGTGTGGGCATGCAAGCTTCCTGTCATATGTGAAATGCAGCTGCAGGTAAGCACAGCTGTTTTGTTGCACAGTCGTAACCAGCCTCCAGGTCTTTGCTAATTGATTGTGTTCTTTGGACGTCATGGCCCAATACCTCTAAGACCCGATTGCATTGTGTACTGTCTTTCAAGTGGACTTGCAGCATTGAACTTTGACATCATGGAGGTCAGAGTGTATTGAGCTTTTGCTTTTTGCTGCAGGCCAAGCCAGATGCGATGTCTGGGTCATGCCCACCATGGATGTGTGTGCTACTGGCCCTCCAAGATCTTGTACACACACATACCTGATGCACAGCTGGTTGCCATGAAGGGCCTGCTGCAGTCTCTTGTCAAACAGGTGATTGCGCTCAACCACGCGTGCAACGTCTGTCTCTGCATTGTGCTGCAGCCATGAGTCCATGTGTCTGCTGCACAATGTGCTGCAGCTCATGTTTAAAGAAGTTATCTTAGCTTTGCAGGCTGACCTTTAGCTTGCCTTATGCTGATTGCAGAGTGTTGGCAGCACGCCCTCTGACCCGCTGATGGCTGCTATGTCACGCCTAGCCACCGAGCACAAAGCTGACAGGGCAACGAAAGACAATCCGCATCGCAAGCGCAAGTCAGCAGAGGCTTTCCCAGCCAACACTGCCACCGTCATAGCCAAAATCAACCCCAACAGCAAGACCCTGCCACCTCTCAGCATGGGACAGCAGCAAGGCAATGCTGGGTTCAGCTTGCAGCAGCAGCCAATCTTCCAAGGCAGCCTGGTAGCAGGGGGGTCAGCACAGGCTGCCATGCAGCAGCAGCGCTCTGGTTCACTGCCACCACTAGACATGCCACCCAATGGTATGGATGCCAAGAAGAGGGTTAAGCTTGAGCATACAGGCACCAACAGCGGCTCTCAGGCACATGCTCAGGCATCTGGTAGTAAGCAGGCATCCAGCAGCAAGCAAGCCATGGGCACCAAGCACACAGCTTCAAGCAAGCTGGCCTCTGCAAGCCGCCTGCACTCTGCAAGCAGGCACTCGTCAGAGGATGCCAAGACCAACACTGACAGTGCAGGTCAGCAGTCCAGTCAGCAGCTGACTAATGCAGACACACTGACATCTGCTCCAGCACCTCAGCAGTTGGCAGGCATGGCTGGCAACCCTGTCATGCAGAGAGCACCAAAAGCGCCTCAAGAGCAGCAAGTCAGCTTTCCCTTCAGGCTTGTCAAGCCTAGAGCAGCGCAAGCAGCTCCTGGCCAGATCTCAGCTGCAGTGCATGCCAGCATAGCAGCATCACAGCAGGCTCAAGCTTTGAATGCAGCCCAAGCTGTGTCTCAGGGTCAAGATAGCAGACCTACTGCTTCCATTGGCGGTGACAACTGCATGGCAGTCTTGGCTGAAGCAGCAGCAGCAGCTTCTGAGGGCAGTGCTGCCAGCTCCTCAAGCCATGCGCATTCAGATGATGATCAGGACGCAGCAGCTATTCTGCGTGATCTACAGAATAGCGCTGGGCCACCTCAAAGGATTGGCTCTCAAGAAGGTCAGTTGATGTTTGTTGGCAGCATTTCAGCTATTGTGCGTGACTTGCAAAACAGCGCTGGGGCGCCACAATGGATTGGTTCTCAAGCAGGTCAGTTGATGTTTGATAGCAGCATTTCAGTCTCAAATGCAATGTCATTTGCATCTGTGCTGTACTGCGCACTGTGCACTGCTGTCAACTGTCACAGCATACATATGCAAAAGGCCTGTATTTGACATGCTCTCATCTTTGTCTGAAACGTCAGTTCTGTTGCCGCTGACCGGATTCCTCTGGAATGCTGTGTGTCTCTTGGAGAATGCGTCGTTCCAAGTCAGCTGCAGAAAGTTTTCTGTGGTTTGCAGGGATGCCACAGAAGCAGCACGCTCACGCAGACAGCAAGCAGTCAAAGGCCAACTCTGTGGGTTTGCCATCTCTGCAGCCGCCCAAAGCATCATGCGTGGCTTGTGGCAGAAGTGGCAAGTCAATGCTGCAATGCATGTCCTGTGACTGCTTTTACCACATGAGATGTGCTGCCCCTGAAACCAAGAGGCACATGACACCTGGTGCTCCATGGCTGTGTGAGAACTGCCTCAGTAGGCAGCAAGGGTTCTAGAGCAAGAGCATGAAATTCAGCATTTGTGTGTATGATGAGATGTTCAACAATGCCCAGCTGAACGCCATTTGAGTGACGTGACTAAACTTGAAGCACTTGGTGATCCTGAGGCATGTACACTGAAATGATTTGCGTTATTGTTGTGCACATTTTAGCTGTATGTAAGCTTGGTTGCCCAGATTGGCCTAAACAGGCAAAAGCACAGACCCTTTTTGTGCAGCTGCATGCATATATACGTATGAAAGCCCAGGAAACACCTGGAATGTCTGCATTCAAAAGTGTCACGCTGCCATTCAATGCACAGAAAATGCTTGCAGGCTGCTGAAACATCAACAGCTACTAGTTCATTTGGCTGCCTTTGTGCAGGCTTGAATCTGAACTTCCTTGCAGGCCTTCACATCTCCATCCCGCACGTCCTGGACTGTGTCATATTCGCCTGCAACATATCACACATGCACGTCTCTAACTGTTGAATCAACAGCTTGACTTGCTGTGCGTTGCCATGGACTATTGCCGGTGATGGCTTGCGGCATGCACCATGCACCCTTGACCGGGAATTCTCCAATTACACGCAGAGCCTGGTTGACGCAGCAAAGGAAATCTCGACGAAATGGTAGAAAGGCGTGTATATGCTATCAGCAGGTGTGTGCTTGTCTGTAACGACACTGTGACCAGCCATGTTTTGGCTGATTGAAAAGGCAATGCCGCTATTTTGGCTGCAGAAGCTCCGCCCTTTTCAATATATGCACCAGGCATATCAAAACTTGGCTCTCAGGGTCTTGGATGCGTCGGAGTACACTCCTGCAGACAGCAAGTAAGGTGCACATCATACAGCTTCTCCTCAAGCTGGTAGTGTTGTCAATTGTGTGCGCCCTGATGACTTGCATGCCTCTTCAGGTACATGGTTGGTATAGCTGGTTCTCCTGGCAGCGGCAAGTCTACCACAGCCAAAGCAGTTTGTGCTGTGATCAATTCCATGCGCCCAAGATTAGACAAGCACCATTGTGCTGTTGCTGTTGGCATGGACGGTGATGCAGCTTATGATTGTGACACGAGGTGTGACCAGCCTCATCTGTACAGTCTAGCAAAAGCCAATGTATTGACATGTAGGCTATCATTATACACGGCAACAGCTGGATCAATTTCCAGACCCCGATGAAGCGCATGCCAGACGGGGGGCGTATTGGACATTTGATGGCAAAGCCTTTGTCAACAAGATGCAGGAACTGCGGACACAAGGTGCGTACTCCAGCTAGTCGCAATGGCCTGTCAGTGAGCAAGCAGCAAGGGCTTGTCAATTTTCAGTGTCAAGTGCTTTGTCAAGGCGTCTGAGCATCCAGCTAGATGCAAGACAACAAATCCGCTAACATCTTTTGATGTAGGTGAGGTCACCCTACCCTCTTTTGATCACGGGGTGGGTGATCCAGTGGCAGATGCCATCACAATCATACCACAAAACAAAATCATTCTCGTAGAGGGGAACTACCTGTTGTTAGGTATGAAAGTGTAATTAAGATGCTCAGTCAGCAGAGCATTTTGCTACAAGCCTTGCCAGTCCCGCTGATGTGTGTATTGACAATGCGCCAATGTCATGCAGACCTGCCTCCCTGGCAAGATCTTCAAAATGTGTTTCATGAAACGTGGTATATTGATTGTGACGTTGACACTGCTATGGATCGAGTCTTTGAGCGTCAGGTTGGACATGGACGCACCCCTGAGGTTGCTAGGTGGAGGGTGGAGAACAATGATCGCAAGAATGCATTGCTGATTGCTGAGACAGCTGCAAGAGCAGACTTGCTGGTGCCATCCTTACCAGAGCAGTGAGGAGTGTTATGACGACAGATTTGGCTGCCACTGGAATACAGTGTTGCACAACACCGCTTTGATACAGTTTTACCGCCTTTGCTCAACACCACTGCTCAGCGTCGCTGAAACACATGACCCAATACCAGATAGCTTGGATCAGGGTGTACTCATTAGTATTCTGCTAGTACTAGGGTGGACAGGCATGCATGCTGGGGCAAAAGTTCATGCAAACTGGAGCTGAGGCTGACCCTGTGTATACGCAGGTGCCATATGCTCAAGACATAGCTGACAAACTTGAACTCAGGGTCAAAACTTGCTTCACAGGCAGTTTCGCACTATGAAAGCAAAATATTATAGCGCTGTGCACACGTACTGAACACCATTATTGCAGCAATTTTGACAGTACTGTACTCACGTATACTAAAATGACTAGCGGTGCATCGCCTATGTCATCTAGTCTGAGGCAGCTCACAGCCACAGTTTTCTACCCTGCCAGATGCAACTTCACGAAGCCGCAAGGCATTTACGTGCAGCTCTTGCTTTTAGAGTTTTGACGCGTGACTTTGACATTTTTGCCGCGCAAAGTTGAACATGAGTCATCAGCATTACGAGGCAAGAGCCAAACTAGGTCAACCGAAGGCTTTGGAGACCAAACGGCGTTTGAATTTGCCACTGCTAGGCGTGCCTGGAACACGGGGGCTTAGACAAGATCATGCTCAGGATGAAAGCCTTGTTGTGTTATACATGAGAAAGACAGTGTTGGTCTGCCAGCAATTGCTGCGATGCATCAGCACACATCGGTGACACGCAAGGCGACCACTGCTCAAGCTTGATCGAAGGGGCAGGCTGTAACCTTCTTGCGGCGGCACATCACGGACGGATGCGTAGCTTCTGACGGGCAGCTTTCAAGAAGGCTGCACGTATGCAGACCCGATGTGCAGCCACCATCAAATCGTTATCGGGCCGGCGCAAGCATCCGGCGAACGCCGACTGTTCCGTAGGTCAGTCCTTGTTGTTGAGCGTCGCAAGGCAGAGTTTCTCATTTGACGTGATCGATGGCTTTCTTGCTCTTTGATGTTGTTGGATGGGGGACTGAATGGGCGTGTTATAGCAGGGGTTGCAGCTTCGCTGCTGATCTGCCGGTGACTGTGATCCCCGGCACGAAGCCAAGCATGCTTAACTGTACAGGACCTCAGGTAAATATATGGCATACATCAGACTTCAGTCTCTGACTGGTGATGTGTGCAAGAACTTCGACAATTTCACATAGCCTGCTCATAGCCTGCCTTAGCAGGCTATCAGCAGCCCCTGACAGATTACTTACTGCTTGATTGTTGACTTATGTAGAGCTATTTGCATCTCAATCACAATTTCAGCAACTCGATATTGTTGCTGCAGGCTACTATCATCACCTCAGCAATCAACACTGTCAAAGCAGCATCAGAGTCTACCTTGATCAGCACAGCATACAACTGTCAAAGCTGCACAGCTGTCCTCTGTTGAACAGTATGCAGCGTCCTAACTGGCTAACAGAAGCAACACACAGCAGCATCAAAGAAAGCACAATGCCAGACGCTGACAACGCATCTCTTGATGCTGATATTGCTGACATGCTGGACGACAGTTGCTGGACGGATCTGCCAGACGTTGATCAACACAGTTCATGGGATTCTCAGGCGCGGAATCTGTTTGACACAGACCTTGGCAGTTTGCCCTCAACTGACCTATTGGGCAGTGACAAAGCGTTGGACATTGACTTGTTTGCAACAGAGAAGCTGGATGATGCAGTACCAGACTTTGAGCTTGCTCTGCTGATGGCGGATGCAAACACAAACTTCACATCAGCACCAGACACACAGCAGGACATGGACGCCTCAGCAAACAACATCCATGTTGCAGAAAGCTTGTTGCCGCAGCCTGATCAGCACAGATCTTGCACGCCAGTATCTAGAGGGACCGGCCAGCAAAGTAGTTGCAACTCTGACCTGTTTCATCTGGTGAGTCTACCAATTACCTTTGATGCTATCCATTTTCAAAGCTTTCTGGATCTGCATGAGCAATTTGACGAGCAGCTCATGTCTTCCAACATGCAGCAAACAGCTCATGCTCTTGAAGATGCGGTAAACAGCTCACGCCCTTCAACATGCAACAAAAACCTCACGAGCTTCGACATGCAGCAAATGTGTGCTGATGCAAACAACATCTGCCTTGCAGGAGTCAGAACACAATGCAGCTACAGTGCCACAGCATGCCTCAGCTGGTGCCTCTATGGCTAGAGGCTCTGGTCTGCTTGAAGCCGTACATGAGAGGATTTGCCCTCAGGTCAGTCAGACAACTGATTGTGAGCCTCAAAGCTGCATCATTCACCATCTTTCTCTGCCTACAAACATAGTCCAGACTGTGCATGGTGTACTGCATTGATTGCAAACCTCACTCATCAGAACAAAACCAGACTGAAATACAAAAAAATGATACCTTAAGCAAATTGGCCTGTTGAGACATGCTCATGTAGCCTCACCATTGCAAGCACACCTTTGACCTGCTATAGTTCTGAGCAACTGCTAACTGTGTCAACTTTTGCACCTTCTCAAGTTGTGCTCAAGTTGTTTCTGTGGTGAAGATGCAGGTGCGGGGCGTGGAGAATGCTGGCGCTCATGCACCAAGCATGCAGCTGTTGCCAGCACCGTCACTGATGCCTGCCAGGCCTGCCAAGACCAGACTGCAACCAAAGAAGCCTGCCACTAAACGTAGCAAGGTGCAATTTCAGCTCCTTGAGTTACGATTGCTGCTTTGGCATGAGTGCTGCTTGGCAGTTCATGCGCAAGGCATGCTTATACATGCTGTCTTCTTGTTGAAGGTGGAGCATCTGTGCCAGCAGCATTTCGTTGCCCTTTGCACATCTGCAACTTGATGCTCTGCAAGGTTTGCTCACGTGGCAGAATTTTGGAGTACACTTGACAACATATGCCAACTTTTCCTGTGTCTCCAGTTTGCTGCTCAAGCCATATGACTTGTGGCTGTAGGCTTCCAAAGCAAGAAAGGTGTCCTCCTCAGGAAACTCTGCACGCCTGGCAAACAAGAAGCGCCTTGCCCGCAGCAGGCGCTTGCCAGTCAGCCCTGTTGCCAAGGCACTCCCTACCTCATTCTCCAGAGACAGATCAGTGCCCAGCAGCAAACGCTCTGTCAAGACTGTTGCTACCCAAACAGAGCCTTTCAGCAATGCTGACGCTGATCACGTGCTGCCTGTAGACCCTGTAGACAACGTGGCTGAAGGCAGCGGGGTGCCAGTTTCAATAGCTGGACAAAAGACAAGAAGCCAGCAGGCAAAGCAGTCCAATGAGCCTGCTGCTGCCATCAGACCTCCTGCTTGGACTCTTCTGACGAAGAGTAGCATGCAACTGCGGCTCAAGCCATCAAAGGCAGACACAGCATCCCAGACTGAGTATGCAACTCAGCAAATTCAGACAACAGCAACGCCCACAGCTGAACAATCCCAAGCTCAGGTATCAGACTTCAACAGCGAGACAAACCACAGCAGCCCATCAGTAGTGTCAGCGGGCAGGGCATCATCAGTTTGCCCTCCGGAGTTGCCCACTGGGGCTCTTGCCAGCAGCCCTGAGACAATTGCTACAGCAAGGACTGTTACAAGCAGCCCCGTGCCCACTGCACCTATAGACAGCCTGCCCTGGGCTGCTGCAAATCACCCTCCTGCAAGGGCTTCACCAAATGACTCTCCTGCCGGGGCTGCTGCCAACAGCCCTCATGCAGGGGCTGTTCCAAAAGGGCCTCCGTCTGGGCTGCTGACCTCAAGCCCTCATGCAGGGGCTGCTCTAGATGCCCCGCCCAACAGCCTCCTTGATACAAACCTCTCTACAGGAATCATGGCAAACAGCCCAAGTGCAGACTCCAACACAGCAATTGTAAATGTGCCAAGGCAGCAGTCAGCTTCTGCAGGTCTGCACACAGATTTCAGCTCAGATGACAACGCAAAGACAGAGACGGACAACATTCTGATGGACAGTAGCCACCCTGCTGACAGGGTCCACTCCAAGCAAGTGGACAGGTTGTCTGCCGCAACTAGATTCAAGCCAGCGGGCTCCAGGAGAGAAGTCGCCAGGCAGACGATGAGATCACGCAATGCTGGTTTCATGTTCCCATCAGAGGTGGAGGCTATCAGCGCCCTTGGCAAAGCTCACAACCGGGTGCAGCAGCCAATCAAGCCCCAAGCAACAGCTGAAAGCCCTACGCTGTCTCAGGAGCAGCACAACACAGTAGCCAGTGAGGTACCTTCAGCACAGCTGTCCACATTCAGGCAGGAAACAGTCTGTGGGCAGTTGCTAGAGTCAGCAGACCTGCGTCCAAGGACTGCAGCCGGTCCAGGTAATCAGTTCAAGACAGCAGCAGCACCAGCAAGTTCCTGCCCAAGGCAGTCAGGCTACCTTCCAGCTGAGTCAGAAGCCTCAATGACGGAGGCATCTCAGGCATGTCTGCCAGTGCACCACCTGCCTCAGTCGGGGTATCATCAGCAGTGGTCCAGAGACAGCTCAGAGCACCACTCCTCAGATGATGACGTGACCTCTCCTAGAGGCAAGATTAGACTAGCTGAGCCGTTCTCTGGCGTCCTGCCAAGCATGCCTTGGCTCAAGCAATCAGCAGCAACAACAGTGACAGCAAAATGCGCTTCAGCATCAGCTAGGTTGCCTGCTGCACAGAGCAGACAAGAGCACAGTCCCCAAGAGCACACAGCACTCGTGCAACAGGATGCACTACAAGCAGAGGAAATCAACACAGATGCTCAATTGCAACCAAGGCCTCTCAACGCAGGCCACAGAGCAACACCATTGCTCAGTAGCAGCCCTCAACCAGCTGCCTTGTCTATCAGCAAGGAGATAGCTGCTATTGGAGAGCCAGCTCAAGCTACGCTCCAAAGCTATGCTGCTATTAGCAACAGAGCCTATCTTAGCAAGCCTGGCGATGCAGCTGGCAATGATAGACCTTATCTTGGCAGGCTAAGTAGTACAGCTGCAGTGCCGCTCAGCAGTCAAGATGAGCTGAAGTCAGACATCATGAGCACAGCAGGCTGCCGCATCACCAGACGGTGTATGCAGCGCCTTCTCGAACCAGCTCCAGCACTGTCCAAGAGCAAAGCTGCAAAGCCTGCCTCAGCATTGCCTCAGAGAGCAGCAGCACAGCTCACCACAGTGTTGCCAAAGAGCAAAGCAGCACAGCCTGCCACAGTATTGCCCAACAGCCAAGCAGTGAAGTCAACTGCAATACTGCACAAGGGAACAGTAGCACAATTTGCGTTTACAGCAGGCAAGCCTCCTGCCAAGCCAGTCAAGAAGGCTGTCACAGGCAAGGCAAAGCACACAGCAACCAATGCAGGGCTGCCTCGGAGCCGAAAAGCGCCTTCAGCCATCCACAGGAAGACCAATGCTGAAGGCAAGGGCAGCAAACAGACACAAGCAAATGCCAAAGGCTCTGCTGTGGCTGTCACACAGCAGCAGCATCTCATGGCAGCTCCAGAGTCCAAGTTAAAGGCAAGCAAAGCTAGCTTGCTCAAGCATGCCACAACGGCAGGAAAGCAATCAAACAACACTGACAGCAAACAGGCCTTGGCCAAGCCAGTTACTACACACAAGAAGTCACAGCAGGCAGCAGCGCCTGCAACTTCAGCATCACTGGCTGCGAATCCTACTCAGTCACTCAGCAGACAGCATGAGGCTGTAGATCAGCCTGCTCTCAGTAACTCAGCTTTTCCAACTTACAGCACAGGCAGTGATGTTTCAGATGCACCAGGTGCTGCTGCTGGCAGGGGCAGCATTAGGCAAGGTGACGTCAGGCAAGCTGACAGTGCGAGAGACATGACTAATGATGAGTCAACCCCACTAGATGATCAGGCAGGCGCAAATGCATCTCAGAGCAGCTTGAAGCGGAGACAGTCTGATGCAAGCCAAAATGCAGTGCCAGCTAAGAAACCAAAGGTGAGAGCAATTGCGCGAGACATGCTTTGCATGGCATTAGCATTGTGTACTGATGTCCGTCTCTGATAGCATGTGTCTCATGCTGTATTTTTTAACTGGAGCAATTTGTTCTTTGACTTTTGATTGCTGCAGATGAAGGTGCCTAAATCGGCCTCAAGCTATGAATATTTACTTTGCATCATGATTCTTGCGAGTCTCCTAGGTTGCAATTGCTTGACAACCAACAAATGGAGGATGCAATCACAAGAGCATGTCTTGCAGCGCTTGGCCTGTCCTTTGTCATGTCTTTCTGAAGCTTACTTAATTGGCGGATTTGCACAGAGTAGAGTTCGAGTGTGTGTGCAGGCCCTTTGTGCCACAGCAGCAGGCCTGAACCCCAAGTTTCTGGCCACCAAGGAGGAGTTACTGAAGCTGATCGGGGATAGAACTGGAGTAAGGGAGGGGGAGCTCCGGAACCGCATGGGCAACAACCCTGACACCAGCAAGGCCCTCAGGTGAATGACCAGTGTCATTGCCATCGCCGTCACAATCATCATCATCGTCATCATCATCATCATCATCATCATCATCATCATCAACATCATCATCATCATCATCATGTCGGTCATGTCGGTCATGTCGGTAATGCTTGGTAGTCGGGGTGTATGACCCTGCTGTTGCATACAGAAGAGCAACAGCTTGCCTGCATCAGCAACAACACTGACATCAGCAAGGCCCTCAGGAAATTTGCTTGCCTATGTCAACAACAAGTTCTTCACTGTCTGCGCTTCGCATGCACCAGAGGTTGCAGCATAGGACAGCAAGGCTCTGAGGTGAACCACTTGCCTACATTTGCAATCTGTCCTTCAACAGCTCTGACTGTATTCAACATGGTCGAGAAATGTTACTACTTGACCAGGATCTCAGCTCTGTGTGATCAAGCACTTGAGAGGGGCAACACAAGTGATATGTGTTGTGTTGCCACAAAACTTGTCCTTTGATTGATGCTAGTATACCAGGGCGCCAGCTCTGTACACCCACTTGTCAAGGTGTCTTGAGGACCAAGGTACTATATGCGTGTCCAGAATGGGCGCCCTGGTATGCCATCACCATGCAGGACAGGGCACTTTTTGATGATCAAGCTGAGGCTGCTGACTTCTGGTGTGCAACTGCGCATGACACGACCTATGGTGTCTGCAATCACAGTGTTACAGCTTCAGCCATGCTTAGTGCAATGCTTAGTGCATTGCCTTGAATTGGACACTGGCCCTTGCAGATAACTGCTTTCTCTTCCCCATTGCACATTCTTGCCACACGTGGTGACTGCTTTCATTTCTCAGTTGCATGTGCTTAACACATGTAGTGACTACAGGAGACTGCACAAGGAGGGTCTTCTGCTAAGGACAGGGCGAGGGGGCAGACCAGACCCCTTCAAGTGGCAGAAAGCTCACACTGAGGCAGCAGGGCAGGACGCCAATGTTGATGACGCTTGATCCAGCGCTACCTGAGGGCATGCATCATGGCGTGAGGTCTCATTTGTACCATGTATATGGAACTTTACCTCAGAGCATGTACATGGAGCTGCAAGACTTTGAATTCATAGAATTGTCTCTGCTCTTGTGAGCTTGCCAATGCGGGCCATGGACTATTGATGATGCTTTGACAGCGTTCTCAGCGTTATTCTGCACCCAAGCCTGTCTCAGAAGAACTGGAAAACATGTTGATAGGTCGCACATTGTGCACACTTGCTCAGGCAGTGCCGATAAAAGATTTGGGGTAGCTAAGGTATGCCGTGTGACTTTGGGGTTGGGACTAGAGAGACTGGCACGTGCACAGCATCTGAGGCTGGCTGAAATGTAGTGAAACAGGTTGCAAATAAGGGAAGAAGCGATGATGGGCAGCATTTTGCCCATTCATGCTGAATTGGTAGAACATATTGAAGCCCTTACCAGCACTTTTTATGATGGCCACCATGGATTTTCTCGGTGTCGTTAGGAATAAAGGTGGGAATAAACAGCTCGCTTGCTTGATCTTGATTTGATAGGGTTCAAGCATTTTGAGGTTCATCACAGCGTACTTTGATGTTGACAATGTGGCTGCAGTTTTGCATGGAAGTGAACTGTCATGACTATGATTTTACATCTGCCATGACTTGCCTAGATTGCTTACAGGAGCTCACACATTTGTGTAGATTGCTGAGTGAGACTGCGGCACAGACCCCACCCTGAGTTTTGACTTGAGGGAGACATGTCACGGTGTAAAACATTGCTGCATGCATGTGGTGTCTACATGCATTGACCATGCCGTGCATTGACTATGACAATGACTGCATCCGCGTGACAACACCTTGTCATATCTTGCTGCAAGCCGCAAAGCTTGCTGACGCTAAGTGGCAGTCAACTGGCAACATCATGTACTGCATGCATTTGTGCATTGCTGGAAGATGTGCCTAATTTGACCGGTTGTTCATTCCTAGACTGCATCGATCGATCGTGGGACAGCAGCCGACACAGCATGTCTCTTTGCCGACAAGAGTTGAGCTGTCACTGACAAAGGTGTATGTGCCGCCGTGAGAATGGCTGATTGTGCGGGCACCATGCTTGTTGTTCAGTCAGCCATCAAGAGGGCCAGTCGCAAGCTGAAGCGAAAGCGAGCGAATGACGGGAAGAATGACGGCTCAGACCAAGCAAACAAGCGTACCAAAGCGGATTCTCGAGTGGCAGGCCCATCACCAGGACGTATGCAAAAGGGGCCAAAGGTAAGAGGTCACAGCACTGACTCACATGCACGGCATCACTCTGACTAGCGAAGTATGCATTGCCGTGGGGAAGAGCGACTGCATTGCATTGACGCCTACATGTCACCATTGCATACTCAAGGTTCTCAAGCTTTCAGGAATGCACAAAGCTGGCCTGTCCTTGAGCGCCTGACCTTGGCTCCAGCTATTCCAGCTTTTGCCTTGATGCCATATGCGATGGTGCACACAGCTAGCTGTTACGTATGCGCAGACTGTGTGTGCCACAGCTCTTGGTTTGAATCCCAAATTCCTAGCTGTCAAAGCAGAGGTGCTGAAGCTGATTGGGGACAGGAAGGGTGTAAAGGAGCGCGAGCTGAGAAACTGCATAGGCAACAACCCTGACGTCAGCAAGGCTCTCAGGTGACCATGCTATACTATAATTCATTGTTTGCTGCTCAAATATTCTGCCAGCAAGCAGGCTTTCGACATACCGACTGCCAATCTAAGACTAGCGTGCTTACACAGGGTACTGCACATGGAGGGTATTCTCAAGAGGGATGGTCAGGGTGGCAGGCCTTCCCCATTCACCTGGCAGAAAAGCGGTTTTGGCTCTTGCAATGAGTCACCAGCTGTAGCACACGATCCTCATGCAAGTGACAATCAAGATAGTGCAAAGCTAGTCAATGCTGTGCCAAAGCCAGTCAACGCTGTGCTAAAGCCAGTCAGTGCTGTGCTAAAGCCAGTCAGTGCTGTGCCAAAGCCAGTCGACACTGTGCCAATGCCAGTCAGTGCTGTGCCAGTGCCAGTCATGTGTAGCCCCATCAAGATCCAAGAAACAGACTATAACACAGGGCCAGCTAGCACTGCACACACTACCACAGCCGCTGTCAGTGCTGCGCCAATGCAGCTAAGGAACAGGCGTGTCAAAGTTGGGACAACAGATCCGATAGCTCAAGCAAGGACAGCCAGTACTAAATGCACTACTGCAGCCACTGTCAGTGCTCTGCCAATGCAAGTTGAGAGTTTGCCCGTCAAACCTAAGGGGAAAAAGCCTGCAAGTGTGACAGGGCCAGCTAGCACTGCATATACCACCACGGCTGCTCTTAGTGCTGCGCCAATCCGGTCTGGAAGAAAATCCAACAAGATTGGAGGTTCGGGACTTTACACCAAGGCAGGGCTATCTAGGACTGCATATACTCCCACAGCCGCTGTCACCGCCGTGCCACGGCAGGTCAAGAGAAAGCCCATGAAGACTGGAGAATTAGGCCTTTTCACTAGGGCAAGGCCAGCTAGGACTGCATATACTCCCACAGCTGCTGTGAGTGCTGCATCGAGGCCAGTTGGAGATAAGCCTGTCAGAGTAGAGAAAACAGACCCTTGGATTGGCAGAGGTCCAGCTGATACTGCATACAAGACTTCAGCTGCTAGCAGCGCTGTGCCAATGCAAGTTAGAGACAAGCCCGCCAATGCCAAGGAAACAGATTCCTCAGTTGAGGCAGGGACAGCTAGTACTGCAAATGCTGACACAGCCTCTGTCAGTGTTACACCAATGCCAGTTGAGCAGGAGTGCTTCAAGGTTCAGGAAACAGATCCTGTAGTTGAGACAGGTGTGGTTGGTGCTGCACACACTAGCAAAGCTACAGCTGCTGTGAGTCCTGTGCCCCTGCAACCTAGGCTTAAGCCCGTAAAAGTTGGGGAAGCAAACCCTGTGTCTGGGACAGGTGTAGCAAACAGCCCATCAGCAGGCCTCAAGAGGTCAAAGGTAAGAGGTCGCAGCAGTCACCCATGTATGTGCCACCACAGACCTGATGAAGCATGCATGCCTAAAACGAGCACAACTGCAATGTATTTGAGCCCTGCATTTTGGTGACAGCATGTTTTGATGTCATCATCTTGTCTGCTGCTACTCTTGCTTGTCTCCTGGGGTGCTATGAGGGAGACATACAGATTACACGCTTTGGCCAGCCAACAAGTCTGATCGTGTGTATGTATCATAGTGCACACTGCGAGCTGTTGAGTTTGTGTGTGTGCTAAACTTTGTTGAGCAGTCTGTGTGCTTGCAGAATCAAGTAGATCGTTACATTGTTGC
>BDIU01000319.1:0-97848 GCA_002118135.1 Trebouxia sp. TZW2008
CTCCTGCTTCTTCCTTCCGTTCCTCTTTTTGAAATCAGATGAGGCATTGATCTTCTTCACATTTCAGGTCAGGTGCTTTGGCTGACATGCAGCACCATGGCATTGAAGCGGTGGACTGCTATGCTGTGAACAATGCTCTGGTCAAGCCAACTTTGCCCTCCTTCTTCTTCCATCCTTCTTCTTTTTGACATCAGATGAGACATTGCTCTTTTTCACATTGCAGGTCAGGCGCTTTGGCTGACATGCAGAGCCACGGCATTGAAGCAGTGGACTGCTATGCTGTGGACAATGCTCTGGTCAAGCCAGCAGACCCCCTCTTCATTGGCCACTGCTACAGCCGCCAAACTGACTGTGGTGAGATGGAAAGTGGGCTCTGCTGTTTGACAACACTGGCACATGTTGACGCCGCCTATGGCCATGTATGCCCTGCGTGACAGTAGAGTATTTGGCATAGGATTCTGGAGGCACCTTGAACGCTACACCTCTGCTCAATAACAATAATAATAATAATAATAATAACCATTATATAATAGTTATATAATAATAATCATTATACCTCTGCTCAATGATGCACATAAATCGAAGCAGAAAGATTCTTGCTGATTGACTACCTTGTTCACGATTTGCCAACACGCAGTGCTGTTGCCGCAGGTGCTCGAGTGGTGGCCAAAGCTTGTCCAGAGAAGAAGGTGGGTGTCTTTGCACATTAGGAAGGCCACTGTGATCTGACTGTGAATAGTCTCATGCTAAAGATCACGACTGCCACTGTGTATTGCCAACGCTGCAGGTGCTCGGGTGGTGGCCAAAGCTTATCCAGAGGAGAAGGTGGGTGTCTTTGCACATCAGGAAGACCAATGTGATCTGACTATTAATAGTCTCATGCTGAAGATCACGATTGCCACTGTATTTTGCCAACGCTGCAGGTGCTCGAGTGGTGGCCAAAGCCTATCCAGAGGAGAAGGTGGGTGTCTTTGCACATCAGGAAGGCCACTGTGATCTGACTGTGAATAGTCTCATGCTAAAGATCACGATTGCCACTGTGTATTGCCAACGCTGCAGGTGCTCGAGTGGTGGCCAAAGCTTATCCAGAGGAGAAGGTGGGTGTCTTTGCACATCAGGAAGGCCACTGTGATCTGACTGTGAATAGCCTCATGCTGAAGATCACGATTGCCACTGTATTTTGCCAACGCTGCAGGTGCTCGAGTGGTGGCCAAAGCTTATCCAGAGGAGAAGGTGGGTGTCTTTGCACAGCACGGGGGTCATACAGAGGTGGTGGAATACAGTGAAATGGAACCGCAGGAAGCTGCCTCTACAGACCCTGGTAAGCTCGACCTCTGGCTAATAATTGCATCTGGTCTCAGAAAAGCCATCCTTCAAAACCTCAGGGGTATTGCAGCAAAACAGGGGGCCCATACAGAGGTGGTGGAATACAGTGAAATGGAACCGCAGGAAGCTGCCTCTATAGACCCTGGTAAGCTCAAGCATTCTGGCCAACCATTGCGTCTGGTCTCAGAAAAGCCATCCTGCAAATCCTCAGAGGTGTTGCAGCAAAGCATGGGGCCCATACACAGGTGGTGGAATGCAGTGAAATGGAACCGCAGGAAGCTGCCTCTATAGACCCTGATAAGCTCAACCTCTGGCCAACAGTTGCATCTGGTCTCAGAAAAGCCATCCTGCAAATCCTCAGGGACATTCCAGCAAAGCAGGGGGCCCATACACAGGTGGTGGATGGTAGTGAAATGGAACCCCAGGAAGCTGCCTCTATAGACCCGGGTCCTGACAGATCAGTGTGAAATGAGATCGTATTGTTGTCGTACAGTTTGTCTGCTACCAATAACTATTTCTGCAAACTGTCAGAGAGAGCTTGCAGCAGAAGGTGCTACAGCTATTCCCAGCGTGCTGTCATGACGCATGTCAGGATGCAGGTTCATGATGGGATTAGCTGTTGGCAAACAAAAACCTGCTCAGATATGATAGACTGCAAATGTCATCATCGCATCGCTGTTCTTGACATGCTGCCATGACATGTCACTAATGTTAATGCCACTGAGAGCGTTTTGTAGCACAAGCAACGTTGCAAACGTGCGTTATCTTTGTGGCTGCTTCTGTGTATGGTCAAACTTGCTTTGCTTCAAGCCACATCCAATCATTTGCAGGCTTTCATTGGTATCTGGCCAATTGTTAGCCGCAAGAGAGCTGCACTTTTGTTGTGCTACATGTACCAGCCTGCAGGCTGTGGAGGCCGCGGCGCGTCGGCGGGGTGCACGGCAGTTGAGCCTGACGTCGGACCCATGGGCGGTGGGATTTAATGCAACTGTGCATGTGTTGCAGACACCGGGGCGCTAGGCTTTGCCTGAACCAATGTTGGCATGCGCTGCTTCAGCTCAGGCATTTGAACAATCAGTGCTTTTCCAGGGGCAAAACACTGCGCATGTGCTGCAGAAACTGGAGAGCTGAGACTTGCCTGGCGCAATGTGCGGCAATACATTGTTTCAGCTCAAGCACCTGAGAACCTGATGTTCTTACCAGTTCCTGCTTTGTTTCCTTCCACCAACACTGATGCAAACGGCAAGGATGCTAACGCTGTACATGTGTTGCAGAAACTGGGGAGCTGAGGTTTGCCTGGAGCAATGTGTGTATGCACTACTTCAGTACAGCCTTCCTGGTCGCCATGGCACACAAACTCAAACAGCAGGGGCAATACCATATAGCCAAGAAGAAGATTCCATCCAAAGATGGTCCTGTTCAGGTTGCTCTCTGACTAAATCGTTCATTGTTCATCATTCTTACTCAACACCTGAGTCGCGCCAGTAGGGTCCTTGTCCTGCTTCATTACCTGCTCATGCTCATGGTGTCCACATGACGCTCCATTCTGGTCCATAGTGTGCTTGTCATTGTTGGGTAGCCTTGTTCTTACTGTTGCTCATGGCTAGGTAAACCAGTTGACATTCCTGCGCTGCTGTTTTGTTCATTTGGGCCTTGTCCTTTTCTTCTTCTCTTGTCTCTGCTTCTTGGTCAAGGTAGAATTTGCTGACAATTTGACGCAGGCGCTCGTACTGCCCGACAACGCAAGTCAGCATCTTGTGGTTATCTGCAGGGAGTACAGTTGGAGCTCTTCATATTCGACACCTTCCCCCTGGCTAGGCAGATTTCACTCATGGAGGTGCCCGGGGAATCTGAAGTTACGCCTGTCGAAAATATGCCTTTCCCTGCCAAGTTTGACAAAGCAGTATTTGTTGATCTGTGTGCTTAGCGTGCTTGTCCTGCTCGGCATCAGCATTACGTGGCTATCTGCAGGGAGTGAAGTTGAAACTGTGTATTTTCGACACCCTCTGGCTCAGCAGGTTTCACTAATGGAATTGCCCAGGAGATGTGGGTTTGCACCAGTCAACAAAACCCCCTCCTCTCTAGGCCTCTCTGTAGGCAGCCTTTGTTGGCCAGTCTGTTTGCCTGTTGCTTTGCCTGACATGGGAGTCTGTGGGCAAGTTGCAGGGACTAGCACTGGAGTGTGCATCTTGACACCTCTCTCTACTTTCTTGTTTCTGATTTGTTTCTGTTTGGACTTGGACTGGCCAACCAGTATTGTCTTGTGGCTGTTCTTCAGGGAGTGAAGTTAGAGCTGTTCATCTTTGATACCTTCCCTCTGGCTCAGCAGGTTTCACTCATGGAGGCGCCCAGGGATTCTGAATTTGCACCTGTCAAGAATGCGCCTGGCTCTGCTTCAGATTCCCCAGACACAGCTAGACAAGCCATCCTGTCATTACACCAAAGGTGGGTCTGGCTGTATTGCGTACTGCGCCAGTCTTCAGAAAAGCCAAGTGGGTCTGTGAAGATAGCCATGTGTTCTGGTGTAGACAAGCCATCCTGTCATTGCTCCAAAGGTGAGGCTAGCTGCATTCCTGCCTTACTATTCAATCAATCAATCAATTACATTTTCTGTCCTTGGGACCCAACAGGGGGATCAACAGACAATATCCAAAATACAATAAAACAAAAGACAGTTCAGCCATGGAGGGCTGACATAAACTATTGGAACTCAGGGTGTGATCGTGTGAAAATAGTCATGCGCTCTCGTATTGTCCTTCTATCAGAAAGAAGGGTGTGGTCATCTGAAAATGGCAGTGTGTTCTGATAACTACATGCAGCAGCTTCATGTTTGAAATTAGCATAGGTTTGCACTTGCACAGTTGGCATGCTGATGACATGGGATTGAGGTATTGGAACTCAATCTTTGCAAGTTCATTTTTGGCGCAGCTGGCACATGTTAGTGTTGTGGTGCGCCTCTTGCATGCCCGGTGCAATGGTCAAGCTGCTGTTGCATGCAAACTCCAACAGAGTCATAATTGGAAGAGCTGTCAGCAAGACTGTGACCATGCACACCAGGCACGCACAGATAGAATTTTAGGGTCAACTTCGCAAATGGTGTTGAATGCATGCAGATGGGTGGAAGCAGCAGGGGGCCAGGTGACTACAAGTGAAGGCATTGAGATTTCTCCTCTTGTTTCCTATGGAGGCGAAGGCCTACAGCAGCTCTGTAAAGGCCAAACATTCAGTGATCTTCTCGACAGCACATTGCAGGTGAGCCTTCAGTGAACGCACTGTTGCTGTTGTCACGCAGCAAGACTGGAATTCTATGGATGCATCGCCTCAGGCCTTTCTCACGGTCTTCGTGCAGACTGTTGTAGTGGCTTGCCATCAAGCATGTATTGTTCTTGTTGTCACGCAGCAAGACTGGTGTTTTTCGAAAGCTGCATTGCATCAGGACGTACTGACTGCGTTTGAGTAGGCTCTACAATGACTTGCCAATAAGCTTTGTGCAATTATAATTATGCCCATAAGTGGCTCACGCTTTGTGCTGTGCTTTAGACGCCTGTTCACCTTGTTGACATAATCTCAAAACCTGTGTGATGTTGCAAACGTGAGGATTGCTGAATGCCATTTGTCATTGAGGACAGATCCTTTCGCCGCATACATGTAGTGACTGGAAGGCGCTTGTTTTTTTTTTTGGTTGCACCTCAGTCATGAATGCCATGCAGGGTATATGTACATGAGCATGAGACAGAAGAAGCATTGTTGCTTATGTCAACAGGGCTTGTGTTAAGTGTGATGGAGCAATAATGTAGTTGCTTGGGCCAGCACAATAAGCATGCTGTCAACAGCTTGCCCAACAGCTATTGACAGCTGCTGCCATGCTGTCAATGTGATCGTGAAGAAATAAAAGCCTAGATGCATAGGCTGGCCAGCAGGACAAACCCATGTCAGGTTTGAGGGACAAGTGTACTTACGCCGGCCAGCATAAACTATTACCGACATGTCCTGTACATGATTTTGTGCAAGCGATTGTGACAGCTGGCAGGTGTCAAAGGCAGCTAGGACAATTTTGTCTGCGCTGGACCTTTAGAGACCTTTCAGGACCTTCAACAAATTTGTTGATGCCTGGTGCTTGCTGTCGTCACAAATCAACTCAATGCATGCAACTGATTGCTGGACTAGTCAGGCGTTGGAGACACCAATACAGGGAATGACATTGGCTTGTAGTCTTAGGTCCTAGTCATTGCTGCGTGAAGCTATCACCCTTTCTTGATGATGCTTGTTTAACAATAATTCTGCTTGTTTAACAATAATTCTGCTTGTTTAACAATAATTCTGCTTGTTTAACAATAATTCTGTAAGGCCTGACAACAATGCCATGACTCACACATCTTTGAACGACATTGTTGTGATCCGGGTTAAATCTCCAGTTACAGAATGATGTCTTGAAAAAGATGCAGTAGACAAGTCTTTCACGGAGCAGTAGATGATCTGTGATATTGCATGATCGTCAGTGCAACGCTTCTTTATTTATGGCTTTGTATACACTTATAGCTGAATTCTTGCTGCTTGGTTGATTATGTCCTTTTAGGCATCTTGGGGATTCAATTCATTCTTACCAACAGACACACTACAATGTACACAGGAGAGACAAGACAGTCGCCTGTAACAACTTAGCACGCTCTGATTACACGCGCCTATATGGCGTCGCACCGCGCCCTTGTACAATATTGCAGTCTCACTGCAGTGATGCTCACACACTATCACGGGCATCCTGGTTTAACGTGACAAGTCTAGTCTTGAAGACGCGCCAGTTTTCCAATGTTCACGGGTAATGTGCCAAGGTGAGAACACAAATTGTGAACATCAGCTGGACAATAGGCACAATCTGACACATTGATGTTCGTTCTCAGCAGCAAACACTTGTGCATGCATGTCTGTGCTATGCAGCGAACTTGAAAGTGATTCCTGGAAATGGTTGTGTTGACAAAACACAATTGAGTGGTGCTGAGAAACACCATGACCATCTCAGCCGTTGCAGCCTAACCTGCAAACGTGGACAGGGTACAGGACGGGGACCTGTGGCCATGTCGTACCCCAAAAAGTGCACTCCACTGGGAGAACACATTCCAGGAGATGCGAGGTCTGTGCCTCTCCTGGGTCCAAGCACCACACCACACAAGCTTGCATCATCACAGGCGCAAAGTCTGCTCCGCAGAAGGGGTCGCGATGCTGAGGTGCCACCAGCCAAACTGCCTCAGCCCAGGAACATACGGCTGTAGCGCTCGAGCGACATGGCGGCCGCTGTCGAGGTGACTACAGCAAACACTATGTCCGGATAGCTGAGAACGGCAGATGGACAGGTCCCCTTATACCTGTAGACTCAGAAATAGAGTCTCTGTGTAGGCGTAGTCAGGTGGGCAATCTTGCAAGGAACCGGTGCTGAAAGGACTTTGGCTCGGTGGCTTCAGTGCCTGCAGCACATCGGGAGCCTGTGTGAGTCTGGCTATCTCTGCGAAGCGCGCACAGCAAAACGAAAACAAGGGAAGCTTGCTGGCAGAACAGCATGCATCAGACTTTGACACCGACCTGTCAGCACGACTCTTGTCCCGCCAAGTCACATCTGTCGGTCTGTAGGCTTGTAGGTTTTCCCCCCGCCAGTCCCGGGCTGGACGTATTTGCTCACATGGTGAAATACCACATGTGTGTCATTGCATGTTTGGTAGAATGGCAAGGCAAGCACTGACAAGGTTCAGGTAACGAGAACAGCAGCTGTTATGCGTGATATACTGCATAGTATGTGACCACTGTGAATGGTGAGCACTTTGACGCCATTGCCGAGTCTCTAATTCTGCATTGCATGTTGAGGTATAGCACCGAGTACAAAGCTGAACATTCAACTGAACGCACAATGCTCATCATTCTCAGCTACACTAACAGAGGGTTGTGCGCACAGATATTGTAATATTTTGCTCGGAGACCTCTGTTGATAGCCTGCGCCTCTGGATAGATGTGACTTTGCTTGCCACACTACAGAGCAAATTCTCTACGTACTCTCCTAAATCCATCAGGACTGGTGGCTTGTCATCTGGTGTTGCAAGCCGATGTGCGTGTTGCGCCTGTAGTAGGAACAGTAATCATGTCAACGAGCGCAAAAGAGCTGCACATGATTGGCGTTTGTCAGAGAGAAAGCAGACACTGCTTCACTACAGCACAGCAGGAAAGCGCATTTGCAACATGTTGTGAGGCTCAGCTTGAAAGCTTACATCTGAGGCTGATGCATTTGCTATCAAAGCACAGGACAGTACCAGCCTGTCCAAGGGTCTTGGCAACATAAGAAGCAAGCAAAGGTGTGCAGTTCAGTCTCAGCACACTTACTTTGACATGACAATTGTTCAATCCATAATAATGTTCAATCCATCTCCTTTTGAAGTGACGCGCAGTCCAGGTTGCATGTACAATACAGCAGGCATCTACTTCAGATGAAGCTGTGCAATGCATATGCATTCATACACATCGCATGTCAATATTGCAAGGATTTGCTCAGCAACTGAATCTAACGCACCTTGTACACAATCATGCAAGCCTTGACCAGTGGCAACAAACTGGCATCAAGACAGGCCACCGCAGCATGTGTGTGCATGCCTCTGCCAACATAGCACAAACCCGCTATGCTTCTCAAGGCTGCTGACAGAAGTTCAGGATGCTGCCCTTGAAGAGTTATGGTTGAGGCAGTGAGCAGCGGCAAAGCAGCCTGCAATAGTTGGTGGCGCATGCCGGTGGGATTGTCAAGCGCACTCTGCCTCAAGGTCTTTTGCTGTCAGAAGCAAACACATGACATTTACCTCATGTGATCAAATGTTGGGCACTGCTCACCAAGCATGTCAAACAGTCATGCATGATGGGCACAATATGCAGAAGTATGGTGAATGCAAAGACAGCAAGCGTTTCAAGCTAGATGAATACGCATCAGCTTGACTGTGAAACAATCGAGGCTTCCAAAGCAAAGTGGAAGCTCACGGCAGTGCAACAAGATGTTCAACTTCACCATGACAAATTCTCTTCTATGCACAGTTTGTGCTGTTCACAGCAACAACAGAGGATGTGAGCAATGTGCCAACATGCAAACAACCAATGCACATATTGAGTTATGCATCCACTGTCAAAATGATGTAGTACCAAAAGATATCATGTCAACATCACATTGTGAGGAACCCAGGTGCTACCTGTTTCAGACAGAACAAGAGCATGAGGCCCCAATCTTGTATCCCACATTCCTTGAGGTGCTGTCCCAGCGCTGCAAATGTCTCATTGAGGCAACCTAGTCAACACGCTCCTGCGCCAGAGTAAAGTTTGAATGCAGTATACCGTGAATGTGTCTAAGCCCTGAATCCCACTATTTGCACTATATACAACAAATTTGATGCGTTGCAATGCTGGCATGCACAGGTAAGCAGGTGTGAATGCTAAGCTTGGATATGATAGTTGTTACATGTTTGATGTAAGCTTGCAGAATGTGCTCCAATGCTGCATGAATTACACACAAAATGACGCCTTGACTTCAGTGTTCGCACAGCTTGTACTCTCCTATTTTGGGAGAGGATAAAGGCAACAATGGCTGTGACTTTCATCAATTTCAACAGTGTATTCATCTGCAGCCTGTAAGCTGAACTTGTTGCCAACATGCCATCCTTAGTTACAAAGCGATCGTTTGCTTGATCACAGCAATACCTGAAAAGCATGGTTTTTGTTTGCAAGGGTTGCCAGCAATACCAGGTTATTGCGGGCAATGCCAATTGCTTCAGGATATCACTGCATTGCTGCTGCCAATGTCTGAACACCCTCTGCTGCAATCAAGTGTGTATGCACCTCCTGTCATTAAGCGTGTATATACCTCCTGCAGCAGGCAAAAGAAGGATGGTGCATGCACACTTTGCTCACCAGGGGTTGCTGAGAAAGTAAGCACAAGGCGTGTGACTGTTGCCTGTAAGAGATGGCAGCCGTTTCAGGGTAGTGATGCATTGCAGCTGCTTAGGTCTCCCTCTGCTGCAATCAAGCATGTACACGCCTCCTGTAGCAGGCAGATGAGATTACAGATTTTTGCAAATGATTCACCAAGAAGGAATCATGCTGATCGTTTGTCAAGTTGCATCAACAACAGAAGAAGCTCAAATCTTGATCTTGCTGTGAGGCAATGTCTGACTCAATGTGATTCACAGCACATACAGCATCTCTCGCAGAGTTGAAAGAGCAGTGGGCTTGAAGCATTTCAGGACCAGTCTCACAATTGATGCAACAGTGCAAATGGCTGATGGGCATCTGCCGCCTTCACAAAGCTCATCACAGGCAAGTGGTCCCTGATTCATTCACTCGTTTTGGTACAAACGCTTGCTAGGCAGGCTTTGAAACACAGCGAAAGACTTTATGTGAAAATCGACAATGCAGTGGCAATGACTTGAACTTTGAATGTGTGGAAATCTGTGGACAGCAATCACATGACGGTACAAGATGCTGGGGGCAGTGTGCTGCCTATTGCAAGCAGGCAGGACATGTAAATGCAAACTCATAAAGTTGACATTGCACGCAGCTTGAAGCTCGGCAGTAACATAGTACATATTATGATACATAGTGTATGATTCTGAGGCATGCCTTCAGCAGATATGACAGCCTGGTCATGGTGAGCATCACCAGCTTCTCTTGCACGTCCAATGGCGACACCAGCGCCTGTCAAATAAATTATCGGCGTCAGTGCTGGAGTGGCTGCAGGGTCCAGCCATCCCCCGATATGGGACTGTCGCGTCCTGCAAACGTAGTGTGATGCAGTCAGAGACGCAGTGAGACGTATGAAGACTACGCTGATGCATGACGATCCATGGCTTGTGTGGCGTGGTTCTGCAACTTGGCTTGCGGGCAGTCTCACCTTGTAGGCTCTGTTTTCGGCGAGTTTTGCAACGAGGGGACAGAGAGCTTCACTGCTCGACGTGGCACATCTGATGTGGCCTGATGCTGAGAAGCGCACGGACGCGGCCAAGACTCTCAAGGTCGACTGCCAGCTGAGATGCCTCGCCATCTGGCCGGCCGCTTCCAGCGAGCCCATCCGTTGATTGTAGGCGACTAGACCATCGAAGCATGGTGCGCTACGGCTGGTTGCAAAATGCAGCTTGGTGCAAAAGTCATTGGTCCTGCCGCTAAACCGGCACGCTGATTCGAATTCGTGACCTGAAGGCTTTTTACAAATTTCTCGTCGACCCCTCCATAAATTGGGTTGGAGGTCAAGCTATTTGTCAGGCGGTCTTTTAGGTCACGATGGGGTTTGCACAATTGGCAGGTTTTGGTCAAGGTAACGACTAAGCAAATTGCCGAGATCGTCGCGCATAGCTGGCTGAACTATCGTTGCACTCATGCACGTACAGTACTGTGGACACAAAGTGTACTGTGGACACAAAGTGTTCAATCTCCGACACACCTGCAGCTTCGCTTTGGCCTGAAGTGACGGTTTCCATCTGATAGACCTTGGTCGACCTTTCCGATCGCGCTGCTCTGAGGTACGAAATCCTTGGAAGGTGTCTCGGCGTTACGCTTGTCTGCCATTGAGCCGTGTCTTTTCGTTGTCAGGATGGCCTCCAACAGTGCATCTGGCAGTAAGCTGGCCGAGCTGGAAGAAGAGCTAAAAGACTTGAAGGCACAAAAGAGTGCAGAACTGAAGAGAGAAGAAGGGGCTCGAGACCTTATATTGCGCGAGCTGAATAAGGACTTGGACCGAGTCCAGGCCGCGATCACAGCCCTGTCCTCTGGTGAGCTTCAATTCACCGTCTCAGCTTCTGCCACACAGTCCTCTTTGGTGCAGTCTGGCCATACGTAAGGGCATTAAGCTGGTTTGCATTACAAATCTGTGGAAATTTAGCCCATAGGAAATATCTCATGGCTGCAATGCATCCTCATGTTCAAGCAGGAGCACATTTGGAAAGCTGACTACTGCCTGATCTGTTTGCTTGTGTATAACTCTGTGTAGTGCTGAGCAGAGTACATGCTCCTTACTGTTGGCTTTGTGTATGGCTGGGGCCTTACAACCTTATGCGCAGACCTTCCTTGTTTGTGCTGTGATATGGTCTAGCAAATCGAGCACAAATCGAGGATAGTCTTTGAGCAAGATTCGCACACTCAAGTGTGTTACATACTTGATTGGTCACAAGACCAATGAGAATGATTGCAGGTGGAGGACAGTTGGTACAGCAGGTCCATGATGAGGGCATCACTCCTATAGCTCAATCTATTAAAAGTAAGTTGCTTTTGCAAATCACTTGAGTTCTTTAAGTTTGTCAAGGCACTACTTGTTCTTGGAATAGGCCGTCAACTTATTACATGGTTGTGTGCAGACATAAAAAGGGATTGGTGCTTACTTTGGACTATGCCTGTCGCTCAAGCACAGAAAAGCCGATGATCTGTCATGCAGGTCTGTCTTTCAAGCAGCATGCTTGGGTTGCCACAGTTATCATGTACCCAAATACTAAGCATCTGGGCCCTACTTGCGGATAGCCTTGATTGGCGCCATCAGGATGCTGCTCACATGTGTCTGCTGGTGATAGGTGTGATCAACATAGCTTTGGCAACAGTAGGTGTAGTTTATGTTACAGACATCCTGGCTCAACGTCCTGCAGGCTTTGATATTGTGCAGATTCTGGGTACGCTTTGTTCTCAATATGTCATGCAGCCAGCTCTGAAAGCTGTTGACAATGGCATAAACTGGCTTCGACAGCTCAAAGACTACATACTAAACATCCGCTGAGCCCTTGCATTGCCTTGAGACATGGTTGATGACTATGACATTTTTTTATATTTCATGTGTTCACAATGTGGGGATTGTGCACTGTCTGTGGTGCCAAACGTCTCTATGCAGTCACTTGCGACCAATGTTGGGTCCATATATGGCTTAAGTTGATGCCATGTCTGGTCAGTTTCTGGGCAACATATTGCCTTCCTGCCCTTGCTTCTACTGTGTCACAGCTCCAAATGTGAAATATTGTGTTCAGATGTGCCAAAAGTTGCTTCTGCACAAAGAAGTTGCGGCAAGTCTATCAGCTATTTCTTTTTCAAAATTAGTTGAGTTGATGTGACAGTGACACTTGGTGATTCGGATCAGAAAGCTTGTGATTGGCAGCTTGATTGTGAGGTGAGCCTGAGAGCACAGCAGTAAATACCCTAGAGTATCCACCATGTACCTGTCTATGTCCCTGCCAGGATCCTGAATGCCCCTGCTGGCAAGGTACGAAACATCAGCAACAGCTCTTCGCAAGGGAAGCAGCACTAGCCCTGGATTTGTATTTATCAAGCAGTACCTTGACAGTGCTGGATAGGGAGGATTGCTCTAGAGTGTAGCACTAAAGCACAGCTGTCAAGCAAGCTGGAGTTTGCAATAGGCAATGTGTATCCTTAACAGCATCTGGAGCATGACTTGTGCACTGCAGAACACGACACGCAAAACAAGACATGCATGTCGGCAGACAAAGTTTTGAAACACAGCTGAGTGCTTGATGCAGGGCATGTACGTGCGTCATAGCCTGTCAGTCAGACTCATAGAAAGATGACACATACAAAAATGTGCAGACATTACATGCAGCCAACCTACAAGCTCATGCTTGGCTGTCAGCATTGAGCAGAGCCATGGTCGCTCTAGAACATACTGATTGCTTGCAATACCCAGTCTGACAATCTGCCACAGGAGTGCAGCACAGCGCAAGACGTGGTATCTGCCCTCCTTGTCACATGTGTACCAGATTGAGCTTTGGACCCTTTTGAAAAAACATGTCCGACAGTGCTGCAGGCACCTGCCGGGGGCCATAAGATTTGCTAGTAAGGCAAAGTGGTTAACTAGCTTGTGAGGGATGTGGATGAACGTGGGTGCTGAAACAACTGTTTTGTTCAACCCACACACCTACAACCCATCCATGCTCAAAGTCGGAGCTTTGTGCGAACACTATCTTTGACATTGCTAACATTATGGATGATGTTCTCAATGATTCCGTCACTGACGCATGTATACGCATCTTCACGCAATTCTGCCTTGGTCAGATCAACAAAGTCCACGCTGGCTGTGGCCTCAAAACGAGGCACTTTGAAGTGGCTAAAAGCCTCTACATATGTATTGACGGTGGCCTGTAAGGTGCTTACATCAGAGGGCAACAACTTGGGGGCCGTGGCATTGAAAAAGTCCAAAGCTGAGTCTAATGCAAGGATAGATCCTACAAAGAATATCCATTGGACTGCAGAGTCAAGCACTATGCAGTCTGAGGCCTGCTTTTGAGCCTGCGCAAATGGCAAACCTGCTTCAGCAATCAGAAGCTCTCCATAAGCACTTTGCACCTTGGCACTCTTGCTAGCAGGTGGATCCTGTCCCAGCCTTTCCCCTGCCAGGTAAGTCTTGATGCGCTTAGCTGTTGGAAGATCTGCAGTGACATGCTGCATCTTATATGGCATCTGATGTTGCTTGATAGCTTGAGGCCATATGTTGTTGATCTCGTCCTGGTCATATCTGGCTTGTAGCTTGCTGGTCACTTGATTGTTTTCCAACAAGCGGCATGTGCCCTCAGCTGTAGACACTGTCGCATTCTCAGACATCACCTCGTGGGAAACCTTCTGTGCTGCCTGGTCTGTAGCGACATAGTAATTAACCTGCACAGAATCACAACTGTTGCGACAGAATAATTGACCAGTACAGAACAAGTGTAGGTGAGCCAATGTCTTACGAGGATCAGTGACTCACGAGATATTCCAAGTCAGGTAAAATAGGACTCCATAATTGCCCCTTGCTGTCCACACACCGTGTTTCTGCACCAACTGGATCACCCTGTACTGTATTGTCTGCCGCATGATAGACAATGTTGTTACGTACTGTCCTCATTCTTTCCTGAGTTTTGACTTTCGCAAAGATTCCCCATTTGCTGAATGGCGCTTGCTCGAGTTTGTTGCCGCGTAGTTGAGGTGGGCCTGATCTGCTACGCTGTACATCGGATTGCTTGGCAGCCTTCTTGCTGGAAGGCTTGGCCAGTTTGGCGACGTGTTTTTCTGGCTTTGAGGCACTGACTTGCGTCTGGTTACTAGCTGTAAGATCTACAGCCAGCAGATACGGCAGAGCTCGCAACCCCCTGGCGAAGCACTCAAAAATGTATGGGTTCGAAAGTCGTTCGTCGTTGACTTTGGACCAGGAGATCACTTCTGTGATACCGATTTGAAACACGGCGCAGAGGAAGCGACACTGCACAATCTTCTCAGGGTCAAGCTGCGACAAGCGCATAGTGCGCGGCGTTCAGTGCTGGCAGGTCACTGTAAGCCCAGCTGTGCAAGGTAGGCGATACTCATCAGGTCATCGGATGTCATTTCGCTTCCCGACCTGCAGACATCGAGCGGTTCTATTCTCTAGTTTGGTCGGAGTTTGGTGACAGTTTGGGCTCCAGTATGCGTCGAGGTAGGGCGCCAGCAGATACTTCGGACGTGTTGGCGATGTTTCGTCTGGTGTACAGCGGCGAAGGAGCTACACAGCCTCTTGTGGACGATTCCTCGTAAGTCAACGGTTTGTGATCACAAGAGTACTCTGCCGCCTGACTCACCGGAGAACCGACTGCTGGACTTGAGGCATCAACTGTGTTGCAGAACCACCAAAGAACAGAAGTGGCAGCTTCTTTTCGACAGAAATTGGCGAAACCTGGCGCCCTTGAGCCAAAACAAGTGGCTCGTCTATCTCAGAAAGTGGAAGGTGACGGTTTGCTGCCTTAGAGCCTCCCTGTAGCCTCACGGAGGCCGAGGTTTGCTCGACTCAAAGTTCTGTGCTGTCTGACCAACAGAAGTGGATACATGACCATCCTGAGCAACCTGAAGGACATCTGGTGTTTCCCAGCAGTAAGGTCTCTGCTTTTCTTTCACATATCCTTGCAGACTGTACCGCCAGCAATAGCAAGGATCCGCATGGCGCTGTGAAGTCGGCAAGAAAGGCTCTGCGACACCTAAGAGCATGCCAGGCCGGCATACCAGATGATGAGGCCAAGTTTCCCAGCCAGCCTTACATAGCTGGTGTCACAAGCAGAGCAAAAACAGCAAAAGCTGAGGCTCGCCAGTGGTGAGTAGCTGTTTGCTGGCAAGGCACATTGGCAGGTCATGCCCTTAAGGTGTCATGAGAGGTGCATGCTGATGTGTCGTAGCGAGGAAGCTGATCCTAGCTGCTCTGCCAGCACCCTGAGCAATGAGGAGTACGCTTCTCTGCTTGATGCAGCCATGCGCTTCCCTGACAAGCAGGTACACTTGTGACATGATTTTTGCTTGATGTGGTCCAATGCGTCAATGTGGGCATCTGCATAAGCCAATAGGCTATCACAAAAAGCCTATGTCAAGATGCACAGGTCCCTAAGGGACAGTTTTGGCACACAACAGACTTGCTGTGACAGTCAAAGACAAGTTGAATCATTGCAGCTGTATCGGTAATGCTGACACGCCATCTTGCTTGTCTGGGTGTTGCAGAGCCTACCTTGTGACTGTAGGTTGGTCTTTGTGTGGCTGCCATGGCCAGTTGTGGCTTGGCAGCAGGTTTTCGCTCAGGTCAGATCATGTGCTTGCTATGCTGGCTCCTGCTCAAGCATTGTGCCAACATTTTGTTGTACAGATGATTTGCAAGACACCAGATCCTTCATGGAGTTGATCTGCAGCGTGCCTGCCAAACCTTTGCCCATGCAGATCTTGGCCTTGGCCAACAATGCGGGCAAGGCAAATCAGGTGAGCACTCTGCAAACCTCAGTTGCCGACAAGTAAGGCTTTCAAGGCTCAACACCTGTGAGACACCATCTGTTGACTCTCGCCTCCAAAATGCTGTTGAGCAAATGCAGGATGCTCAGATGACCTATGCAGCATTGGCTAATCACCGTCAGCCACACTTAGATTGCTTGGCATACCTATCTCAGCTTGTGCTATTCCAACTCAATGTCAGCAAGCTTCCGGTGCTGGCATTGATACACCAGAACAACACGAGCTGGCGGTCTTACCGAATGGTCTTTCGGGACCCCTCAATGGCAACGAGCAAACAGACCTATTACGACTTGTCCACTATGTTGTTGAAGGTCGCAGCAACCATGCCTGATGCTCTTGTCAAGACAAAGGTATGCTGCTGTCACATAATGATAGTGCAAAGTGATAGTGGCCTTTGAGATGGTTTGCCGTCTCTGTGGCTGCTGCTATAAGTAGCAGCATTGCAATTTATTGGTCCACACAATTTAATGTTTGATGTCATGATCTGCTTGTTGACGGTTGAGCCTGGATGGCATGAGTAGTGCTACCTGCTGAGTGCATTTGCTCAGAGTTTGCATCAGCCCAAGTTCCAGTGATCTCTGGTACTCTCACGGAGCAATCAAGTGACAGTGATGTTGATACCTGCAGGTCATGCACCTGATGCGTTGTAGTGGAACAGTCAGTCTAGCAGCTGCGGCTTGCAGCATGGATGTTCTGCGAGTTTGGGGCAGGTATGTATTCTGCTTGTGTTGGTCTTTTGATTGCAGATCTGGCACGCAAACAGCACATACATTGTCCCTACTTGAAGAGCAAAAGTCTTTTTAGAAACAACATGTCTTGTCAGGGGAGTTGCTGGACAGCATCAAACACCTTGATGATGTCAAAATTGTCTGCTTGAAGTAGACAAACCTTTTAAAACTATAGTCACCATGGTCTTGTTTGACAGCATTAAACCAAGGTTTTATGACATCAGTGTGATGTGAAGGTGGGCGAGGTCAGAAGGTGTGGTCGGCAAATCCTACTTGCTCAAGTCCCCTCTCTCTGCTTTACCAGCCACTGGCGTTCTCGCGGGGTTTGGCACAGACTTCATGACCAATCATGCATTTGGCCGAGGAACGCTTGCAGTTCCATTGGCATGGATTGATGCTCTGGTGCCCCATGCCCGGAATATCTTCCAAGCTGTTCGTCTTCGCAACCGCATGCGTACTGGAAAGGCAGACTTCAGTGGCCAGCATTGTGTTGAGTCCATCCTCTACCTAGTGAGATGCCCTCTCTGCATGTTTGCAAATAAGTGCTGTGCATGCCCGCCAGTCAGCAGAGTGGCATGTCTTCAATGTAACAAGATACTCTTCCATAACAATCTTAACCTACTAGCACTCCAACAAAAATATCTTGTGTGATTGTGGAATCCAGCGGCAGCAGTTGCAGGTGTGATTTTAGTGACATGGTACTTAGAACCCAACACGGCACAAGATTTAGTGTTTACAAGCTCACGCTGCTGCACGTTGCTGGCATGTCACCAAGCAGTGGTTATCAATGTCTCTGACCTTCTGCATCGCTCTGCGCCTTCTAACTGTGTTGTGCTGCACAGGTTGAAACTTTTTGGCAGAGCAGCCCCTTTATGTTGCAAAGGTATGGCTGGGGTTGGTGGGCACTGCAGCTGCCAGCGGTTTGTTTCATTGTGGGCAGTTCTTCATTCCGTCAATTCGAGCAACAGGTGAGCATGAATGGATGGCAGACCAAACTTAAATAAAAGCATGTCTCAAGGTTGTTGTCTTCACAATGCACAGAAGCTGTTGAACATCAGGGCATGTTGCTTTTCTGTGGAGTGCCAAGCACTCCCACTTGAGAGGTCTGAGGGAATTTCTTGCCTGAACTTGCTACGATTAAGCGAAGCGCTTAGTGTTGTCTGCTGTTGTGCCTTCTGTACAGGTCATCAATGCGGAATTGGAGTGCAGTACATGCCCACTCAGCCCTCAAATGACTGAGGCATTTGACAAGATCAGCAAGCAGGTATACTCCCTTAGCGAGCAAATTGCGCACTTGCAGCTCAGCGTGAATGGCATGCAGCAGCCAGTGAATAGCCAAACGGCTGCCAACCATAGCATGCCTACAGCCAGTAGCTCAGTTACGCAAACTCAGGCCGCCAAAAGACCTCATCTTGAGCTTGAGGCTCAAGTGGGCTTGTCCTCAGGCTTAAGCTCAGTGCAAGAGGCCTTAGATGAGTGGTTCACAGGCCTCAACGGGTTCCCAGCACCCCCTTTGCTGTGTGAACAAGCACTCCAGCGTGGCCAGCGCCTTAGCAAAAAGGCCATTGACAACCTGAGCAGGCGACGGCATCTGCCTTTGCGAATACAAGCACTTGCCACAGACCGGTGCTGGCCACTGAAGAAAGCATTGGCTGTATATGAGCTTGTGATGCAAAGACACAGCTTGTCCCTGGCTGAGTTGCGAGATGCTGTCCGCTTAAGCAGCCCAGTGCGGCACCCCAATGCCAAGGGCGGCAAGCTAGCCCAATCTCAGCATGTCAATCGTTCTCCTGGCTTACCACTCATTAGCATCAGCCAATTCGCAGCGTGGGTTCAACAAGCAACTGATGACATTGCGTCAATGTCTATCAGCTGATAGCAAGAGCAAAATATATGGGGGTTGTTGGAATCTATAGAGCTTTCTGGCATGTCAAACTATACAACACAAAAACTTATGCAAAGTTTGAATCATATGTACTGTGTCGCAATGTGGTTGTAAGGTTCCAGAATGAACAAGCAACATGACCCATGTCAGCGCTAACATTTGCTGCACTGCTAGGCCTCGAAACATCAAGAACAACAAGCCTGTTATATGTTCCAAACACACACGACTACAATCTATGTAATCAAACATGTTGTCCAAGTCTCTGGGGCAAAGCAACCGCGCAAGGTGCCTGCGACTTGGTGACTTTGACTCGGGATTTCAAGCCAGCTTTTCACACCTTGTTGAAGATAGATCCTCTTCGCTTCTCTGATTCCAAATCAGAGACCCAACCGGATGTTATGTGCTGAAACAAGTTGTCTACATCAACGCTATCGTTCTTGCTTCGTCCGCCTTGCACCATGATGATCGCTTCTTACTTGTCTCAATGTTACAGTCCCTTATGAGCTTGTCTCCCAGATTGTAACAAAGGCCAAGGCAGCTACCGCTACTATCTATCTATTCACTATATTATACCGGTCAGTGTGACAAGAGCTCACCGGAAGCTAATCACAGACGGACACAAACATTATGAATGCACTTGAAAGCAATCTGGAGGCCATGGTGATCACTAAGCCGGATCGAAAGACAAAACAGGGCAAAAAGCAAGCAAATCGTACATGGTCAGACATAAAGTTCAAAAAGCAAAATTCAGTGCAAAGTATCACAAGGAGCATGATTACACAATCAATCGTGTCAAAGCTATCAAGAGGGCAAACGACAACAGACACGTGAAACGGTCCACTCTGGAAAAGTACAACATCAAGTGATCAAAATACACAGAAGTACTACTGACTTGGCAAGATGCGCTACTAAAGATTCGTTAAGAATGCTGACCATGAATTTCTGAACTGCTTGAACTCTTATTGACTGCCATCAGAGCTTGCCGATCTAAATGCTTCTATGTCTTTGTCAAACAATCAAACTGTCCATGATGTAGACATGTAATGATGGAAATTCCATCATGTTTTGTTGGAAACTCCACCTTTGCACAAGCGTTACATGATGTTGATGGAGGTTCTAGCATGCATTGATGGTATTTTCAACTTTGCACCAGCTTTGCTTCAATGCATCTCGACTCAAGTGAGACAACACAATCTTTCATGATGAAGACCTGTAATGATGTGTTGACAGACTTTACTGGATTTGTTTCGTTGCATTGTGACGGAGCTTTGAATGCAAGAGGCCTTCAAACATACGCATGTACTGATGAAAAATCTGAGAGGCTGCACATGTTCACATCAGCATCCAGTTTCAAGTCAACCCGGTACATAACCTGGTGCAAGGGTCACCATCCCAACAAGCCACAAACGCTCTCAAGGCACACCGTAACACCCCAACACAAAGTAATTGCGGCACCACAGCCTATCAGACATGCACATCACCTTCAATAACTCTTCTGACAGCTCTCTCCAACGACTTCCCCCGGGTAGGTCCTTGAGGATGCACTCAAAAGTTCTTGTTGTAGACGTGGGCGAGATTGCTAGAGCTATACAAGATCACTGCAGCGCCTTGCAGCCGTTATCGAAGGTGAGGCAATTTTCAGGCTTTGTTTACGGATATACACTAAGCCACAGCCGGCTTCAACACAATTCTTTGGCTCTGCACCCGGAACTTTACTCAGATTCCAGAAATCGGTTGGTCTACAGCCAAGCCCCACTTTGCTGCCCTGTTAAGTGAAACAAGTTTTATTGACGCCAGCTTTTGGTCATCTTGTGCTGTCAGCCTAGCCCAAAGCTTCACATTCTCAAACTCTCATCCTGTACTGGGCTGCCAGGACTACTCATAGGGTGGTCAAAGGGAACCACATAAGGCATTGGCGTATCCATACCCACACAAACAGTTCAGCACTTCGCCAGTTTCAAATGAACAACGAACTTCCACAACCACAATCGCTTCTTGGCTACAGCCTGGGGCATCACTGTCAGTTTCAAGCATCTGTGGAAATTATCAGTTGGCTGTTGGGTCCCAGACCTATGCAACCCTAGTGTATGGTCAGGTGAGCGCATTCTAAACTTTGTTCTGCACACAACAGAAGTTGGCTCAAACTCCGGTAAAATCCTGATGGTTGCCCCTGAAGCGCTCTCGTAGCCCCACTTTGCCGCCCCAACAGTAAGTCTCCCACTTTCTAGCAAGGTTAGCTTGAGCCATCTTGGGCTCTCGCCCCAAAAGCCTCACTTTCCAAAACTCTCTGACTTGATTTTTTGCACGACAGCCAAGTTACTATTCCGATCATTTGAGAGCGACATAAGGGACTGGCTACATTTAGCAAGCAAAAGTAACTCAATTTGCCATTTGCCTTTCAGCGATCTTCACGTCCGCAACAAAGTTCCACAACCATGAGGTCGGACATCATCTTCGCCACAACCAAGAGCGCCACGGTATGGGACAACCAACTGACAACATGCTCCTTGAGGTCTCTACTACCTTCGAGTGTGTTCTTAGGTGACTGGGCTCTGCAGACATCAGGATTTGGCTCTTGAGAACCGCACAGTTGCTTGTCAAAGTAGCTCTGCCTCAGTGCCAGTTGGATGCCCGGAAGCTAGAGCCCAAAGCTAGGGATCCTCAGAGAAAAGGCGCTACCAGGCCCAGCTGGGAGCCAGCAAAGGCCTACAACCCCATACGTTTCACTCTTCCAGAGCTCCAACCTCCCACCAGGCCCAGTTGTATGCCAACAACGGCCTACAACCCTATACGATTCACTCTTCCAAATGCTCTAGCCTGTTTGAGTGCAGGGCATTTTGGGCTCTTACTTATCCAATTCACTAAGAACCATACAAGGCATCGAATAAGTATAGCAAGCACACAAGCAATCAACTTCGCCACATACCCCCCAAGTCAACGTCATACCTTCACCATAGCCAGACAATTTATTTGCAACTTCCGTCGTCACTGCCCTCAGCAGATGCTTGCCAACGGGTCATCAACTGGATTAAAGTCTCTGCTATCTTGTGTGTATTCTCAGGTAAGCCAATATCAAGTTGATTTTGCACACATCGGAAGTTGGCTTAAATTCAGCCAATTGTAACAAAGGTGTACTCAAGAGCAACAATCTGCCTCTACTTTCATTTAAACAGGGCTGACAAGTCAATATTTTCTAGCAAGGTTAGCTTGGGGCTATCAAGCGCTATCAGACCAGCCCCACTTTGCTTCCTCAACAGTAAAGCTAAAAAGTCAAACGCTTTCTAGCAAGCCTAGCTTGGGGCTATCTAGTGTTGTCAGCCCAGCCCCAATTTGCCTCCATAACTATGGGGCTGATAAGTCAAACAGTGTCTAGCAAGGCTAGCTTGAAGCTATATTGTGCTGTCAGCCCCGCCCCAAAAGCCCCAGTTTGAAATTAGTTTTGTGTGATTATGTTTTCTATTATCCGTGAGGACTGGCATGCTGTTGCTTCAGGGATGCATTCTATTGAGACGGGAAAAGTTGTCAGCTTGGGCAGGCCCAAAGGCTATGAAGATTGGCTAGATGTAGACTGTGGCATCCCAAAACATAAGGAAGTCAAACAGCTACGAAGAAGAAGGTCGCAAACTCATCCATCAGTTTTCCCAGAAGTTGATGAGTGAACAATGTAATGCCCATGAGGTCGACAAGAAGCTGTCAAAGCACTGGCTGAAAATGGACAACCTGGCGTTGCACAATCAGCGTTTCACTTCAATGGAGATACTAGAGATGATCACATCAGGTGGCGACCAGCATCTTGATCCTGCAGAGGATGTGAGCTCTCACTTTCCTAGACAGTCTGTGAGGGTAATAACACCAAGGACGTCAGCTTCTACCAATTCAAAAGCACAATTTGGAAGTGTCAGGACGATAATGCTAGCATGTACAAACTCTCCATCACAAGGCACATGCACTATGACAGTTTCTCAAAGATTTGGATATAAATTTGGACCTAATGGCCTTCAGGGATGGAGTGTCTGAACTTACTTGACCAGAAGCTTTCAAGCGGCTAACCACAAGACATGTTGAGCTGCTGTGTCCCGACTTCCCAGAAGCCGATCCTGAGAGGATAGAAGAGCTTCGGGTACTTTTGAGTCAAAAAACAACCCCCAGGATGATGATAGAGTACCTGCTGGGTCAAATCAGGTAATGCCTGTTGGGGCGCATTCACAACCAAATATTGCAAATTCTAGCAGGTCCAGCTGCAAGTAATGGCAAGATTACATTGTTAAACTTGATTTCACATTTGGTACAGACCATTATTGCAATATGCATGCTACATACCTCACTCAGAAGGGTCCGGAAGCCAACATATCCCGATTGCAAGCATCATATTCACAAGGCTGCATTTAAGCCTCAAGATCGGGATCATCATTCTGCACCCAGACTTTTATGGAACCGGGGCTTTTGGGGCCGGGCTAATACCTCTAGATGGACCCATGCCAACCTTTCTGTACCATGTTTGCTTGCAAGCCCCCAAAATCTCCAGCAACAACGGGGCGGCTTGCAGTCGAGCCTCAAAATAGGAATCAAACATTGTCAACCCAGAGTTGTTAAAAAAGTGGGGCTTTTGGGGCGGGGCTGACAGAACTAGTAGCACACAAGCTCGTCTTCCTAGACCATGTTTCCTTGACCAGCCCCAATTGCATTTCCAGAAGTGGGGCTGCTTTCTCAAGTAAGTCTGGAGATGTGCATTTGAACCTGTTCAGCCCACAAGTGTGAAAAAGTGGGGCTTTTGGGGCGGGGCTAACAGAAGTAGTAGCACACAAGCTCGTCTTCCTAGACCATGTTTCCTTGACCAGCCCCAACTGTATTTCCAGAAGTGGGGCTGCTTTCAAGTAAGCCTCGAGATGTGCATTTCAACCTGCCCAGACCACAAGTGTGTAAAAGTGGGGCTTTTGGGGCTGGGCTGACAGCACTAGCTGCACACAAACTAGCCTTTCTAGGCCATGTGTCTTTTGGTGTTCCCAATTGTACTTTTTGGGGCCTACATCGAACTAGTCTGGGCCACCAATACTTTGTGAACTCAGTGTTTTGTGAAAGTGGTGCTTTTTCGGGATGGGTTTACAGCACTGGCCAGACACAAGCTAGCCTTTCTGTACGGTGTTGGACTGCAACCCCATAGTACATGATGCTACTTGGTGAGAACAAGCCGCTGTCAGGCTACAGGTCCATGCGCTCCAGTGTTAACAGTGTTCCAAATTGCGCAATTCAATGTAACAATGCAGGCATTGTCAGAAAATGGCTGTGAAATCACTCTTGGCTTTGATTGGGGCCTGAGAGGTGGCCGTTACCATACACCAGTTTAAAACAAGACAGCCAAATCAACCATTTACCACCACAAGCGGTGATAAAAGGGCACCCCATGCAGCTGTACAGCAATAGACTGATGTGGATACACTTTGCTAACACACATGGCCCTTTCTGTAAAAGTCCTTGCCAATATGCACCGTGGTGGACTGAACTTACAGAGGTCTCCAATGATCCTCGATCAAGCATTGGATAGACACGTGGAAAGCAAACCATGGCTGGTATGTACACGCGGATTTGAGATTTACCGACATATCAGGATTGCAATTCGACTTTGTGAATGCGTTTGGAAAATTATGTTTTTGCCACCGGCAAATTTTGAAAAATGCAACTTGCAAAATGCAAAATGCAAAATGACATTGCAGTTTCAAATCGAAGTTCTCTGACTTGCTCATATTTACAAACCACATCCTCGCATTTTTTGCCGAGATTTGTAAGTCCGAGTATTCTAAAATATTGTTGGAGTACATGTCAAAAATTTGGCAATCTCCGAAATTTCTTGCCAATGCTGTCTCAAAGTACAAAAGGCAGCATCCGTGCAACTTGAACATGAAGCAAATTTGGGTGTTGAATCCATTTCCTCAAACAATATGATTTTTAGACTGACTCGGACTTACAAATCTCGGCCAAAATGCGAAGAAGTAGTTTGTACATATGAGCACGCAACTGCAATTTCATTTTGTAGTTTGCATTTTGCATCTTGCATCTCGCATTTTGCATCTTGCATTTTGCATTTTGCATTTTGCAAGTTGCATTTTACAAAATTTGCCCGGTGGCAAAAACAGACTTTTCCAGACGCATTCACAAAGTCCATGTGCAATTGTGTTATGTCGGGTTGCAAATCGAACTCCGCGTGCATCTACAGCTGAACATACATATGCAACCAGAGATGACAAAAACCAAGGCAAGTGCCTTTGGCGGCTCTATTGAATTTCATATTGGACATCCGTCTTAGCAAAGAGACGCACCATGCTTGCAACTTTCTGTAAGGTTTTTGGCAGTGGGCACTTACAGGATGCAAACTTCTTCATCAGTATTGGCACATTGTTGATTACCCAATCTGTTTTGCAAACTGACAAATAAGTTTATCGCTTTAATTTAAATAAAAAAAATTGGGAGATTGCCAAATGTCTTGCCAATGCAGTCCAAAAATACAAAAGCAACATTGGTGCAACTTGAACATGAAGCAAATTTATTGTTGAATCCATGAAAGCTTCGAGCTTATTTGTCAGTTTGCAAAACAAATTTGGACAACCAACAACGTGTCAATACTCATGCAGACAATTTTGCATCCTGTAAACATATCATTTATCATTGCCAACATCCTTTTTTTAAGCCATTGTTGTGCCAAATTTGGAAGGTTCAACAAAGTTCCCAATTTTGGTTCTTGTAATGTTGATGGTGTGTTTGCGAACTTGTGGAGTGTCTACAATGTACACTCAATTGGCCTTGCAAGGAATTGTGCAAGCATGCTAACATGCTCGCCAGGTCTACAACTTCAAGGCTGCTTTGTCTCTTGCTTGGCTCAGCTCAGCTTGCAACGCTGTTGCATGCCACAACAGGATCTGCCCTTTGGTGACAAGAGTCTTACTTTTGTCGCGAGGCAATATGTCATTGTCTTTCCGGTTAGCTGGTCTACCTCCTTTGGCTCTGCTATCGGGCACTGGCTCAGCAAAGTTGACAGCATTGCGCAGTTCCGCCAAAGAGAAGCCCCCTTGCTGTTGTATATGTGCATAAACCCGGCATGCTGCTGTTGCTGACAACCCTTGTTGCATGAGCATGCTAATACGCTGAACCAAATGACGTCGCTTGTTGTAGTTGTTTCTGCTTTGTGTCGATATTTCTTTCCAACCTCCACATGCCTCTACTTGGGAGTCAATTTTTGGCCACTCATTGAATGCATCCTCTACTGTATTGAGATCAGCAAAATGCAGCACTCCACTTTTTACTTCAACCAACGCTGATTTTGGCAGGTCTGCAGTAGCTGCTTGCTGATTCTTGGATCCGGATTCACCAGCAGCACATGTGTGACTTGTCACAAACTGAGCTCTAGAGCCGGCAGGCATTGCTGTTGTTGCGTGTGAAAGGGTTTTTGCTGGCTGCATTGCCAATCGCTGTTGTTGCGCTTCCATTCGCTCTTCAAGTGGGAGCCTTGCCAGCTCTATGCGCTCAAGGGCATTCCGGTGACCATGTTTGACACGTGCCACTGTACTCTTTGTAGCGCGCATCTTGTAGCAGTTGTTGTACCCTTTTGCTGCCGCGCACAACTACAAGTCTTTCTGCTGTGTACTGGGCAACCAACAAAGGCAGACCATACAAGAATACCTGAATGAGGCGCCTCTCAGCCTGCACACTCTTATGCATGTCTGCCAAGTAAGTGCGAACTTTCTGGTTGCACTGCCACTGCTTCTCCTTTTGAGGCAAAGCATTGAGCTCTTTGAGCTTGTTTGCCACTTTGGTCTCGGTCTCAACAAGCGAAGGGCGTAAGTGACTCACAAACTCAGCAAGTACGTCAGGTGGCAATGGGACAGTGCTACGGCCTAAGAAAAACTCTTTCTTATAGTCACTTCCCCAGCCTCCAAGAAGCATCTGTACCGGCACATTGTGAAGAGAGGATTTGTTGTCATAGAAGACTTTTTTTGTTGATTCAACCCATCTGCCCCAAGAGCTGACCTTGCTTTTGTCAGCGCCCTCAAGCTCTAACATAGTATTACCGGTTGACCTGAAAATGTGAAGTGCTGTCCCAGACTTGTCATCAACAAGTCCAATGTTGGCCATGATTTTGCTGTGTTGCGCATGCAAGCTATCATATGTCACAGGCTCTGAATTGAGTGTGCCTTTAGCTAGCAGCCTGTGCTCCCAGAATGTATCATCACCATCTAAAAAGGCTTTTTGATAGCAGGGTTGGGACTGAAGCAATAAGCAAGCAACTGCTAACACTGGGCAGCATTGTGGCAAAGCGTTTTCGACCATGGCAAACCACTCAGCTTTGCCTATGTGTGATGTCTTGTTGCCAGCCCTCCGAAGTCCTAGCTGCATAGGGATGCAAGGTGCTGGCCTGATGTTCTCAATGACTTCAGCAATTGCTAACATTGGCCACCTCAGTTCCCTAGAGTCCTCAGCCCTAAGGCCGCAATTGGTGGCTGTGGTGGCTTCAACTGTCATCAGCATACCTGTCAAAGCGTGCTCCGGGCTGGTCCCAAATGTCCAGCTTTCATCAAGATAAGCATTGCATTGTCTATTGGTCAGATGCTTGCTGTCTAAGACTCCCATTGATGATCCCACTTCTGCTTGCATGTGTTTGGCCCGTATGAATGGTCCCTTGATGACAGAGTTCTTGGGACTCCAACCATCAGCTTGGCCGGACACGCCCATTTGGCATTTTTTGACATAGCTTAGTGCTTGGATTGCATGATCCAGCTGTGTTGTGGAGCTTTGGTTGCCTTTTGTTGCAAGTCGGCATTGTTCAAGTCAATTGCGTCAAGCAACCAATGCAAAAAGCCGCACACTTTCTGCTCTTTGTCTTGCAAGCTCGTGAAGGATGCATCTTTCTCCTTCATTAGTGCCTCGTACCTGAAGCACAAAAAACCATGTTTGGTCTTGACTTGCACGTTGCCAAGATGAACAATGAAAGTGCATCAACCATTGAAATATATACTTTAGCCACTTGCGCAGAGCCACTCTATATTGCTCTACTGTGGTAGATTGTAAACCAGATTTTGACCATTCGTTGTTGATAATGGTTTCTCTCAACTCCTCAGATTCTTTGCTAGAAACCCAATCCGGTGACGTGAGGCGAAAAAGGTTGTCTATTTGAGCATTGTCGTTCTTGCTTTGCCCTCCTCGCACCATGAGTGTTTCTCGTTGTTAAATTTGAGGAGGCACACTGTCTCCTATGAGCTTGTTATGTGGCTATGAAGCCTTGGCAAGCTGCCTTGAACACTCGGCTTCACCGGTTGGAGTGACTGGTCACCAAAAAGTATGACTGACGCGGAGAACCATGGCATGTAGCACTCTCTGTCATTTCAAAAATTTCTGTAACAAACACTTTATAGGGAACATAGCATAAACAACAAGCACAGACCGTTATGTAAGCAATCACTGGCCAATTGCAAGCAATGATGCTGTCCAAGCCGGACAAGAACACACCTCGTGGCAAAAGACAAGCTGGTCGTCACAGTTATCGCTGTAAGCGTACGAGCAAAGGTAAATAAAATGCGTATTACTACAAGACCCACAAGTACACCATCAACCATAAAAAAGCAGAAAATGCTAGCGAAAGGCCAAGCCAAAAACATGCCACTATCCGAAGAGTACTTAGGTTCCATGACCGCTTCTTCTCCAGGTCAAATATTCTCAAAGTCTACCTTCCAAAACCAGGAGGGAGATAAGGACATCTTGACATCCGACATAGGTTCCATGAGCGCTTCTTCTCCAGGTGTGATGTTCTCAAAGTCTACCTTCCAAACCCAGATGGCATATAAGGACATCTTGACACCCGAAGAGTACACAGGTTCCATGACCGCTTGTTCTCCAGGTCTAAATTCTTCCAACGCTTTCAACTCTACCCACAAAATATGGTCCTCTACATCCATACTACAAAAGCCAGTATGGTCTTAGTGCTCAACACTGAAAACAGTACAAGGCAGTATTGGAGAAAGAAGACCAGGCATTCATGGTCTGCTGCTATTCTTAGCAATGGACCTGACCAGCCTATTAAACATTCTTGAGGAAGGGGTCTGTCCGCAGCCTCAAGTGGCGCAAGCTCTCGCAGAGAGCCTCAATGCATACATCGTCTGTCCCATTTTGGAATGACGTAGCTGTAAGTCTTCATACACTTTCATCTCAGTAATACTTCCGTGTATCCGGATTCCTCTTGATGCTCTAGTTTCTCTGATGAACCCTTTTAGACTTTGCTTCTCAAGCGTATTCATAGCAGTCGTGTTTGTATGAGCTCAAACCAACAAGCATTGCTCAAGCTCATAAGGGATCAACTGAAACAAAGAAGATGCGGTTGATGATCAAGGGATCAATTGATGTTACGTGCCTTACACTTGATCGACTTGCCTTATGAGGGTTTGGCTTGACCAGCTTGAACTGGTCCCATTTGATGTTCCGCTTTTGTCCTGATGTCCCTTATGTCCCTTCTGGTTTCAGAAGGTAGTCTGACCAGAAGGAGAAGCAGTCATGAACTGTGTACTCTTTAGGTGTCAAGATGTCCTTTATCTTCTTTGATCTGCTCAACCGGTCATCTGCAACCGGTCATCTGCAACCGGTCATCTGCAACCATTCAAAACAACCAGTCTTACGCTTCATATCTTGAAATTCAATGAGAGCGTTGTAAGACTGACAAAACCAAAATTGAGGAAGGTAGAATAAAAACACTTCCGGTGGTCCATGGATGCCACTGTTACAATGTTGTATACCCAAATCCTCCTGAGTAAGGGTTGACGCAAGCACGCTCAATCGGAGAACCCCATCAACAGACTATCACAAAAGTTTGTTATATGATACAAAGTTCCTTAGAGAACACATTTTTCGTGTCAACCCGGACATTCTGTTTGACGGATACAAGCCTTTGCCGGCGGCAAATGCGAGAGCAAAGCCGCAAACCTCTGTGAGTAAGCAAGATAGGCAATGGCGCTCAACAGAGAACTACAGACTGTCACAAAAAGTATGTTCTACGGTACAGAGCTCTCTAAGGAAGTGTGTTGACAGGATTGGGCTTTTTTGTGTCAGCCCGGACATCCTTGTTGACAGATGTTAGCCTTTGCAACTGTCCTGTGATGCTCTTGCTATTGGCAGTGTCAAAGTCACCCGGTACGGATGAGGGCGTACCAATACGGACATACTGGTAGCGGATTGCTACGGGTACCAGTCATGTGATCAGGTGAACACACCCTCATAAGGCAGCCAGCCAACTAAAGGATCACAACAGCAACATGCTTCCTTCACTGCCTCTTGAACGCAAGGACTACAAGCGGGATGACCTTGCCTGCGCTTCGGTCAAGCTGAGGGACCCTCAAGGCCAACCCAGAAGCCCACCTGCTCCAATGCGTCTCAAGCGGACTGCTGCACAAGCTGGCTTGAGTGCTGGGCCCTCTGTCCCAGAAGGACTGTTGTGCCAGGTTGTTATGGGCCTGCTGCCTGAGAGAGCACACAGCAAACCCATGTGGTATAATGTATGCACAAAGATTGCCAACACAGCAGTGGCCATGGCCACCAAAATGGTGGTTTGAGGATCCTTCGTGACTTGTGTATGCTGTGTGCTGATAAAGGTCAGATGCCAAGTTTGCTCAGGCTGTGCTTGGCTATCATCCCCAATTGGGACTTTGAACCACTGAAGCACATGCGACGCAAAGACAGTCCAAACTTGCTATCCAACTCAGGAATGTTCTGCTTGAGCGCTTCTTCAAGGAACAGCGCATGAGCGAAATTGAGGCAAAGCTCAGAAAATTCTACATGCCAGACATCAACAACATCTGTGTGCAATACAATTGGGAGCTGCATGCATGTAACGAGCCATACTTACAAGACTACAGCAAGGAGACTGCTGCTGGTCTGGTCATTTGGTCCAAGCCTGGTACAGGCAAGTTGGGGCTGTGTTTCCCACATCTGAAGCTGATCGGTTCAACGCAATGTATGCAAGAGTGCAAAGCTAAGAGTGTAATGCTGTGTCTCTGCAGGAAAGACACGTGGAGCAGAGAAGCTTATTGCAAATATTGTCCTTAGGGAAGGGCGCGTCTTGATTGTCAGCAATCGAGTAACCCTTGCCCATGACCACATCAGCAATTTTAACAGGCTTGTCAAAGCTGCATGGACAGAAAGGCATGGCACTGCTCTTGAATGCCCAGACAGCTTACTCTTTGTGCAATACAACAAGACCATGGAGGGTACCGACCTGGCTGAGGTCCCACGCATTGTCTGTCAGGCTGAGTCGCTTGGGCGTCTAAGAAGCGCAGAGAAATACAACCTTGTGCTAATGGACGAGAGCGAAAGCATCTTGATGCAGCTCAGCAGTGAGAAGACAATGGGCGACCGTGCTGGGCTGGTGACCGCAGTGCTGCATGATGTCTTGTTGAGAGGCGAGAAGGTTGTCTTTGCAGATGCCTACATGACAAACAGGACGCTCAATGTGGTGCACCAAATTTTCAGCGCACGCACAGAGAAAGTGAAGGTCATCTACAACTCATGGTGCCAAGAGCCACGCAAGGCCTATAGGCTTGATGACAAGAAGGAGTTTATACATGAGCTCATCAGGCGCCTGAAGTCTGGCAAGAACTGTGTGGCCTTCTGTGGCACAAAAGCATTTGCTGACAAGCTGCACAATCAGGTCAAGCAGCAGTTGCCAGACTTGACCGTCCTGTACTACTCGCGGGACACTCCAGGCAGTGTGAAGGAGGCAGACCTGGCTGATGTGAAGCACCGTTGGCTTGAGTGCAGCCTGCTTCTGTACACGTCTACGCTCACAGTTGGGGTGAGTGCAGACATACATGAACTATGTTGAGGTCAACACTGCTCTGCATTACGTGGTAGTGTTGCACAAATGCATGGCCAGAGCATTCAGCATACAAGGTCCAGCGCTTTGCACTCATCAGCACTTGCTAACTTGAACGCGGGAATACAGGTCAACTTCATTCAAGAGAGGGGTACAAATCCACACTTTAGTCACATGTTTGTCTTCAGCAGCGCACACAGCTGCTGTGTGAGGGATGCGTTTCAAGCTTTGAAACGCGTCAGACAGTTTTGCAGCCCAGAGTTATATTACTGCCTCGACATCCTGTCCAATCCCAAAGAGCGGCGCCTCTTGTGCACCACCTTAGAGGCTGCTGGGCGACATGTAAAGCAAATGGCATGGTTGCAAGAGCACTACTGTGGCGAGCAAGTCCTTAGCACAGAGGAAGACATACTAGAGCAAGTGCTTGCGTTTGACCCAGAAAATGATGCGGCAGCTGCACAGAGGCTGAGAGCTATGAAAGAGCAGCTTTGCATGGCACGTCAGCAGGGTCTGCCAGCTTGGCTGGCTGATGTGCATTCACACACAATCCTGGAAAGCCACCTCAGCAAGGGGTATCATGAGGAGTGCTTTGACTTGTTCTTGATAATGAACGCATACATCAGCCAGAAGTACAGGCCGGGTTCATATGAGCAGGGCGAGGAAGAGCCGCTTGGGCTGGCAGAAACCACAGGCCCTGAGCCAGCATCCCCCAAGAACACGCTTGCGCAAGGTAACCCGGGATATGCTGTGTTGGCCTCCTTGGAACCAAAGGTTGCAGCGGATCTTGAAACGCAACTTCACAAGGGTCAGGATGGCTACCACATGGAGCAGCCTGTCAACATGCTGCTGGAGAAGTTTTACTTTGACAGAAAAGTCAACTGTACCGGTGCCACCATGGAGGATAGAGCCTTGGTTTTTGATGAGATGTGTGCTTCCTCATTCAAGAAGGAGAGGTTCTTGCGCATGTACAATGAGGTCAACAACTCAGGAGCCAGCCTGGCAGAGATCAACTTGCCAGGCAACCAGTACTTAGGTATGTGGGAAAAGCTACCGGCCACAGTAGGTGCTATGCATCAGCTTTGTGCTCTGCTTGAGGTAAGCTCGTCACAAGACCTGGAGGCAAAAATCCCAGCAGCACGGTTGGTCGCCAAAGCAGATCAGCTTGCTCTTGTCATCAGAGATCTGCAGACGCTCTGCAGTAAGGCAGGTGCCAAGGCAGTGCACAGAGAATCAGAGGCAAAAGATCTCAAGACCGCCATCAGCCAGATATTGATGTTCTTCAGCAACACAAAGCTGACAAGTCAGCGCGAGCAAGCGCGTCAAGGCAACAGTCGCTCAGATAACTACACATATGCAGTCGCCGTCAACGAGGTCAAAATTGAGGATTGCAAAAAGCCTGACCCCTTCACACAAGCTGTGATTAAGCTGTTGAAACCCTAGGCTCCTGCAACTGTAGACTTCTTGCCTGTAATGTAGGAAATGCAGATGGTGCCAGCTTAGGAAGACAAACTTGTCTAGCTAAGTCGACGGTTCGACACTGTTTTGTTGAATTACAAGCTGTATAGCACCATGCATCAGCAGCGCTTGCACAAAAATCTGTAAACATCCTTCAAAACACTTTAAATTACATAAGCATGCCATACCTTGCTTGTTGAGAAAGCGCCTGAGGCTGTCTTTGAGATCAGCAGCAGTGGCATTGCCTGACTTGCTCTGCTTGAAGGGTCCACCAGTCTTAACAGAGTCTTCAGTGAACTCACGATCCTCGCCTGCCACTCTATCATCATCCACATTCACCTGCATTCAACTAAATTTGCTTGATCTTATGGATTGCCGGCAGAGCTTGCCCTTGAGTGCTTCAATGTCTTTGGTCAACAATCAAAGTGTGCATGATGTAACGTGCAACTATGGAAACTCCATTATCTCTTGTTGGAAACTCTACCTTTGCACAAGCATTACATGACGGAGACATGGAAATTCCATCATGTGCTGATACAACTTTACCAGATTCACAAGCACAGTTTGGAAGTGTCACAACGATAATGCTAGCATGTACAGACTCTCCAGCACAAACATATGCACAATGGCAGTTTCTCAGAAGAGTCGGACATAAGTTTGGACCTTTTGGCCTTCAGGGATGGAGTGTTTGACTAAGATTTTGAATGGCTGACCACAGGTCCAGTCAATCGGTCAAGCCACCCGTTTGAGCCAACCGGTCGAGCCAATTGCTGAAGCTGGTCAAGCCAAATACCCTCATAAGGCAAGTTGATCAAGTGTAAGGCACGTAACATCACTTGATCCCTTGATAATCAACCGCAATCTTCTTGAGAATAACATCACCAGCCATTGTAGCTTGCCAAACATCTTCAACTACCTCTTCAACTGCAGGTGCTCACAACCTTGCATTGTGTTGTGAAGTAAGCACGTCCAAGCTAGATGTTGCACAGTAACAGTTGTACAAGTACACAAGCATTTGATGCAAACAGCAGAATTGTTGTCATATCAACATTTGAGCGCCCCTGTTTTGTTGATGCAAATGGGGCTGCCCAAAAAAAGGCACCTTGTAGCGCAAATTGTGCGTCAACAAAAGCCTACAGCCCCGCCCCAAAAGCCCCAGTTTCTTACTTTAGTTTTGGGCAGAGCATCACAATATCTAGTGAGAACTTCAACAGTGATTGGTTCAAGTCAACAGTCTATCGTGAACACAAAGCCCAATACACCGCCTTTCCTATCCTTTCTGTATGTACTATGCAGGGCCTTCACAACACCTCGTGAGAGCTTCATAAGGCGTTGGCTTCATTCAACAAGCATACAGCGACAGAGCGGCAACCTGCCTACTCTTCCCAAACCAAAAGCCCTGACATCCTCCTTGCCAAGACTTGCAACGCAATAAGTACGTATGCTTCCAAACCTCTACTATGTTATTTTGTTACCACATTCAACAAAGAACCTGATTGACAGTTGCATATTGGTGAATTCAGTTTTGCATAAAGTGACATCCCTTGATGTGCTTAGACTAAGTGTTCCATTACAATTCTGATAAAGCCAAGCACATCTTTCATGTCCGTCATGGCATTCCAAGTTCAATTTTGTTTGCATGCGTTTCCTTCACCTAGGAAAAGTTGTCAACTTTATGTAGACTAGGTTATGACATGACACTTGAGACCCTAGGAGCCTCACAAACGTCAACAACAACAACAAACGCTGGTTGCCAATCCCAAACAAGCCAAGACAACTTAATGCATGAGCGAGTTGGACTTTGCATGCCCTTAGAATGGTTCAACACGTACAAAGGTAGGCCAGATAAAACGCGGTTGTACAAACAACACAGATACCACAATGATGATGCTTATAGGAACACAGTGATTCATGCCAACAACGCTCGCACAAAATTGAAGCGACAAGACCCTGAGTATCGAGCACACGAGGCAGCTTTGCAACGTAAACGTCGTCAAAACGCTAAACAATTGCGGTAGTGATTTTTTTTTAAAGCTTGATCAAGTTTAATCACTGGATAACGTACATGTATACATTGCGCAAAACCAGACATTCTAAAATGTGTTGTGTTGTCAGCAGATAACACATCATGGTTTCAAGCCAGGCAACATCAGACAAGCCAAAAAGCTTGCAACAGAGCTCCATGCACCAACTCTTGCAAGAATATGAAGTAAAGAAAGGGGAGCAATTCAACTTCACGTATATGGCTTGGCCGTATGGATCATTCATGGTACCTGAGGACAAGCGTGATGCATTCTACAAGGCATACACAGATACTCTCAGTGCCGGCATTGTGCCACCACTAACAGAGAAACAAGGTTTGGCTGGGCCTGTCGTGGTCGACTTGGATTTCAAGTTCTCAAATGATGTCAAGCATCGTCGTTACACGCCTGACTTTGTAGAAAATGTAGTGAGCAAATACTTTGATATTTTGGGTGAGTATGTACAGCTGGATGAGCATAACAACATGTGTTACATATTTGAGAGGGAAGATCCATACCTTGAGGAGAAACCAGGCAAGGCTGCCATTGTGAAGGACGGGCTTCATCTGATGTTCCCAGCCATCAAGTGTCATGCCCGACTCAAGTGGTTGGCGCGAAATCATGTCATACAAGAGTGTAGGACCTTGTTTGAGAAGCTTGGCACTACCAACACAGTTGATGACATTGTGGACAAGGCTGTGATCAGCACCAACAACTGGTTTGTTTACCTCAGCTCCAAGCCAAATCGCCAACCCTACAAGCTCACTAGAGTCTTGGACAATTCCTTGAAAGAAGTTGCCTTTAAACCAAGCCGCAAGCTGGTGCCGCTCCTTAGCGTTGCTGGGGATGCTGAGGATGTCTTGTACATCAAAAAGCTACCACCACAGGAGCCTTCCAGCGAGCAGACGCCTCCAGCACGGCAGAAGAGAGAGCCTGCAGATACACATGACCCAGTCAGTTGCAACCTTCTGCAACAATCAGTCATGGGGCTTGATCCCACAAGAGCTAAACCCTACAGGAAATGGCTCAAGATAGTTTTTGGCATCCTCAATGTCAGTCAGGCAAACAAATTCTGTCCAGAAGGCCACAGACTTATCCATCAGTTCTCTGAGCAGTCACCAGAATATGATGCGCAGGAACTAAATACGAAGGTGGCCACGCTGCAGGCACAGCCAGAGAGTGGAATAGGTTTTGGCACCATTGTCCGGAAACTACAAAAGGACAACCCTGAGCTTTATCAGAAGCTGTTCAAGAAGCCATCCAGCACATCTGAACACCTTCTACAGCTAGCCATATCGCGTGGAGGACAGCATGTTGATGTTGCAAAGGTGTTCAGCTCGCTTTTTCCTGGCGAGTTCAAGTGGGCAACAACAAAACAAGATCCAATCTTTTACAGATTCTCAGGAACAATTTGGGTACGCCAAGAGGATGACGCTGTGGTATACAAGCTCTTGAGTTGCCATGTATCAGATGCCTTCCAGGAGAAGGCAACATTTTACCGTGAACAAGCAGAGGCCGAGCAGGACCTTGGGAAGAAGGAGAAGCTCGAAAAGCAGCGAGTAACGGCCATCAAAGTTGCCAACCAACTCCTCAACATGAGCTATCTGAAACAAGTGTGTCATGCTATCAGCAAACACCTCCATGACGCGGATCTTCTACAGAAAATGGACACCAACCTGGATCTTGTAGCCTTCAAAGATGGAGTATACAACCTGATGTCATCAGCCTTTCGCCAAGGCAGACCAGAGGATTTGTTGAGCGTGTGCATCCCCTTCAACTACCCAACAACAGACCCTCAGCGACGTGCGGAGCTTCTGACATTCCTGAGCCAAATCAAACCGCAGGAGGACGAGCTGGAGTACCTGTTGGATCAATTGAGTCAGTGCCTATCAGGGAGAATACGAAAGCAGGTGATCCACATCCTTGCTGGTCAACTTGCAGGCAATGGTAAAAGTACATTACTGCGCTTGGTTCAGTTGGCATTTGGTGGCTACTATTGCAGCATGCCCATTGCCTATCTCACACAGAAGAGTGCTTCAGCCAACGCTGCTAACCCAATCATCCTCAAGCTGAAGCCTGCAAGAATTGTTGGATCTTCGGAGCCCAAGGAGGAGACCCGATTCAATGGTTCTATTCTCAAAGGCCTCAGTGGTGGAGATGAACAAGAGGGACGTGCCTTATTCAGCAATAAGCTGGTCAGCTACTACCCACAGCTCAGATTGTTCATATTGTGCAATGACACTCCGTACATCAATGGGAAGGACAAGGGGTTGAAAAGAAGGATCACAAAAATAACCTTCAGCAGCCAGTTCAAAGAAAGTGTGAATGAGCCAGACCTTGTCAACCATGTCTACCCCATCAACGTTGACATGGATGACAAGCTACAGTCCTGGGCACCAGAGCTCATACTGCTGCTATTGGAGCGCTTCAAGCCAGATTATGTTTACTCTTGCCCTTCAAGTATCCAGCAAGGCACCAATGATTACATGAACGAAAATGACCCTGTGAGCAAGTTTGTCAGAGACAAACTGGAGCAAGATGCTGAGTCTTGTATAACATTTTGCGAGCTTAGACAGCTGTGGGCTAGTGATGGATATGGTTTGATCAAGCTATCTGACTTGAAAAAGGAGCTTGTGCGAGTGTTGGGCACTGAATGTATTGCCGACTCCCGCTTCAAAGGCGAAAAGTACAAGAACTTTTTCAAGGGTTACAAAGTCCGACCAGAGCAATGCTTATAAAGATGAGATGCAAGGTAGTGTAGTACTCCATGGGTGCTGTCGCGTTTGTTATAAGATTGGGGCTTGTGGGGCTGGCCTGACAGGGGCATATTCCACGAGCCAACCTTGATACAACATGTTTTGATGCCAGTCCAACTTTTGGTGCACAGAAGTGGGGCTGACAATCTAGTGTAGGGGAAGTCAACAAGCAACAACAATTCTCAAGTCCCATAGGATAACACTGTGTTGTGCAGACGTATATTATCCAGCACGCAAAGCCCTGCTTCATGTCAACTGCTGTCGGGGGTGCCAGTTTGTGGGACTTGACGTGTCGGAGACCCCTGGTTCAAGGCTGACAGATGCAAAACCTTTTCAATTTGCTCAAAATACAAGCAGAGCAGTGTTGGCAAACGTGGGATATTGAAATCTGTAAAATTGGGTACGAGTACGACAACTCTGGAAAAGTGGGGCTTTTGGGGCTGGCAGAAGAGAGCTAATTACCATCAACCAAGCCGTGTTACGGAATCTTTCACTGCTAGCCCCACTTTGGTGGACGGAAGTGGGGCTGGCAAATGATGATACAAGCAATTCATCATGTTTTGGGAAGGCTTGGTTGGTTTTGCACAGTAACAGCAGTGAGCCAATATTGCTCCATGTTGCAAAGACACTCCTGTGCTGTACTGGGTTGATCTAGCCAGCCAAAAATGCACGCAGGCCTTGCTTCAGATCAGCTGCTGTTGGGTTGCCTGTTTTTGAATTTGGATAGGCACCATGCACAATGACATAGTCTTCATCAAAGTTCAGGGGCTCACCATTCTGCGGGTCGTGGTCAAGATGTTGCTGCAGATATTCAGCCAACTGTTTGATCTCAGCGGCTTTCATTTTGGCAATATCTGATTTAGACCTGATGGTTGCACTACCAAGCTCTCTAAGAGCAACGTTGACGATCTGCAGTCCATTTGGGTCCGGCTCTGAGCTTGTAGACCTGCTCACACCAACCGCACCTGCAGAGCTGACATGGCTTCTTGGTTGAGCAGGATCTGACTGAGCAGAAGCATTGGAGAATTGATTAGAGGTGACATCACTCAGCGTGTCACCAGACACTGCATCTCTACCGTACTTTTTTGTGACGGAAACATATGGCCTAACCCTCAAGCCAGTGTCGCTGCATAATTCACCTGCAGCCAACAGCCCGCCTGTCAGGTGGCGCAGAGTGATGCACACATCTGTTGCAATCTGATTGGGGTTGCCGCCTTTCAGCTCTCCTGCAGCTTCCGCCCTCCCAACGGCAGCAACAACAAGCCCTTTCAAGGCATTGCTTTTGTCTAGAGTGGGGTCTGCCTTGCTGAGTGAGATCTTCAGGAGGTCAAAAACAGCAGCAAGTTCTTTGTCTGATTGGTCTGCCATGATTGGCTTGCACACTGATCTCCAAGACCACAGAGTTTGGTACGTCGATTTTTGCATGGTACAAAGGCGGGACAGCACACAAGTAGCTAATGCTGCTTGCATGGTGTCCAGCCTGCCTGTTGTCAAGCTCGCAGAAAGCCAGCTTAAGCAACGACTGAGCTTTTGCTTGTCAACCGGAGGGTCGACTGGCAAAAACCCCCATGCATTGTTGGGTCATGTGTTCACTGGACTTCGATTTTGCAACATTTGGGTTGAGTTCAGGTGAAATATAATAGCTTTGTGAACTACGCAACTCAGCAATTTTCAAAATTCAAAAGCAAAATACCTCAAACTCGACAGAACTCATTCAATTTACCGTCATATTGAACAAAATTAGCCAGTAATTTCGAATACTTCAGACATTTGCGTGATGTGGAATTGTCCACATTGCAAGTCCAATTGGTCTGCATTGAAATGTGATCAATGCAGACCAATTGGTAAGCAAAGACAGCATATATGCAAAGTTGGCTTCAAACAGAAACAAAGTCGCAGCTTTTGCAACCACACTTTACTCATTTGATGATTTGCAAGTCAAACAATTTGTCTACATTACATAATTGCTTTTCAAGGAAAAGTATTGCAAGTCAACAAAAGGAGGACGGGAGAAGATCTCGCAGATCTTCTCTCAACTCCCTGCAAGGCTCCCACACGCAATAGATGGGCCACCTAACCACAACTAAACCTGACAAAGCCTTGCAAGGTATACTACAAGACTCTGAGCTGTCTGACAGCTCCAAGCAAACATATGCTCAGCGCCTGAAGGCCATCTCAGCCAGGCTAGGGCACCCAATCAATGAGCTGGCCATGCAGCCTATGACAACTCTTCATTGGATCAAACAGGAATACCCGGAAGTTGCGACGCAAAAGAATGTGGTCACAGCAGTGTTGGCAGCTCTTAGACGAATGCCTGTCATGCAGAAGCAGCACCGGCAAGCCCTAGCAATATGGCTACTTGCTTCCAAAGAGCTTGAAGCTCAGCAGCAGGCACGGCTAAAAGCAAACAAGCCTTCTGCCAGACAAAAGCGGGGCTATGTCGATTTCAAAGATGTGATTAGGGTACGTACCTCTCTGGCCAAGGGATCACGCCAACGCCTCCTGCTAGCCTTTTATACCATGATTCCTCCGCTGCGCTGCGACCTTAATCGGGTGGCCCTCCTACAGTGTCCTGCGTCTTCAGCCTCAATATCACAGGATGAAGTGGATACCGTAAAGGAAAGCAATTTTTTGTGCTTGCCAGCAGACAAGAAAAAACCTGCCATTTTAGTGCTCAGAGAGTTCAAAACTGCAAACTCTGCTGGGGTCTGGCGGAGAACACTCCAAATGAATCTGACACAGGAGTTGTGGACATCTCTGCAGGTTGAGCCGGCAAGGAGATGGCTTTTCACCACCAAGTCCGGCTCGCCATACACAGCAAAGAACTTCAGCAAATGGTGCTGTGCTGTCTTGCGCAAACTTTTTGCCAGACCATTAACTTTGACATTGCTGAGACACAGCTATTTGAATGCAATGGACTGGAACAAACTAACAATAGCAGCTAGGGAGAACTTAGCAGCAGACATGTGTCACAGCACAGAAACTCAAGACACCTACAGGTGGATATCTAGCAAGCACAGGCTTGGTTAAGGGAAGCAACAATAAGCAATGGCTGTCGTCAGCTGACAGGCAGTCATAGATGCAGTTTCATCAAGAGCATGAACAGCAATCAAGGGTCTGTTTTGGGATGGTTGGCAAGTGAATCTTTAAGTGCTGAGTGTGCCACGGATGTGTCACCTAACAGTCCTGTCCCTAGGAACGTTGATGACAGCTTACCTGAAATGACAAGGCATGACTGAAGCAGGAGCTGTTTCTGGCTTAGCAGCCATACTTATCGTTCCCCGTCTCCTTGACAGATCAGGTTCTGTTGTATTGTGCTGCTCTGAGCGAGTACGGCAGCGCATAACCTGGCTTGTTGAACACAGCTCTTGTTATGTTAGCAAGGTCATGGCAATACTAAGCAGGACACACATTCATTGACAGCTGAGACATGTGTGACTTTGGGACAGTACAGATAGGCAGTAAGCTGGGTTTTTGTTGAGTTTGAGCGCTTCAGCAATTGAGATTGCAATTCAGCCAGCAATATGTCAAACAGCAGCAATGCCATCATGGAGCAAGGGTCATGGGACTGACAGGTGAGCAAGGGTACCACAGTGTAGACTCAGGTGCAAGGTACCACTTCATCTGAGGTCTTGTCATTGACCTGCATGACAAGACAGTGCAAATGAACATCACAAGCGGCACTATTATCAGGCCTTGGCTCCACTGCATCAGTATGTGCTTGCACTGGGCTTCCAACAAGGCAAGGGTCATGTCTTCAGCTATGAGGACAAGGAGGTGGTCACCTTTCACTCACAGCTAGCAGCACATGTGATTGACACCCTGTTGAGTTTGCAACAGGCTATGTCTGCCAGTAAACTCAGACCCACATGGTGATGTGCTCACATACCATATGAAGCAGCCCTGCTTGTTGTGAGCAAGCAAAGCACGATCAAACAAGGGAGATTTTAATGATAATCTGCAAAGGTGCGAAATCTATGCACGGGTGTGCAAGCTGTGACCCTGTTTGTCCAACCATCCTCTGACAGCTGGCAGTGCAGCAGGCCACTGCATGGGGCAATACTGGAAAAGGTGGTCTGATGACAATAACAGCAAATCACTGCAGCCCAACAGCAGCATCCATCAGGCTCTTGATGAGCTGCGCCTTTGTCGCTGTCTCTGGGAGTGTCACGCCATTGTAGTGTTGGACAAGACCAACAAGCTCACCTTTACTGAGCTTCTGAAACCTCCATTGCTTGGCTGTTTTCAGGACCTCTGGATTCATGAAGTCTTGAACTCCCAAGCTGCCAGCTGAGCTGGAGGTTCCCGCACCTGAGAAATTTGAGCTGCTAACTTCTGGACTTGCAGCCCTGCCTGCAGCACCGCTGCGCCTTTGTCGCTGTCAGGGGCAGAAGGTTCAGGGCTTGTTCCAAAGTTGACATGTTGTCCATGGCTGAGGCTCAAGCAGTGAAGTCTCTGAGCAAGACAGATCTGCTGAGAGGGGTCAGATGTGATTGCAAGCTCCTGATGCTGCACCTTTTCTGAAATGTCATCGATTTTGTGTCGAGGTGTTGCTCTGCAAAATCGATGCTGATGGTGCGCATGTAGCTGGGTTGAGCTCTGACACAGTCTTGGAACCATGAACTTGACTGAGCGGACTGCATTCGCGGACTGCATTCTGAGCGGACTGCATTCAAACAGCTGCAGCAGTGTGCTAGCAAATCTGATGCTCAGAAGCAGCTGGCTGGCTGGGTTGTCAAAACTGGCAGATCAGGAGTGTACTACCTGCACCAGGATAGCTCTCTTGTTGTCCAGAATCTTGGGGCTGCCAGAGTGGCAATGCAGGTCTTGAGCCGAGTCAGTGAAGGCAACCTCACGAACACAGACCATGGTGCTGAAGAGGACCATGAGGATGAAGAGAAAAATGAGCTTCTCAGTCTTTGCTCTTGCCTTGATGGGGTGGTTGGTCAGCTGCACAAACAAGTAGAGACTCTGAAATCATACCAAACACAGCCTCAGTAGCCTGCAGGGACCACTTGGACTGTCCAGAGCAAGATTGTAGACATGTATGATATCTGTGCATATGTTCAAGTCCACAAGGCAAGCTTGGTATTGCCACAGGAGGACACCCTGCTTCAGAGATCAACAAAGCTGCACTGTCAAATCTTGCTGGCTACATGTGCAGTTTTTGCCCAGAAACTGCTGCACAGATCCAGCTACACATCAGGATGCCGACAGCACTGCATGTGTACCTTGCTGCAAGAGTTGAAACACACAGGTGCAAAGACACCTGCTCTTGCTATGCTTGTTGAGCCTTTACTGCCTAGGGCCTGGAGAAAAGAGCTGGACAAACAGAAGACTCTGAAAGGTGATGTGGACACTGACCTGTATGCAGTTGGAATTGGGGAGCAAGATCTGGTACAGTCTGGTTCAGAGGAAGGCACAGCTGTAGATGATGGCTTCATTGTTCCTGAGGGCCCTAGAATGGCCAGGCTGTCCATGAAGGTGCAAGAGATCTCTGATGCTCTGGACCTTGTTCCTGTGAGCAAACGAGACTGTGTGGAACATGCTGTAGCACATGCTATAGGTCAAGGACTGGACAAACTGATGGAATGCTGTCAAGCCTTTGAAAGCAAATATGCCGACAGCAAGTACCATCAGCCTTGGTTGTGTGCCCTCAAGCAAGCCATATCACAAGGTGATATAGCAGAGCAAGAGCCTGCAAAGAGCTAGAGGAACCTGTGTGAAGCTTTGGCAAAGCCTAGCCAGACTTGAGCACAGGCCAGCCCTGACTTGCCTGACAGGCACGCATCAAATTCAGCAAATTTGCAAAATGTCTGTTCCAGGAGGAAGACCAGCAAATTTGCTGAGTTTGCCATGTACAGCTGCAGACAGTAATCTTGTCCAACATTTTTGCATTGATAATCATGTCATACATGAGTGCCATCCCCAAGCAATGCTGCAGCATGACTCAATAGATTGGCAGCTTTGCACACACAAGCATATGAGTCATAGCTTCTGAGTCCATTCAAATTTCAAACTGAGTCTACTTACTGCTGAGAGCCACTGCTGGCGCAGTCCAGCAGTCAAGTAGTCTAGCACGTCTAAGTCAAAGTCAAGGGGCAAGGGGAGGGCAAACTCTGGCAACATTTTGTCAACAGGTACCTCTCACTGCTGTGTGTCCCACAGCAACTTGTTGCACTGGAAACAAAGTTTTGCTGACTGTACAGCCTCTATCTGGTTGACAGGAGAGTTTGTGCAGGCAGCAAGCCTTTGCTGCTCCTTCTGCAATGCCTGCTGCTTGTGACATACTGCTCAGCTGGAGAACCTGAACACTGCAGTAGATAGCTGTGCTGTTTTGCCACACAGCTTGGGTGATCAAAGGTATTGCTTCCTATCTGTTTAGCGAGCTGCATAGCTTTCAAGTCTGGCCTGTGCTTTCAATCTTGTTCCAATAGCACAACCGTTTCTCTTTGGCCGATATCAAACTAGCGCTGTGACCGCTTTCCGCGGCGGTGAAGCCGCATACAGACTGTTGCACAGCTCACCTGTCTTGTGTAAAAAGCGCGATCCAACAGGTTGCAGGTCGGCTGCTGTGTGATTGTCGAAACAGACCTCTTACAAAACCTGGACATGACTACTGGCCAGAGCTGTAGCATGTTTGTCAAATACAACATGGCAAGACGCAAAGTTGCATTTGACAAACATGACTTTCTCAAAGAGCTGCCTTCGACATTTTGAAACCTGATCATGGCTGAAATTGCAAATTGTACAATTTACAACATACTGCAAGTTACCAAGTTTGGCTCTATGCAATTTTGGTCCTGTAAGGATCCAGTTGGGATCCTAACCTAAACAAAATTTCGCACATGCAGCCAGGGATTGCATGACAGCTACTGACAGTGTGGACCCAGTGATACAAGCCATCCTGAGAGCTGATCACCTGAGTGAGGAGACACGCATAGGCTCCTTCAAAAGGCTGGCCCGCATTGCTGCAGCAGCAAGGAACAAGCACGCTGACCATGCATCCACAAAAAGTGCTGAACTGGATCTTCAGGAGCTACTCAGAAATCGGGACCCAGAGAACAATGATTGTAGCCATCCTTGCTGCATACAAGCTGTTGAACTTGAAAGCCGCAAAGAAAGCTAGGTATGCAGTGTATCTGGAGCAGTATGAAAGATTGGATGCTCACTTGAGGGACAGGGCAAAAGGCAGGCTTTGTGAGCTATGTGGAGCTCCAAAAGGTCAGAAACAAGCTGACCGTTGGAAGCAAATAGAGGCTGCTGCTGTCATTCCATGGTGGATGCATCCCACCTCTCAGGAATGATCTCCATGCCTGGGCCATACAGCTGCTGAAGTGTGATGATGATCAGGCTGCTCAACAAGCAGTGCTGCACCAAGTCACACCAATTGAGATACTGCTTCTAGCTGACAGGAACTCAGCAGAGGTGCCAATCTTGAGAGAGTTCAAGACTCAAGACAGGAGCGACCCAGTGCTGTACACCAGATCACTGGGGTCTGAGCTGACAAGGGAGCTCAGAGCTAGTCTTGGGAAAGACCCCAGGTCTTACCTTTTCACCGAAAGCAACACGTCAAGGCCTTACACGCACAGCCTGTTCGCCATGTATGCAAGATGTACCTTGCAGAAGCTTTTGGGAAAGCCCTGCACGCTGGCTTTGCTGAGACACAGCTACATCAGTCCGCTGCAAGCACTTGTCTTGAGGTCTTTGCTGCCGGCAAGAACTTTGCCGTAGTAATCTTGCACACTTTCGTAAGTACTGGAAGACGCATGTTTCGGGTCAGTAGCAGCAGGAGCAGACCTAGCGAGCAGAGCTGTCATGTGAAAACAAGTGTGTTTGCCGCTACTGAGTGCTGGCTGCTTTGCTCGAAGCTCGACCAATGAGTGGCATCTGTGGCTTTCGTATGTTTAGCCTGCTTTGCTTGAACATTAGTGACGACAGGAATCTAACAATGGTCAGTGGTCAGTCAGCAAGTGCAATTCTGTTGATCAGTACCAATGATCACCCAAGAGTTATGGACATCTCTGCAGGCTGAGCTGCCTTGGAGCTCAGAAAGTTTTTTGCTACCATGTCAGCATGCCATACACAACATAGTACTTCAGCAGACGGTGTTGTTCTGTGCTGTTTCAGCCGCTAAACCTGACGTTGTTGAGACATAGCTATCTAAAGGCAATGGACTCACAAACTTACAATAGCAGCCAGAGAGGACTTGGTACCAGAAATTTGTCACACATAAAAACGCAAGACAACTACAGGTGAATATATGGTAGCCGCATTTTGCATCAAGGAAAATAGCAGGGACATTGGCAAGTAATATAACACATTTTGAGTGTATCTGTTACAAAATGGGGGATCCGTTTGCCAACAGGTCGATGTTTTGACTGTTGCAAATGTTCCATTTTCTGCCAATGCTGCTCCTAAAGAGATTATGTATCACAGATTGGAACTTTTGTGACAGGCCGAAACCTCATCAAGCTTGACCAAAAGACTGCAAGGCTGTGGCATGTAGGTGTTGCTGCCATGAGAGACATCAAAGGGTGCAGGTGGTGCTTGAAAGCAACTGCTCTTTGTGGTCCAACAGTATGCTTGCTACAACTCCTAATCACTGCAGAGTATCACAATAACTTTAACAATAAGTAACGCAAGTCTATGCATTGCTCTCAGCAGTATTGCACCTGACTATGGCCATATATGTGACAGCAAGGTGAAACAGGGTGTACCTCACCCTTGGTATAGCAGCTGCACACCTAGAAGCCTGCTATGTACAAAGGTGTGCAGTTGATGTCGCCAAAAGACCAGACATTCCAGGCTGCCTGACAAGTGTGATCCCCTCTTGCTGCTTGACAGTTGCTGTTTCTCCCTTGATTTGCAACTTCTGAAGCCTGTATTAACTCACCGGGCCATGTGAGCAGAGTGATGGCTGTACAGCGCAGCACAACAGCAGCAGCCAACCGACGTAGCAATACATGAGGATGCTCTTGTCTGAGTCTCAGACAAGAGCAGTACTAATAAAGGAACTGCAAGAGGCAGCTGTCTACAGTCAAACAAGCAGTCATCCGGGCATATTCAGGTGCAAGTGAATTGCATGAACATCAATCAAGAGCCTGTATTGGGATGCTTGGCAACTGATTCTGTAAGTGCTGAATTCTCCTTGGATGTGTCACCTTTTGCCAACAACAGCTGTAGGGATGCTTGGGCATTTGCTGGGGTCAGAGCCTTTGAAGTATGCTCGTGCACTATCTCTTGAGCAAGCGTTTGTAACCAGGCATCAAGGGCTTCAGCCCAAACCTGCATAGCTTCCTTGGTGATCTTCACATCTGGATGATTGTCTTGCAGAACTTTGTGCAAGTAAGAATCCCAAGCGTGGCTGCTGCTACCTGGGACCTTCTTGCGCTTGCTACCTGACAGCCTTGCATTAGGCACTGCTGTAGCTGGTGTTGCTTCAGCCATCAGATCTCGACAAGGACAGCTGTGCACAGGTTGGCTTGTAGTCGACAGCACCTCAAGAACGCACTTCAATTTTGCAGCCTACAGAGCTGTTATATCAAGCTTGTGACCTATTGTGACTGCAGGCTTCCAGAGTGCTCTGCAAGACTGATGAGCTGGTGGCATAATTCACTGTCTTTATGCATAATAAGTTACGATTTTCAGTTGTACTTCAGTACCGAGATGAGTGTTGCATAAAGACCGAGAAGGAGTCAGGCTGTAGTACGATGCAAGCACTGACCAATACGCGGCTACATGTGCACCACTACGAACTGAACCGAGCTCGGAGCGCTTCTGCTTGCCAATTTAGTCGCGAACCTAAAAACACCTTCGAGCAATTTTGACCTCCAAGGAATTTGCGTTGACCTCCAGACACCTCCAATCCAAAAGACCCTGTTCAGGAACTCAAACGATCTCTGGTGTGGGTGACCTTAAACTGTTTGCATGTTTCGCCGAGCCAAAAGCACTTACACAGTGCGGCTGTGACACAGAATTCCTTCAGCGTACAGTGCCGTCGGCTAAGCCTCGTGATTGGCCTTGTTTGTTTGTTTGTGACAGGGTTTGAAGCTGATCTCAAGTGGTTGATGAGTTGGTAGAGTGTCTTGCAAACGAGGTGTACATCAAGAGGCCTAGCTTGCTCCTGGTTTGCAACCGAGTTCTTTGCAATTTTGCGACGTAGCTCGAGTAGCAGCAAGACTTGCCGGCTCACAGACAGCGCTAGGCCTTTTCAAGGTACCAGCCCGATCTTGAGTGAGTGCGGCCTGCGGCTTCCTACATTCTTCAGCAACGACCCTGCTTGATACAGGACGAGGAACAGCACGTGTGACAACTTGCTCCAGAGCCGTTTGGACAGTTTGTAGGGAGATGCCTAACAGGGTGCAGAAGAGCAGCTGGGGGCAGCTATCAAAGGACTTGTGGTCAAACATCATTGCGATGACGAAGCCAAATTGGGATGCAGCATCACATATTGGGGCTGATACATACCACGGCAACATTGAACATTTTTATTCCCTGCGACACGTCTGCAAGATGTTTGACTCCATCTTCAAAGACAACCCTCACTTTGAGTCCAGCCTCTGCCTCAGAGATGGCCTTGAAGGTCAAGACCTATGCGGAATGCTTGATTGGATTGAGGGCCATGGCAAGAATGTGTTGACAATGGTTGCTGCATGCGGCAGTCCATTCCTAGAGGCAGCATTGGGTGCTTTGCGGTCACATCAGGGGCAAAACGAGTCAACTGCCTTGACTGTATTCCATGCAAGCAGAGAGGTCATCCCTCTGATAGCCCCGCAACCCCTGCACAACGAGGTGCTGCTGTTGCTCAGTCCATTCATGTCATTGTCAAGCTGCCGCTTGGATCTGGGAGAGAATCGCTGTGGACCGCTGTTCAGCCTTGCTCAGCTTCAAAATCTGCCCTGTTTGACACAGCTGACTTTGACAGGAGGCAACTTTGACTCGCTACAGGCAGCTCAGCACCTTACCTATCTATCCATTCAAAATGCAAATGCAGTCTGTGACGAAGACTGTGCATGCGTGACATCACTTTTTGAGTTACGGTTGAATGATGCATGTATCTCAAATTTTCACACATATGGTGTTTGTGCCTGCTCACATTTGCAAGTTCTCTGCTGTGTCAAGAGCCAAATACAAGCTACTGACAAAGCAGAGGCAATGTCGTTGTGCAAAAATGATGTTGCGCATATTCCAATCAGCCTGTCCCGCCTAACTTGCCTCACAAAGCTTGAGTTTCTGTATGCCAACAAAGCTGCACAGCATGATCTTGGCTGGCTGGCTCAGCTACCTTCACTGCGAAACATTCACGGTTGTCTACACGTTCAAGTAGGCCTGTTCCCGCAATCCTTGCAGGCATTGAGTAATTTGGTTCATTTGCAGCTGTGGAACGACAAATCTGGTGGTGTATTTGAATTTGCTTTAGATTGGGCAAAGTTGAGCAGCTTAAAAACGTTGCGAATAGGCTTGCAGTTCACAACTAAGCTTCCTTTGACTAATTTGGCTCGCTTGAAGCAGTTGAGACAAGTATTATTCTTCGTCAGGGGAGACATCACAGCAGATACAACAGCACAGATAGCCATGCTAGCACGTCGATTGGCACTCATACGCCCCAATGTGTTCATGCTTGTCAAGCCATTTGGCCCCTCTATATGAATGAGATGTCACATGCAGCAATTAAATGTAATACAGTCCTAGTCTTCTAAATTTGAAAACGTAAAACAACAAAACAAATTGCGCCTCAGGCTATACCAACTATAGGGATGCTGGGAGTACGAGACGTGTACAGCCACACAGTATGTAGCTCTGTTTCTACAGACTTCGACAGGCATTTGTGAGATATTTGTGCAAAGTGCAAGGGCCTTGCACCGAAGTCTGTAGCAACAGAGCAACATACTGTGTGGCTGTACATGTCTCGTGCACCTAGCATTTGCTGGAAGAGCTTTGCATCCCTCTGCATGAAAGCTTTGTTGGTGGCGCCCAGGCCCCCAGATCTGGTGGGTCAGGGAGAGGGTGGGCTCAGCGGTAGGCATTGGGTTTGACCCCTACAGGGGGCAGGAATGGGCGTACCATGTCACTGGCAGTGCAAAGGCTGAATTGTCTGGGTGCACATGTTTCTCATTGGTTTTGGCTGAGTATTGCTTGCTTGAACTCTTGAAGCTCTGCAAGGGCCATAAGGACATGCATTCTGCATAGTGTATGGCAATAAACATGCTCAACAGTGACAAATGGCCGCAGACCTAGTGCATGAGTGACAGCTTCCACTGATATGCAGCAACATCATTCATGACGTTCGCAGTGCGTCAAGTCTCTGAATCAAAGCACTGTCTTGCTCAGACTGATTTGCTGCATTGATTGAGAAATCAGGTCCCTGCAATGTTGTGCTGCTACTTTGATATTCCAGCCCTGACGATTGCATGCTCTGAGCATCTGTAACTTTTTGATCTGGAGCTGTTGCGTCACCGTTGCTCAAACTCATTTGTCTGAGCTCCTCAGCTGCCATCATTTCTTGCCGCTGCTGAGTAATAGGTAGTAACAGCTTCAGCCTGAACGCGTCAACACCATTTAGGTAGTACCTGCAAAGGACAAGCCACAATCAGAAATAACACTCTTTGCGTTTCAATCCCCAGCCAATGCATGCTTTGTAGAGCAAGCAAGATGTGCTGGAGAACTACATGCACAAATGGAAGTGCACTTCATATCCAACATTTCATTGCTCCTGTAGGTATCTAGCTGGGCACCCTGAGCCTGCCTAGCATGCATCCTTCATGTACGACTCATATGCAAATGCCTTACAAGACATGGACGCAACAAAAGCATGAAGGCGCGCTAGCTTATAATGCTCATTGCCACATAAAGCAAGAAATTCAGAGGCTGTGCAAAAGCAAATCATCCATAAATTCTTCTTGTTTTGACATCATGATGGGAGCCTCTGTGAGTAGAAGCAGCTCGGGTCATAATGCCGGATGGCGTAGACATTTACTTTCTCAGTTCTTGCAGCAGTAGGAGGTGTGTACCTATGCAAGCGTTTGTCCCTTATGAAACCCAGGTTTTGGTAAAGCGCCAGAGCACCTGAGTTAGTAACCTCTGCCTCAAGAACCACCTCCTCACACTGCCCTTTGATCATTTCCGCAATTGTTAGCTTGACCAGTTCTGTGCCTACAGTGACAAACAAAATATGAATGGAGGATGACAATGCCAATAGTACTGACAGTGAGAAGATGTCATGCGCAGTCTGACACTGTTGCTATAGGTGTGGGGCTCAAATCCTGCCTGCAGAGTGAATGGTTTGCTGCCAACGCATAGCATTGATGCTGCTTGCCGGAGTGCAAAGAAGAAGAACATGGAGGAGGAGGGGTGATGCCTACCTGTGCCAAGGGATCTGTAAGGCTTCTCGACCACAAGCATGGCAAGATAGCCTCTCAGCATCTGCTCTCTGTGCACGTCCATCTTGCACACAACCGTGCCAAAGCAGTGGTCTCCATCATATGCTAGAAACGCTAGTTGCGGCCAATTGTGCAGAAAGTATCTGGAGCACAGCAAAAAGGAGCGTCAAAAGCACTGTAACGGTGCACCTTGTCAAGTAGCTACAGCGTGCTTCCAGCAAATCAGGGCATGCAAGATGTCAGGCACAGACCTGCTGACCTGTATGTGAAGATGGAATATGGCTCGCTGAGCTCATTGTCTATCAAATCCATGACTGTGGCCAGGTCCCGTTCATCCCGATACTGCGGACCAGCAGGCAGGACTGAATGTAGCAGATGTTCATTACTCCTGCAAATCGACCCCTGCCCGGGTTTGAATGCTGACCTGCTGATATCGGACTTTCACGTTGTTTTTGCGCTCTCTGGGAGCAGGCGCGGGAGCCACCGCTGTTGCGGACGACGGTTCAATGATTGACATTACGATTACAAGCGCATGCACTTGTGTACACAAACCGCGAGCTTACTGCGCAATAGGTGTGCTGGCAGGTCAGCACATAGCGAGGTGAAGGCTATCAGTGCGACATGTCAGACAACATGCCGCTCAAGGCAACGGACAGGGTGTGTCCCTGCACCGGCAGGCTGCCACTACGCAATCTGCCGCACCGCAACTACAAACTGCTGCTGTCAACGCTTGTGTAAAATGACGGTTCGTATTCAGAGCATTACAAGCATTCTCCTGAGGTTGCAGCAGCTTTCGTTCATCGTCTATCTTTGCCACAGAACGAGAAATGGAGGAACAGAAACAAGGACGTCTCTTGATGCGTGAGTGTCTCAAAAATTGTAGCAAGATTGAGAATGCCAGGAGGTCTTTGCTATACTGTTGAGTACAGCTTGTTGCTGGCAAGTGACACAGCAGCGCCAGCGTTGCTGCCTGTGGAGTTGAGAACCTTTGTTCACTCTACACATTTGAAAAGAGGTGCATCAATGAACAGAATAAGCTAAAATGAGCCTCATTTAACTTTGCAAACGACAAAAAGATAGCAAGACCTGAAAAGGGGGATTTCCTTCTCAAAGCTGTCAAAGTAACTGTTTCCAACCTGATAGGATGTAGCCGTACATGTGCAAATCCCCAAGCTGAATGTCTTTGCACATACACATTTGACATGGGTTTTCTTGGCAACATTATGAGCTGCAACTTTCTGAAACACTGGCAGCTCAAGACAGTGTATCTAGCAACAAATACCCAACAGCTATGCAGGAGAAATGTCAAGGCTCAGATTCACTGTCGTCATGACGGCATGCCGAAGCCACGCCACGCAAGACCAAGTAGGTAGCCTGTCACAACCCCAAGCAGTGCTCCTACAGCCACCTGTAATGTGAGAAAGCTCTTTGTCTACACATGTTGGAGTTTTCCCGAGTCGGTTGCAAAGCATGCTAGGCTTATCATGTCTGATGTGCAAAAACGCTACTGTTCTGCAATACACAGCGAGCTGATGTGCACAACAACAGCATGCAGTTGAACCCAAGAACCAGAAAGCAAGGTAAGCAGTGGCAAGCCAGTCCACAGCAAAGCTGTGTGATAACAAGCAATGCCATATCATCAAAGTCTAGAGCTTCACAGGGCGCCGTGCAGCAAAGGGCAATGCTGGGTGACACTGCAGTGCATTAGCCCAGGATGCCTCTGTTGATGGAGACTTGCTTTATGACCAAATGGCATACACTTTACTTTCTGCTGCACTGACAAGACACAGCGACACCAAGCAGAACATCACCTGTCTTGGCGTGTGTCCCAGCCTATCTCGCAAAGGCATAGTCTCACTGCCAGGGTGATCAGCAGGCAGCTGACTAATGATGATGTTCAGCGCTGTAGCTTGCTTTCCAGCATGCAGCCTGACGCCAGATGCATCATACATCACCTGCAGCACTTTTCAGAGTGAACACACTCACAGTCCTATGATAAACAGTGGCAATGGTACTGTTGATTGTCATCATCGTGAAGTTGGCACAGGCAGCAATCATGCAAAACATATCAGCAGCAAGCAACTTGACTCAAAGCGCATACAGCAAATGTCATACATGCCAACAATGGCAATGCTAATGATGCTGAATGTCACAGTGAAATCGCTGGCGGCAATCATAGTGTAAGGATCATTGGCAGCAGGCAAGTTGCTTCCTTTGGTGCCAACACCACGTGCCTGGCGTGGCATGCAGCAGGTGTCCCAACATCATGCAAGATGAATGTAGTGCCTGGTGATTGGTGTCTAAAAGCTGAAGCAGTACAATGCCGATGCAGCATGAAACTGCGCATGAGGGCGCTTACCACCAAAGACAGTACAAGGCCAATTGCAAAAGTACCAGTATCTGTGCCTTGGATTGTTCCAAGGGCTGCAGTGAGAGCAACGACCTGTAAGGACAGCAACAGGTCAATGATTTGCTGTTGGCTGAAGCTGTCTGATTGACACCACATGTATATTGCCCCCCGGTAGCCAGGCAAGCAACTCACACTGGATGTGTGGGAGGAAGGCATGCCCCCAGAGCGCATCATCTGGGTGAAGTCCCAGTGACCTTCATCATACCAGTTTGTGACCACCTTCAGCAACTGTGCAATAGCAAATGCCAGGAAGCCAGCCCAACAAGGCCTGTCACATCAGCAACGATTGAAAGGCACAGGCAAGCTTTGGAGCCCGGGGAGCCTCATGGCTCATATTACTGATGCAGAACGCACCCATTATGGACCAGTCCGCTAACTCCACCGGCTGATGGCGCAGCCTCAGGGCCGGGCACGGGCCTTGGCATGTCACTGTTGCGCTTGGTCAAGCCGCAGATACAATGCTAGCTATTTTAACGTCACCACAACAGTCGTCTGACTGGATTGTCGTGTTCGAGACCAGCAACGAGGGGTATATTGGTCGTCGTCCGGTCGCTGTTAACGCGTGCAGTTTTAAAACTGGCGATCGTACTCTTGACAGTCTTCGGTGACGACAGCGAGCGAGGAAGCAGAATAATGCCAGAGGAGTACACCTTCTCGGTCGCCGAGGGCGTTCCTGCAACGACAGCGCTGCTGAGGCTTCGGACCAGTGGCTTCAGCTGCATGCAAGTCCCATGCAATTGGTCTTCCTGAAGTTAGTCATTTGACAACTCACGAGACTGAGCGTGCACAGCATTTGCACTTTGTAGGAACGACACAAATCCTTGATACACCGTTTATTCGGAAAGCTGTCAGCAAGCGCGTTATGGCATGGCAGACCAGGTTGCCAAACTGTACAGGACATTTGAATAGCATTTCCAATTTGCAGCAGTGATACGCTCAAGGATGCACCTCCATAATGAATTGAATGATTCAGGTCTCCATAAGCTGTCATGAAGCATGGCAGATGGATGTTGACAATTGGCTGACTGGACAAAGCGCATGAAAGCTACATATTTCCGACAGGTGTTGTTACTGTTCATGACTTGTGTGATTCATTGTGAGTCATGATTTGAAGTGACATTGCAGCAACTGTATGGACTCCCTCAGCCCCAGGTGGGAACTGTGCAAAACTTGCAAGTCAGCTGAGTCCCTAGTACAGCAAATCTGACTCGCAGGTGCTGTCGGCATAGACATCAAATGAGCGTTTATCATATGCAAGACAACTTCCCTGAAACTGCAGACCAGTATCAGCCGTTTCATGTTGGTCATGACCGCATGTCTGCCAAATCTGTTTCGATTTGAGTGGTCAGAGCATTCCTGTCTTTGCGCTTCAGAAAGTTGGACTCTGCTATGCATGTGACCAGCATCAGAATCTGGCTTTGTGTGTATTCTGGATGCGTCAGTGCCCATCTATGCAGCTCATCACCCCAAGGGATGTAGAAAGCCTACAAGTCAGCAGAACAAAAACAGTGCTCAGTTCACAGAAACAAAATGGTTCTGTCCAAGGCGATCCCCATCAGCTGTTGCTGGGCTTCTGTTGCTGTGCATCAAACAAATGCAGCAGAATTTGACGGCTTGTGGTACACACAAAACCAAGTCAATTTGGCATTGAGTGTCATGCCAATTGGCGGGAACTTGAACAGTCCTGCATGCCAGGAAATTACAAGCAACATTACCTTGATGTAGTTGTCTATGATGCGCAGGGCGTCTGCAACCATGGCTGCAGTCACTGGGTCTCGCGGCGTCTTGCTGCTGATGCTTTGCAACCCAGACTGGACAGCCTGCACAGCATTTGAAGCATTAGCAGATGTTGAGTGTTGAAGTCAGTGTATCATCGTGCTTAATCCTCAACACACAATTTGTAACATGTGGCATTTGAGATCATGAATCACCGGGATGCAGTGTAAGATGTTGAATGTGCAGTATCCTGCGCCAATGCGCGGTATGCAAGCATCTTGAAATATCTATCACTGGAATGGAGAGCATGGTGACTTACTGCATTGGCAGCAAGACGCTGCCTGTGCACAAATCATGCCTGATCATGAGCATTTGGGATTTGCAGCCCAATCTGCGCTTGCCTGGCTAGCATTTATTATGATACTTAGTCTCATTAAAGTTAACATCATGTATCCTGACTTCGGCACCATGAGGCTGGCCTGGCTAGGCAAGACTTGCGCCACTCACACCTCACACATGTATAAAAAGCTAGTCGTGTGTTGTGGTGCTGATTCTGATTGCAGTCATGACTTTTGTAATCACATTACTTGATAACAGTTACTGTTTATTGTACTGATATTGCTATAGCTACAGCATGGGTACCTGCAGGTCAAGGCTCATGGCCGCTCGGCCCATCATGGTACAGCGCGCTTTGGCACCCGCCCGCGCCAGCCCCTCCAGCATCATTTCTGCCGTGAACTGCAACGCATGATTCCACACCTGCAGGCATGACAAACACAACTTTGATCCTGTGCCCATGATACTATGCAATACTGTTGAGGCACGGAAGGTTTGCGTCACAAGGGCTGAGGCATGTGCATGTGACCTGGCACCCAACTGCGTCAGCCCCTCCAGCATGCTGTGAACTGCAACGCGTGATTCCACATCTAGAAACACCGTCACACACAAGTGAGGGCAGCTTGGGATAATGTCGCAACATGACAGCACCAAATGATGCATGTGAATGTGGCTTGGCCCCTGCCTGTGCCAGCCCCTTTAGCATCATCTCTGCTGTGAATTGCAGCGCATGATTCCATTTACAACAACAACAGCCAAGCAGGAGCTAGCAGCCATGTGCAATGTCTGCCACATTGTTAGCTGCCATTGTTGCCTAGGACTTCCCAGCGAGGGCAGAATCTTCTCAGCAGCAGTCAGCAGTCAAAACACTTCCTGAAGCACATGACAACAATGACCAAGCATAAGCTAGCAGCCATGTGCAATGTCAGCCACATTGTGAGTCGCTGCTGTTGTTTTTGACTTGCCACAAAGGGCAAGAGCTTCTTAGCATCAATCAGCAGTTTGAGTTGTTCCTGCCTAGCAGCGCTCAGTGCCATTGATGTCAATCAAGCATGCAAGTGAAATGCAGCTTGCTACCTGTGTGTAAGCAAGCAGGCACGAGATAGGATTGTTGCCTTTGAGCTGCATGGTTATAGACATCAGAAGCGCTGGGCATTGACTTAGCACTCTTGTGCTTGAGAAGCAGTTGCTGGTGCTGGTCAGCTGTCATAGGCTCTTTTTTCAAAGCTGACTGTTGAACATGAGCTACTCTGTGCGTAGGTATTACCCTTGCCGGGTGCAAATAAGCTAAGTCTGAGCATGAAGCCCAAAGCTTTTGCAGCACGTCCAACGCTGAGCGCTGGTGCTTTACTGCTGGCAAGTAGATTGCCTTTACGCTCACACACTTCTGGTCTAAGCCAGCAGCACTGAGCGCGGGCATCACACTCAGACTCTCCAAGCATACCTTCAGGTGCTAATTGCCGATTGCAGGCCATGTACACACCAGGACTGGCAAGCATGCAATTCCATGCATATGAGCTCTGATCTGACATGACTTGCATCAGCTACACTGAGCGTAGGCATGGTGCTCAGACGCACTCACAGCACCTTGAAGTGCGTATTGCCGTCCGCAAGCCCTGGATTCCTTGCAACTGACAAGAAAGTATCATGCCGTTTAGCAGCACTTAGTGCACGCTTGCTACTCAGTTGCAGGCCCTGTAGTTGTTGTTCTTGGCAAGGAGTTGCTGCCATGCTCATCTGGTCGACATCAGCAGGACCAAGCGTAGGCATGTTGCTCAGATGCTACCTGAACACCTTCAAGTGCTGATTGAGCAGCACGCCCACCCAAGCTAAATCTTTTGATGGGGGCTCCTCAAAGTCAAATGTACTCGTCGCGACAGTACTCTTACACCACAAGTGCTGTTAGCAAATTCTAAATGCACCAACAGCTGGCTAGGATTTGCTTCCCTGCGCATGAGTTTCATCCTCACCTGATTTGCATCAGCAGCATTGAGCCTGGGCATGAGACTGAAACGCCCCTGGAACACCATGAATCCTCTTTTTAGGGTTTAGGGTATAGCCCTGTACATCAAGAAGTTGCTTCTAAGCCCAACCTTACCTGATTCACATCACCAGCACTGAGCGTAGGCATGGTACTCAGTCGCTCCCGGAACACCCTCAAGTGCTGATTGAGCAAAACGCCAACCCAAGCAGATGCTTTAGTTGGCGGCTCCTCAAGGTTGAAGTTCTGCTCAGCAATACGGTCTGGTAGCCACTTGATGGGCAGATTCAGCCTGGCTGCTGTGCGTAGAATGAAGTCTTGTACATCTGAGGAGGACTTGACGCTTTGGTAGAAGGTGTCTAGGGTGTGGTGCTCTGGCAAATCTTGCCTGCCCATGAGGTTGTCCCCTAGAGCATGATGCGCTGAGTGCAGCTGACTGGCCAGCGCCATGAGGGAGTCCACTGCTACCTTGCGCTCCTGCACAGACCAGATCAAGCAGTCATTGCATGTAGTAGAAGGTGTTCAAGCTGCAGTGCTCTGGCAGGTCTTGGCAGCACATCAGATTGTTCACCAAAGCGTCCGGTAGAAGGTGTCTAAGGTGTGGTGCTCTGGCAGGTTGTGCTTGCCCATGAGATCGTCCCCCAGAGCATGATGCGCAGAGTGCAGCTGACTGACTAGCGCAATGAGTGAGTCCACTGCTACCTTGCATTCCTGCACACAACCAGTCAAGCAGTCATTGCATCTGATAGAAGGTGTCTAAGTTGTGGTCTTCTGGCAGGTCTTGCCTGCCCATGAGGTTGTCCGCTAGAGCATGATGCGCTGAGTGCAGCTAACTAGCCAAGGCCATGAGCAAGTCCACTGCTACCTTGCATTCCTGCACAACACCTCTTGGCCACTTTTCACGAAAACAATAGAAGTGCCGAAATTTGTCGGTCTTCAAAACCTTGCTGAAATAACGAAAGAAATTGATATGACCTGAGTGATTATCTGCTGTGAAATGTTGATGTAGATATCACTCATGTTCTTGCCATGAAAGACAATGTCCTCACCATTAGACAAAAGGGACAAACTGTATTTGCTTGGTCTTAAGTCTGCTTACCAAGTACAGCGACGCTCTATACAGGAGGATGGAATACTAATCAATTGACTACTAAATGATGTAACAAGACGCCATGAGTGAGTCCAGTGCAAGTTTGCATTGTTGCACAACTTCATTCAAGGAATCAATGTAGCAAATTGACTGGTCCACCGCAACCGTGGCTAGCTTCCGTATGCACCCAGCCATGCTGTTCTGGACAAATTCGTTGGCTTTGTGTAGTGCCAGGTGAGAACAGCGCGTTTCAACATACGTGGGTAACACAATACATATCTCGCAAATAGGCCTTTGTGTCTGTGATGACATAATAGCAGACTTGCAGGCCCTAAAGCTTGCAGTTTTGGCACAGATTTCAAAAGCAGTTTTAAAACATTACAGAACAGCACATGTCAACAAGCCCTTTAGCTGACACAATTCCAAAATGTTTACATGATAAATCAACAGTGTACGTCTTCATCAACATCACCAAGATCACTCACGCACTGGCTAGTAAGTAAGTAGGTAGTTGTGTGACCCTGCAATGTGCATACATAAGCATTAAGGTAGATCAAACGATCAAACCTGGAGGCCATACAGGTTGCCAGGGTTGGACAGGGCAGTAGCCCCCTCAGGGCTGCCAGCAGCAGCCCCTTTACTAAAAGGTGACATCAGCTCCTTCATTTTAGAGGTCTGCCCATCAGGAGTGGAGGGCTGAAGAGCAGCTCCATTGCAAGGGCCATTGGCAACTGCCCCATGCTGCAGCAGCTTCTCCCAGGAGCTGGCGGGAATGTATGACGGGCGATACTTGACTAACGACCGGTTGAGGATACGTAACAGAGTATTACGCAGGCGTACTGGCAGTATGTCTGCTCCTCCCTGCATGGCAGTAGCAACACAGCTATGCTGCAGCAGCTTCTTGCCGGAGCTGGCGGGAATGTGTGAAGGATAACTCTTGACCAAGGACCTGTTGAGAATACTTGATAGATTGCATGCGGGCGTACTGGCAGTATATGCGTAACAGGGCGTTACGCATGCACACTGGCAGTGTTTCAGCTGCCCCCTAGAAATCACACTTGATCTGTTTTCATGGCTGCCGCAGCTTTGAACAGACTTTGATGACAAATGCGACAGACTCTTGGACGAACTTGTTGCTGCTGTTGGGGCAGACAAAAAGCAAGCAGGCAGAGGTGACAAAAAGTCATCACATCATCCAAGTGAAAATGTAATGAAAACATTGCATATAAGAGCGGCTGCAGACTCAATCTGTTGTCTTCTTGAAGCAGGACAACATCAGCCAGGTTGACACTGCTGAATTTGCCAAAAATGGGCAGCAGGTACAACTCAGCCATGTCTGAGCGACAGGGTATGGCACAGCTGTATCTGGAGCAAAACAGTGTACCTGCTGCACATCTTGTACCTCAACGTTGCTTTGGCAAGAAAAAACGCGACACCCAGTATGGCAGTTGCGACAGCTTTATCTGAGACAACATGCCATTCAATGACTTGATGACAACTGCAGCCCTGACCTGTTGTTGCTGTTGGGGCAGTATGACATTAGCCAAGTTGAGACTGCTGCAGGTGTAGAAGATGTGCAGCAGGTACAGCTCAACCATGCTTCAACACATGAAGCAACCACAGCTGTCATCACTATAGTATTTGCGGCAAGGTTTTGCATAAAACAGGCTTGACAACGCTCCTCTTGTTGCTACTGAGGAAGATTGACATCAACCAGGTTGGGGCTGCTAACGGTGCAGAACACGAGCAGCAGGAACAGCGCAGCTAAAGGGCATTTCACAGCTTGCACGACTGCTCTCCCTGGCACAAATCACACTCTTATGCAGACTTTGGAGAGAACTGCAACAGACTTAATGCTTAAATCCCTCACCTGTTGTTGCTGCTGAGGCAGGATGACATCAGCCAGGTTGAGGCTGCTGAAGGTGTAGAAGACGTGCAGCAGGTACAGCTCAAACATCTGCGCCATGGCACAGAACACCTTGCTGGCTTCTGATCGCAGCATCAGCATCAGCTCGGCATACTCAGTCAGCCAGTTGAGCAGCCGCCACGACGCATTAGTCATCGTCGGCAGCTCTTCTGCTTCGCTACGACCTACAACAGCATCAGCGCTGGCTCAGTGTACGTTGACAGCCAGCTAAGCAGCTTCTACAAGCATGATTGGAAGGTTTCTGAGTCAATCACAGCCTATCAAAGCATGCAGCCAAAGCCAGACAGCAGCATCAGCCAATCTCAGCGCACTTGATCAGCCAATTGAGCAGCCTGCATGAGGCATCAGTCATGGTTGGCAGCTCTTCTGCATCGCTACGACCTGCACCAATTTGAATTTTGCCACTGATAGCGTGATTAGCGAGGGATTTGCCACAGATAGCGGCATCAGCAACGACAGCAGCATCAGCTCAGGGTACTAGCTAGCCAATTGAGCAGCCTCCATGAGGCATCAGTCATGGTTGGCAGCTCTTCTGCTTTGCTACAACCTGCAACAGCATCAGCTCAGCATACTTGGTCAGCCGGTAAGCTCACAAGTTTATTGGCTTCAACATGGTTTTGTATCAGTCAAATTTGATAATGCTGCCAAGGACTGACTCAGCATATGAGGTGACACTTGCGCCCAACAATGTACGTTCGCAATAAAATGCATTGGCTGTTGTGATGCAGACAACGTAAGAAGCACATTCCAGACATGCTTACATGATTTGCACATGACAATGGTATACGTTGACAATTACATGGCCACCGAGCAATGAACTGCCACGTCAAGTCAGCTACATGCGCCCAGCTGTCTGGAAGCCGACGTGTATTGGTCAGCCGCTTCTTTGATTGCGAGCTGACCTGATGTAGATGGGGCGGGGGCTGTATCCGTGGGCACCTTCACATTCTGACCATCCTCATCAATGGAGTCTGCAAACACGTCTTCAGGCTCATCTGACATAATGGACTTGTGCGGGCTGCTGCCATCAGAGTAAGCATCCTGGGCCTCTGCATAACATGCGACAGCAATTATGCTGGTGAATTTTGAGCCTATGCACGATGTGGAGGAGTGAATGATGCATGCCACAGACTTGTGTGTGAGCTATCTGTTTGTGTGGGCTGCTCCAGTCAGAGTAACGCGTTTTGAGCCTCTGCACAACATTAAAGAAATATTTTGCATGCCAAAGTCTGCCGTGTGAGCTGTATACCGAACGTTGTTAATCCAATAGTTTCTTGCATGCCATCATGCGACGCACTCTGATCCCATCAGAGGAAGCGTCTTGAGCCTCTGCACAACATGCAGCAGCAATCATGCCCATGAGGTTTGAGCCTCTGCACAATGTGGAGGAGCGATCTTGCGTGCCAGAAGCTTTTGTGTGTGAGCTATCTATCTGTGTGGGCTGCTGGCATCAGAATCTGCTTCTTGAGCCCTCTGGCCAACATTCAAGAGCAATCCTGCGTGCCACAAATATTGTGTTGGCTATCTATCTGTGTGGGCTGCGCCCACTAGAGACGTAAGGTTCTTGAGTCTCTGCAGAACTTAAGAGCATTCACAGGGTTTGTTGTGTATGCCAGGCACCACATGCATCAAGCATTCACAGCAGTCAGTTGAAATTTGCCTGACCGCTGCATGGGCAAAAAGCCGTGGCAAACAGTGCAAATGATGGGTGTTGCAGTGTTGCAGAACATCAATCACTTGTGAGCGTCGACACATGGAAGCCACAGTGGGTTCACACTGTGCTGCTGTTAACAACACCAGACTCAGCTATTGTTGCAGAAAACAAGTATGCAGCAAGACAAAAGGGTAAGAAAAGGAGAATGACAAGGAAGCAGGAACAGCGCCTGGGTCCAACCTCCAGGGGTTGCCTTGGGTGATTCACACACCCAACAATCATTGCACAGAAGAGGTAGCAGAATGAGAACATGCAACAACAAGAACAACAATGACAACAAGCAGCATGCAAAGGTGAGCAACAAAAATGAAACAGCAGCTCCAGAATTTGCCTTGGGCCATCCACATGTCAAGGCGGTCATGGCTTGAGCTGGCATTCCCATTTTAAGAAGCCGCACTTGCGCCAGGCAGGCTGCCACAAACATGCTTGCACAGAAGGAGTAGAAGAATGTGCACAAGCAACCAAGGGAGAAAAAGATGATGAAGAAGAAGAGGAAAAGAAGAGAGACAGCATCCAGGGCAGGCGGAAGAGAAGGGTTGCCTCGAGCCATTGACGCATCAAAGCTGTCATGGCTTGAGGTGGCATTCCCATTTTGAGCAGCCACAATTGCACCAGGCTGGCTCACCACTCTGAGCGTGCAAGAAGAAGAAGAAGAAGGAGGAGCAGAGGGTGGTCTTGTCATTGACAAAGAAGAAGAGGAAGAAGCAGCAAAGGCAGAAGAGGCACAACAGCACCTGGGGTAGACCTCCAAGGGTTGCCTTGGGCCATCCACACGTCAAAGCCGTCATGACTTGTGGTGGCATGTCCATTTTGAGAAGCTGCATTTGTAGTACCAGGCAGGCTGCCGCTGCTGCCTGTTTTGGCAAGCAGGCCGTTTTGGGCCTGCCCCTGTAGAGCCCTTGCCAAATCAGGCACTGTGCCCTCAGCCACGGGCAGCTTCTTCCACAGCTCCTTCTCCAGCATGCTGTGCAGCACCTACAGTAGCAGTGGTCATACAGAACATGGGAATGCTGGCTCGCTGGCGCCCACCGAACTCTGACTGTGGCAAGCAGAACAGGCAGATCTTTGTATAGATTACACCGGGTAAGGATGGCACACATGACAAGGACAAACAAAATAGGACATCAGGACGTTGTCTCAAATGAGTAATCTCAGGTGACTCAGCATCTAAACTGAAACATGTGAGGCACAGTGCTTTCGTGAAACGAGCTAGCAGCATCTACCTCCATTTTCATTCATTCCATTCTAAACGTGTGCTGGACAGGCTCAGCAGGCCCAGCAAGCCCAGCAAGCCCAGCTAGGTCTATACTGGAGCAATCAACTGTCTCCAATCAGTCTTGTCCTAGTGCTATTCTAATCAATTTGCATGGAGAGAGGTCTACCTGCAGGTTGGCTTCATGGAAGGCAGCAAAGAACTTGCCACTCTGTCGGGACAGAACGTCTCGCAGTGAAGTGCACTCAGCCCCACTGAAAGCTTCGCCAATCTGCAAGATCTGCTGAGTCCACTCAAGCACCTGCAGATCATATGCTATCATCATTTCAAACTGTCTGGGTAACACCCTTTGAAAGCTGCAGTCATTCAACAGACAAGCCTGCTAAGTGGGCCTAACACAGACAAGTAGGCTTGAACAACAATGAGCTGTGCTTTGGTTGACACGGCTCCTCAATTTGTCTAAAGCTTGCTACGCAGGTATTGTTTTCACAGTGTCTGTTATGCTAAGCTCTAAAAGCAGCACTTGTGTAGCAGGCTCTTGCAGCTGCGGAGCTGTAACAAGCAAAAAGCAGCCCATCAATACCCCTCCCAGACATTCATGAATGCATACACCTTGGTACGCTGTTTGCACAACAATCACTTGCAAACAGAATTGGCATGAACACTTCAGTCACATAGGGATTACTTACCTGCAGGAAGTGTTGCCCTTCAAAGGCTGCTGGAGAAGACAACAAGGTGCCTAGCTTCCTAGCAGCTTCATCCCAGAGCCATTTGCGCCCATTGGTCAGGCCTTCCTGCACCTTGAGCAGCGCTTCTGCAGTCTCCAGGTTCTTCTTTTCTTCCTGTTGCAGCCTCTGCAGCTGCTGCGCTGGTTCAAGCTGCACAGCAAAGCAGATTGTTGTTGTCAGACACATTATTTGTGAAAGCCCGGTTGTGGTTGGCCTGTCATGTTCAATTTGCTGTCTTAGCTGCACAGCACGGCAGGGCATGATGAAACAGTTTGTTCCTGATACTGAGCAATGCTTCTGCAATGTCCAGGTTCTTCTTCTCTGCGTATTGCAGCCTCTGCAATTGCTCTGCTGGGTCCAGCTGCACAGCAAAGCAGAGTGTTGTGGTCTTAGTTGTTGCAGATGCTTGCAATCGCCTTTGTAATGTTGCTGTTATTGTGATCTGTATGTAGAGTGCTGACGCCAGCAGCACTGCGCAGCAGGGCAAGATTAGTCAGGCCTTCCTGCACCTCAAGCAATGCTTCTGCAGTGTTCGGGTTCTTCTTCTCTTTCTGTTGCAGCCTGTGCAATTGCTCGGCTGGGTCAAGCTGCACAGCAAAACAGTTTGTTGTTCAGTGGAAGCTGTCAGCGCTTTGGGATAGTTGTGATGTTCTCATTGGAGCCCTTGCATCCAATCTGCTGTGCCCATCTGCACAGCACAGCAGTGCAGCATGTATTGCCTGGCATTGAGCAGTACTCGCGAACTCTCAAATTCTGTCTTCAACCCTCTTTGTGATTCGCCTGTCATGTACAATCTGATGACTTCAGCTGCACAGCACAGCAGGGCATGATGAAGCAATTGGACACTCCTGCACCTTGAGCAGCGCTTCTGCAGTTTCCAGGTTCTTCTTCTCTTCCTCTTGCAGCCTCTGCAGCTGCTGTGCTGGGTGCAGCTGCACAGCAAAGTAGCGCAATATGATCGATCGTGAGGAGCGCATTCTCTCTTCCTGTTGTCCTACTGAGACTATAAGAACAATCTTGACAATGAGTACTTGTGCCATTTGCTAGATCAAGCGTATTGTCTAGGCTTGGAGTTCATTGTACACCTCTAAATTGTGCTGTTGAACTTGTATGTGCACTTCCTGTTGAAATCTTAGATTGCATCTGCTTGGTCAACTTGTTCGGCACAGCAGGGCAAGGTCAATCAGGTGAACACTGAACTATGTGACGCTCATCAGGCTCTTGAGGCATAGCAGCCTGATGAATAGACATTGTCATGTAAAAGAGGGCTTACACCTTGCTGCTGACTACGCTCTGTTGATCGCCCAAATGGGTTGCGAGGAGTGCCTGAAAAGAGAAGAGGAGAAGGGCTGCTGTAAGCTCAAGGGTCAACCAAACAAGGTTACATGCTTGTCAAACCTGCTTTTGTGCAATGCACAGCCTGATTCAACAAATTTATACAAGAGGAGACTTACATCTTGGTGCTGATTATGCTCTGTTGATTGCCCAAATGGGTTGCAAGGAGTGCCTGAAAGAGAAGAGGAGAAGGGCTGCTTTAAGCTCCAGGGGAAACCCAACAAGGTGTCATGCATGTCAAATTTGCTTTTGCATACCGCTCAGCCTGATGAATAAGCATTTTTGCAAGCGGGTCTTACATCTTGCTGCTGATTATGCTCTGTGGATTGCCCAAACGGGTTGCGACGAGTGCCTGAGAGCGAAGAGGAGAAGGGCTGCTGTAATTGGGGAGGGGAGCCTGGCATGGTGGTGGGGTGCTGCAGGGAGGACAGTGGGGGGTGTATGGAGTTCTGCCTGGAGATCTGCCGCAGGTGTGCTGGATCTGCTGCTGCTGCTGGCATGGGCTCCTGCACAGATCATTTGGCTTGCGCCCTGGCATTGTATCAAGCACTGGAATGCAAGCAATAGCTAATTGCATGAGCCAGGAAGTATTTTGAGAGCAGGCTGTTGCACAAGGTGGGCTGAGACTGGCGTCGCAAAGAGTGCCTCCTGTGTGATGGAAGCAAATCTTGGACATGTTTCTTTTGCTGAAGGTGTATGGTCCCTTTGCCCTTCAGCTTTCTGCCCTTCTCTCATGTATGTGTGTGAGCTTGCCAAGACATATGTCAGGTGGTCAACTCATGTGCATGCTTAGCTGCTTTGCGTCGGACAAACTCATTTCAAATTAAGACTGCAATTGCAGGTGCCGAGCCTGTTATTGCATGCTAGACTTCAACCCTCACCTGGTGTTGTGCAGCTTCAGCCGCTTGGTCATTCACTTGAGTAGCATCTGTGCTGTCTGCAGGAGCACTGGTCGAGGCTTGTGCATTGCTATCAATTCGCGACTGCAGCTCTGTGCGCTCAGCCTGAATGGCCTGTTGTACTTGCAGGTAAGAGCGTATCCGCTTCTCATGCCATTTGGCCATGCGTCTGTGACTGACTAGGATGTCAAAGATTACCATCAGCATCTGCACCAACAAGCAGGCATGAAGCTGAAATGGTGATGGTGATGGTGATGGCGATCTTGATGGCAATGGTGATGGCGACTTCTTCAAAAGGCCACTTGTGCACAGAATGCATGCATCTCTGGTCGAGTGTCAAGCATTACACGCAATGAGTGCAGCAGTATGAATGTAGCGGTTAATAACAGGACCTCCAAGCATATGCCAAAAGAATCGAGCACAACAACAAGGACCAGGCTAATCATGACAGATGTCTTGGCATGCCAAGCTATGTCTGCGGTCAACAAGCGCATCAAAGGTAACTGGCCACGCAGATGTACTGCAGTGAATCTTGCTACATGTGTACAAGGGCAACATGACTGCGATGAGGGGCAGCATCAGTCAAGGCAGCCGATCCCTGTTTCAGAACAATGTAAATGATAGGGTGATTTGAAAATGCATTACAAACCCTGGCTAGGCAGGTGCGGAAGAGGTCAGGAGGCAGCAGCTTGACCAGCTCCGGAACCATGCTGGTGATGCGGGCTTTGCCCTCCAACCCCTGACGGGTCAGAATGACCCCCCTGATCACTTTTTGGGCGGCTGTGCTGACCACATTGGCAAAGGAATTCATCACTTCCTCGCCCAGTGTTGTGATGTTGCCCAGATATATGTAGCCATCCAGGACCTACATTGTGATGTTGTTGCATCAGTATGGCCATCATTGTTGCATCATCATAGTTGCATCAGCATAGTTGCATCAGCATAGTTACATCAGCGTAGTTGCATCAGCACACTTGCATCGTCATTGTTACACTATCATTGGTGCAGCATTGCCACCACTTGCTCCCTTAGCGTAGCAATGTTGCCCTGAGCAGAGGTCATTGCAGACTGAGGACACATCAGTTGAAGGTGCACTGACTGCGCATGATGGTACATACAGATCGAGTCGGAGTGTCAGGTTCTCAAAGCAGGGTCACCTTGGCATATTGCTCTGGGCGGAAGTCGTTGCAGACAGCCTGCAGGGCACCCTCCAAGCGAGATATGGTGTCCTGATATAGCTGGTTGATGGTGTCATTCAGCTGCTGTGCTACCTTCAAGGACGCCACAGACGCCATGGTGTTGCAGCACTCAGCACATAGCCAGAAGGCTCTGGCATAGTCGCCATTGTCCTGAGCTTCCCTGCAAGCACAGGACATTACAAGTCACAGATGTTTTGCAGATGCTAGGTGTATGGGACTAAAGACCTGTCCTGGAGCATAGTTCCAATTGTTGTGGGCGATCCTGCAAAGTTAGGCATGGATCAAGGTGATCAGTGACCTCTCTACTGCGCTACCTTCAAGGACGTCACAGACGCCATGATGTTGCAGCACTCACGTAGTCAGAAAGCTCAAGCATGCTGTTTGTTGCCCTCAGCGTCCCTGGATGGTGTGAGTCAAGTGAGCGCTTTCTGCTGCAGTCAAAGCTTCTGCAACTGTTGCTGTTAGCCACAGTGTCTCTGCAAGCATAGATTCATATGAGCGCTGAGCACACAGCCAGAAGCTCGTGGCGCGTGTGCTGTTGATTTCAGCACTTCTGGGTGGCAAGCTTGAGCAAAACTGTGTGTATAATAGTGCTGCGCCACTTCACAGTATATCATAGGCTTTGTAATTCTGCAGCGCTTGCCGTCGAAGTTCATTTTGACATAGTTTGCAGCATGCCCAGCAATAGGCTTGCGCACACACGGAAGCATGTACACATGGGCCCATGACATGCATACTAAGTCTCACCAAAGAAGCAGAAGCACTTGGTGCATGACTGCACTGTGGCTGCAACTCAAGCACCACATGCTTTTCAGACATCAAAGCTCAAAGCTACTGCAGTGAACAGCGTGTATTCTTCCTTGAGCTTATCATGCAAGTGACTGGCATCTCACAATTGGAACAGCACGTCCAGCAGCCTTTCCCAGACCTCCTGTTTCTGTGTATGCTGTGCCACCGGTGCTAGATGGAGTTGAAGCAGATGTTTTCTATGGCAGCAAGTGGACCATTTGATGCTGATTGACATCAACGCAGCAGTCTCAATGCCATACATGACCTGTGCACAGCGTGGAATCTTACTTGAGCTTATCATGCAAATGACTGGCGTCTCGTAGCTGAGTCAGCACATCCAGCAGCTTTTCCCAGCCCTGCTTCTTCTTAGTACGCTGGGCAACCCGCAGATTGGCTTTGACGTCTTCCAAAGCGGCGCCAAGCCCTGTCCTTGATGCTTTGGCTGTAGCATGTGCATCCTGCAATTCCATTATTCATTCATTTTCGCTGTTGCAAATACTTGCTAGGCAGGCTTTGAAAGGGAACGTCTATGTAAGCATGGGCAATAAAATGCCTTGATGCAAATCTGTCAGAAGCTGTTTTGAACCATCAAAGCTGAATAGGCCAGTCAAGTCCATGCATGCAGCCTGTTGCTAAGTGTTTAATGCATGCCCACAGCACATGCAGCATCCTAATTGGTGCATGCATTGGCTTGTCATCAAATAAGCAACAGAGCACCAACCTGCAGATCTTTCTCAATTGATGCCACTTCATTGACGCCTCGCACAAACTCCTCGTAGTTGGCAAGGACATGCAGAGACAGCTTTTCGCCAACAACCTGCAGATGGCGTAGTGGTGTCACTGGTGCCCACAGATACTGGATGCATGAATATGTCTGCTACTGACCTCCAACACAGAGGCACGCGCATCGACGATGGTGTCCAGCATCTGCTCATCAAATGATGTTGGTAGCTGAGAAAGCTCAAACATCACGGGGTCAAACTGATCTTGCATGTATTCCTCCGGGAGCTTGTTGAGCATTTCTTCTCGTCGCTTGGCGCGATTGCGTTTGCTGACTGGTGAAGGTGCTGCGACAGGCTCATAGTTTGTTGAAGCAATGCTCGTGTCGGAAGCGTCTCTTCTCAGATTGCTGGTAGACCTTCTGAACGAGCCTAGTCGATTTTCGAGCTTAGAAAACATGTCAAACGGTGGGCTCGCGTGCGGCTACATCATCGCGCTCGCTAACAGATCATGATGGCATTGTGTCGCGATGCAAAGCGCGCTTTAAGATGTCTCGGACTGATCGCTGACAACTCCGACAGTCTGACGATGCAGCATTTGCGCACTATGCGTTTGCAATGGCATGCGTCCCCACTCCACAGACGGTCTGCTACATTCAGCGCCGGTGTCGCCGTGCTAACTCGCTCAATACAGAGCTTCCGTGACGAGGGCGCTTTTTGCGTGTCAAAACAGCCCTACAGCCAGAGCCCTGCTGCATTTCAAAGCAGGCAGCTCTGCATGCCTTCAGTGCTGCTTCTTAACATGAGGCTCCAAGGTCACTTGAGCATGAAAAAAGATGCTACACCACTCACAATATAGCTGATGCATGTGCCGCACAATTCCTGACAGAGTGTACTCATTACAGTTGTCGCCGCTGTTCACTGCTTGCTGCGGAATTCTCAGGTGACTAGCTGGGCAGGCATTAAAAGCAGAGCAAAGTTGTAGACTACAGTTCTGGCAAGCAAATCTATATCGGCATCCGCTATAGGTGGCAGCATGCAGGTTTGCAGGCTTGGGGTCTGATGCTCAGGTTGTTGTACTGATCAACCTGTGAGCCCTCAAAGCCAGCCATTGGCACTGCCGTGCATTCTAGGTCCCAGACATGTCATACTCCAGCAAACTACAGGTTCACAACAGCCTTGGCCTCACAACACTAGCAGAGAGGCATTTATTTCACACAAGGTAACTCAACAGTGCTGCAGAATTTACAGTCAAAGTCGTTCTTGATCACAATTACTCACAGCTTGATTCACAGGGCATCAACAGGCAGGGCAGTGCTGACATTACAGGCTACCAAAAGAATCCTCCAACTATACTGCAATAGGCTGGCTGATTCTATGCAATCGATGCCAAACTTTATGCAGTGGACTTGTTAACCCACAATGCAAATGCTGCAGTTGTAAGCTCCAACGAAATTGTTCAATAAGCAGTGAATACACGGCAGCTGTTAGCTTCAAGCGTCGGCTAAATGCAAAATCTTTGAGTGTGCATCGCAACTGCAACCTGCTATATCCCACAAACGCCTTCAACTATAGATTTCACGACCTCAATGACACCTGGGTCTCTAGACTTCACATACTCTTCATCACAGTCCAAACACTGCCAGTGCACACAGCCACAAGCTTGATCTCAAGAGGTGTTGAATACTTCTGTGGCGCAGATTTTACTCCTCTGTGTGTACTCCAAAGACTGGTGTGTTCTCATTGGCTGGTGGTGCCTGTGGACCATTCTTGGCCCAGTTCTCGCCAGAAGCATCATCAATGCACTTGACTGTCTCCTTCCACAGCTTGTCAAGGGCTACTGGGTCACTGCACAGGGGGGCGTTTGGCACCTGCTCCCGTGCTTGCAACACATTCAGCAGGCCTGTTTCTGGGCTGCCAATGTAGGCTCCGTTGTGACCTGCAATGCCAGACTGCATTAGGTACATCTACTGACAGCCTTTCTGCTCACAGTCCCAGTGGCGTTCACCTTCCAAACGCGCATTGATAGTGCACTTACACACCCACATATGCAGACAGACATGCGCGCATGAACAGACAACTAGAGGCAGGTGCACACGCTCCAGCTCTGTGTACTCTCAACTGTCAAGCTAGACTCAGATGTGCACAGACACACAGGCCCACAGACAGACAGGCAGACGCCGGACGCTGTCAACCTTTTCAGTACTGCCTTATCGGTCCTGAAACTGCCCAAAAGGCGATTTGGCATAGGTCTTGGACAGATGGCTTGTCTCATATTTCACAGAGACACAAGCAGAACCACGCACAGACAGTGGAAACCGCATAGCATCAAGCTCTTCAACTGTGCAAGCCCACTCCAGTGGGATAGCTCTGCCTTCCTCACACTGCCCAACAGGCGGGTTGGCATGCATTTCAAACAGACAAGCTGGCATACACTTCATGCTGACAGGCACAGACAGACCCACGGACATGAATAGACCCACAGACACAGACTCACAGACAGACACAGTACATACCCTCTAGCTCTTCAGCTGTGCAGGCCCACTCCAGTGGGATTGCTCCCCCCTCCTCAGACTGCCCAACAGGCGAGTTGGCATATGTTTCAATCAGCTTGGAGGACAGCTTGTTCTCAGAGTCTGACTTGCCAAAGTGATCAGTGACTGACAGGCCAGGGTGTGCCACAAGAGAGGTGATGCCTGTGCCATTCAACCTTCTGGCTAGCTCCTTGCAAGTCATGATATTGTAGATCTTGGAGCGTGAGTACAGCCACCAGTCACTCTCGTCCTTGTGCTCAGCCCTGTAGCAATATGAGCAAGATCAATAGCAAAAGTTGCCAACACAGATGAGGTGATGATTAGTATCAAGATGAGGTGAAGGTTAGTATCAAGGATGATGGGTACATGCAATGCGAGCAATTGAAGCCTGTAGGCTTGTGCTAGACAGTCCATACTCAGCAGCCATTGTCCAACAAACAACATTTCAGGTGATTGCAGTTCAGACAGTCTATGCCAGCACTCTTTGCCTGACCCAAAGCATAGCAGTGTGATGACAAGAGACATCGCAAGTTTGGTGTGTAGTGGTTGCAGGTCTCACTTGAGGTCATCCCAGTCTAGGTAATCAATGCCCGGACGCTTTGTAGTGCCCCCAATGATGGGGGGATTCACCAGCTGGGACCCCAAAGAGGTCACCCACACAATTCTGGATGTAGGTCCTTTCTTGGCTGTTGACTTGATGACGTCCAGCAAATGGAGGGTCAAGTATACCAGACCATAATGATTGACTCCAAGTGTGATCTGCAGTGCATGTCCCATAAACGTTTTGCCAACTGTGTGAAAGTCTGCTAGCCAGCATCTCAGATGACTACAAAAGGCATGAGCTTGATATGTGCTGCAACCAGGCTTTGACAGCTTGACTGGGAAAGATACACTACACAAAGTGAGGCGTTGCCTTTGCATTACAACAATGCAATTCAGAGGTAGAAATTATGCATGAAGGGTGTTGTGGCTGCAGCAAAAGATCATCTGCATCTGTACAAAGGTGTGCATGCAGACATGACCGGACTAAAACCACATGAAGCATGCATGCACCGTTCTGGTGTAAGTATGAAAGTAATGCACCTCAAAACCATCTTCTGTTTTTGCACCCCTCTTGCCCTTAGGTGACTGGATAGCTGCATTGTTTAGCAACACGTGCAAAGGGTAGCCCTTCTGCTTGTACTCGTCTGCAAACTTTCTGATCGACCTGCATATCAATGCAACACACTCGACATTGCATATGATCATATGATGCAGGGCACATGCTCTGCATGCACACATGCATCCAGGGCCATTGGGCACATGCTCTTGCAAACATTGCATATGCAAATGTCACCATATTCCTGAGATTTGAGCCTGAGTAGACTCACTTGAAGCTGCTGACATCACACAGCATGTACTCCAGCTTTGCATGGGGACCAGCTGATTGCTTGATCTCCTCCAGTGTCCTGCATGTGAAGGTTTTGGTCAAAAAAGCACAGCTGCGGTACCAAAACATACGCTTGCAAGGGCTGAGCGAGGTCAAATCGGTCTGTTTCTACAGCATCAATCCAAAGGTCAGAATGTGCGAGAGTCTTACTTCTGGCTTTTGTCTTCGTTTCGGCCTACGAGAACGACGTGAGCGTTATGCTCGGCAAACGCCTTTGCAGAAGCGTAGCCGACCCCGTCAGTGGCTCCGATGACAGCGATAGTCCAACCCTGCAAGTCGCGCATGCTGCGCTTGTCCCATGTCGCTGCAGTCCAGTACTGTTTCATGATTTCCATGTCTGCAAAGTCGGTGATCAACAAGCTTTCACTTATCTCGTGCACGGGAAGATCTTGACGTGAAACACTGATCGCTAAATTTTGGCAATTTTGCTGATCGACAAGGCATCGACAAACGCCCACGTTGATTCACGTCCGACGCGACATTGCCTTTCGGACCGAGCTACTCTGCGTCAAGAGCGAAATAACGCTCACAGAAGTACATGTTGTTTGACCTTGTGTTGACAGATGGGATAACTTGATCCCCAGGTATGTGGAATCTGCGTAAGCTGCCGTTCGCTGCAGATGCATGCATCGTGCTGGTGGCATTGCTGCACATTAAAAGTGCCACGTCGAGAGCATTTTTGAATTTGAAAACACCAATGATCATGAGTGTGATTGTCAGTGTGTTGCTAAAAACATCATGCAGACCTTCACCTTTTCTAGACAGGCGCTACTCTTACACTCTGCAGGATGCTGCCTGAACACAACTTGCATGAACATGTACAGCCGCAACGCAGCTCGACCTGTGCTCAGCACAAATCGAAGGTCTGAAGGAGGAGAAGGAAGAAGAAGAAGAAGGCTGATGCGACGAAGAAGAGGATTGCTTGGAATGGCAAACAAGAAGCTGACTTGGAGTCAGTGGGACATTGCCAAGCAAAACTTGGCTTGTTCGCTTCAACGCAACACAGCTCTCAAGCTTTCTCGCCCGCTTTGCCGCTCACGAGTACTCTGCTGCTCAGCACTCTGCGCCATGGTGTTTGGTCATGCTTTGTCAGGCCTGCGGTCCGATGTGGGAAAAGTAAGCAACACATTCACAAACAGGTGCCAGGCAGTTCCACGCCTGTGCGGGCCTCAGCACGCGTCTCGGATGAGCAAATCAAGGTCTGTTTGCACACCGTTTGCAGTTGAAATGCTGCACGTTGTCGTCATTCGCACTGTTCAAGCAAGGCTTGCAAGATACACAATCCAATAGGAGACTCGGAAGTCTCCTCTGGTGCTCAGATCGTTGTCACGCTGCAGATGGCTATGAGTCCCACCACTCAAGCTCTATCTGCAGCAGCTTCGCGGCAGGTGCTGCTGAAAGCCATGAAAAACGACAATCAGGAAGTAAGGTCTCACAAAGGTGCAGCAGCAGCAGAACAGCTGCCTGAGGAGTTTGCCAACAGTTGTACTGCTCCAGCACCCAAGTCTCCTAGTGTCATCGCTGAGGAGCATACGGAGGTAAGCCGGTTGGAAATCTTAAACGCAGCTACTTGATTGCAACATATTCTGTTCCGGACTTCCTGCGTCTCTCGACGGTCAAAGTCAGCTTGTTCCTTTGCTACCCAGGCGCAAGAGGCTCATGTCCATTCTCTGCAAGGTTCTGCTGGAAGGTTCTGCTCAGTGTCATCCAGAAAGACCCTCAGACTTCAGTATCTGGGTTCAGGAAAGCCTTCTTGGCTTCCCCAAAAGGCCTCCTCAGCTTCTGGCCCTTCAAGGGCAGCACAAACTCCATGACAAATCCCATCAGCTGTCAGTACAACCTTCCTGATTTGATCTGGATGGCTCACAGCATGCAGCGGTTGCAGCTCCTGCTGCCCTACCTTGAAGACATGCTTTTGACAGCAAGAGTCCTGCAGCCTGACAACTGCCCTGTGCTTCACGAAACCCTTGCCCTGCTGGGTGAAGCTCATGAGAAGCCTGAGCTGCAGCACATGCAGCCTCTCCTTGCCCGTATGCTGAAGGTTTGGAATTTCCAGCCGCACAACTGGGATGGGTCCCTGACCATCTGGGTAGATGTGGCACCTGGCATGACGTCAAATGAGATGCTGGACCTGGAGTACCGCCATTATGGCAAAGGCATGATCCTGCCAAACTGTGGTCAGCTGGATCTGCCAAGACCTCACCTCTGGGTCTCATCCTTTGCAGCATTGCAGCTTCCAGCTACAACCCCTTCAGCACCTTCCACAGCAGCACCTTCTACAGCACCAACAAAGGCACCTATGAAATCGACTGCTCTTGTGTCCCACTCTTCCCATGTCAAGATGACAGCATTCCGCTTTTGCTGGCTGCTGTCATGCAGCTTTTTGTGCATGTTAATTTGCAGCTGTTACAATCTGTGTGTCTGCATCTTGTAAAGTTTTCAAATCACTCTTACTGTGTAGTGGCGGATTGCAGATCTGTGCTTCTTCTTATTCTTGCCTGTCACAGGATGCATTTTGTATCAACCAAAACTGATGCATGCAAAGTGCTATGCAGCATATAAGAGTGTGCACACGCATGTGCTGCAAAATGCTCACAAGTCTGCTTCTGATTGTCATTATTTTTGCTATTTTGACAGTATCTACAACCTGCAGGAGAGTTCAAAGTCTGACCCTGCCATCGCTAAGCTCATTGCAGCAGCCAGGGCAGACGAGCAGCAAAAGGCTCAAAAGGCCATTGACAAGCTCAGGACTGAGCTGGAGGCCTTCAAGGCTGCAAAGCAGAGAGCCATTGACCATGCCACAGCCGAACAGGAGAAAGATACCAAGAGATCTGTGGCTAGACGGATTGTTGCCGGAAACTTAACCCCAAGTGCCAAGGAAGAAGTGTTACTGCTTTTGAGTGACAGCCCTCATGATCAGTTTTGTATACGGGCGTATTGTCAGAATCACACCAACCACTTTGTTGGGGACTTCAATGCCCGTATGGTGGAGAAGAGGAAAATGACTCTGAGCACGGAAAGCACCCAGTCAATGGATGGTGATGCTGGGATGTCAATCACACAGTCAACTGGGTTGCCTGAAGCGGATGTCTATGTTTGAGCTCAGACTGGCTATTGTTTGACTTGTGATGTTGACAATTTGTACTGTGTCAATGTGAGTCAACTTTCTTGGTGCTGATTTGAGTTCTGGTACTTTGGCCTTGGCGTTGTCATCTTGTTTAGTTCAGATTGCTTAGATGATTCCTGCATTTATGCCTTATGTCCTCTGTGACAAAGCCAGACAGTAGTTTGCAATGTAGAGTGCTGAGTGTGTAGTGGTGCTTGGTGTGTCTCAGCATTGATTGGACATGGTCATGATCAGCTTTATGTGTACTGTCTCTGCTTGATTCAGTCTTCTGAACATGATAGCTCATGATCAATATCAAGTTAGATTGCTTCACATGGTCTTGTACTACTATACGATGTGAAACGCTTTGACTCACTTCACTGAACATGCATATGGGCATGCAGTGTAACGATGACGATCTAAGAACGGCTGTTGCAATTTGCATGTGCAATCGACTCTGAGCGCAAAATTGCACAATCTATATGTATGAATGTGCCAGGTATGATGTATGAACTTCATACACACTGACATCAAGGAAAGAAATTACGCATGTGCAAGATAAGAGCATGCAAACTGAAAATGACTTCATTCCAACACCACAGGCTGTTCTCATTTTGCTTGCAGTTTTGCTGCTAATGCTGACTGCTGCTACTAATTCTCAGATGCAGCATTGAGGAGTCTTCATTGAGGACTGTAAACCTTAATGATGCTAGCAAGCCAGCTTCGGGATGTCAGGCTCACCTACTGAGCACGTTCAGATGTCGGAGTGAGCGGGAAAATTGTGAAACATCAACAAAGAGGTCAGTGTTTTAGGTTGCCTGCCTGCATGTACATAACATGCAGACAGCTGGACAGCAAGTTGCCGACCCGGATGCATCTAACTGGACCTCGGCCCAGTACCAGCATGTCATTCAGCATTGGATAGGCAGCTCTGTCGCTTCCTCTGTCTTACTGAGAAAACCTCAGCAAAAGGGATTGTCTGCGATCTCTCCTGCGTGAGGTGAAGAGATTAAGCGTTGCTGTTCGTCCTGTGTCTGCACTCTCGCGCCTTGAGGGACTGGAGAGACATGACAACGAGAAGCACGGCCCTCATCTATTCAAATTTCCTGTTGGCAACATAAAGGCAGCAGAATGGCTGCGAGTCAGTACAGAGAAAAGCAAATGAACCTGCTGAGTAGCGTCCTGTCAAGTCTTGGGTTTGCTGTATGACTTTGATTTTTCAAAGACATTGCATGCAGGGGCCTCCTGGCATAGGCAAGCTCACAAGCATGCTCTGTCAGACACACTTGCAGCTGGCCTCAAAGTAGGCTGTGCAGGCCTCAGGCGCAAAGCAACAGATCACAGGTAAACTGCCCTTTTTTTATCCGCACGCTACATCAATCAGCCGATGCAACTTGCTGACAGGACATAATGCAAACTACTGCCAGCAGGGGTAAGAATTCTGTACAGAACCGGATCAAGAGGTAAGTCCAGCGATCACTTTACCTCCTGGCAAGCGCAAGACTCACAGGCTACAAGCTGACGGGTACATCACTTGTCATGGCATTCATTATCCTGTTGTAGTGTAGACCTTGACAATTGAGCTCAGCTCAGCAGGCTTGAGATGCTAGACAGTTCAAAGCTTACGTCTCAATTGCAGCACCTCTGAATGTTTCAGCTGAGGTGTGTCGCCATCAGTATCTTGTCTGCTTGGCAGACTGGTCTCATGTTGTTATAGCACAAACGGCAAACAGCAGGGCTTGGTTATGGAGCACCAAGCATGACTTGTTGCTTGCCTAGCCTTGATAAAGCTGTTGCCCATAGGAGGCTTAGATGGCTTGGTCACACAGCACGTATGTCACAGGACAGACTGCCTCATCAGTGTATGTTTGGGCAGTTATATCAGTGAGTTCCGGCAAATTTTCTATTTGCTGCCACTTTGTGTTGCCATTGTGCTGGCATGATCATTTGTACGTAACATGTTTATTTACTTGTTTCAAAAGTATCTGCCTGTTTTGGCTTCAGTGTGATGACGTTGCTGCTGCAACACCAGGGCTCATGAGGCGCTGCAGCACATCACAGAAATCTCCAGCAGTAGCATGCTTGGGCCTGACATGTCAACTGTCCACCAAAGACATTGAGCCTGTTGAGAGTCCCTGAAACCCACAGCAGTACCGTGGTTGTGGTTGGCATGCCACCGGTCCTCAAATGTCACCGTGCTCATCGCCGATATCACTGTGCACTGAGTCAAGGTGGCTGTCCACCAAAGTCATTGAGCATCACAGCTCATTCAACAGTGTCCATACCCCTTTGTGCGTTATACCAAGCTGACTGACAACCAGCGCTGATCCCGTGTAATCTTGACGGTGCTCACAGAGAAGGTAGGGCTTCTTCCTGACTCTTCATAAGCTGTGACCTGAGCAATTGTATTGAAGTGCAGCTTGTCAAGCTGAGCTTGATGCAACAGATGACTGATCCTTTGCAAAGTGCTTGCTCTTGAATGACATCTGAATGCAACTGGTAATATGCTTTACGCTCAGTCATGAGCTGCATGGATGTAGACACTTCAGCATTACTGCCGAGTGTTTATGCTGTTCTGGCAGCAAATTGCCATTGTGGCAGCTTGCATGAAACACAGCAAGCATGTTCTGGTGGTTACTTCTGGCACAATGTGGCAGCTTCATACCATATGATGTTGAAGGATGGCAATCTGTGCAGGTGGTGGCATTGCAGGAGAGACCTTGTCCAGGCTTTTGCAAATGCCTTGGATGGACACAGGCATGGTATGCGTCACTCAAAAGTCAGGTGAGCCCGTGCATCAAGGCACCAGGGCTGCTGCAACAATGCTGTGTGTTGTGAATAACATTGCATGCACCGTGACTCTGCATGCAACTTGACAGGTTGCCTGGCTTCACACACAGCAAGTTAGGCGTGTAAGGGCTTCCTAGTGCCGTGTATACCGGTTGCAGTGATTCATCTTTGTAATGAATGCTTGTTACCATGAAAATTGTGGGTACATCAAAATGTCCTTGCTTAGGAGGACCATTGCAGCCAGAATGCAATGCTTGGTTCCCATCTCCATTGTCCCAACAGCGCCAATGGCCTTACATCGAGTGTCCTTACATCAGCATATCACCGTGCATTAAAATCTACTGCAGCATGTCGCTTCAGCAAAGAGCACAACGCATCTTCATGCTGTACAACTTGCAGCAGCAGATCTGTGATATTGAGCAGACATTCACAAGCAGTGTGCTCAACAGTATGCCTTTGCCATTCACCTGTCAACCTCTGTGCTGTGTTTCACATTATGTGCATGATCTGGAGTGAAGGCGTGATATGTCTCCAGCTTGAGGCCAATTAACAGGCACTTGGTGTGCGTCAATGCTTCAGCCCTGCTCTTGGGTTAGTCTGCTTGTTGACTTGACTGACCCTATTAGGATGTTGTGGCTGTGTTTGATAGCTGTTCCAGTCATGGATGTGCGTGTACACTTGTACCTTCCTCAAAGTCTGCTTGGCATTTGAACTGGCGATGGAGCCAGCTTGCAATGCCAGTGATAAGCGGCCTTTTTGCGACACAATTGAGCCCAGTCTGAGATGACACTGAGGTATTCGCACAATATCTGACCATAGTTGTGGGTTCAAACTCCATCTTTCTGGTGCCACCTTATGCCAAATTGAAGGTCATGTGCACCTTGCAGATATGTAGCAACTCCCAAGCACCAATGCTTGCATTGCTGCATGCTATGTTAAAGATTTGAGATTCTCTTGAGGGCATGTGCATGTCATGCTTCTCATGAGTCAGTATTGTCATGTCAGTCATGTTACGTATGCTGACTTCACAACCCAGACCTGATCTCAGTCATTGCATGGCCCTTGCTCAGGCACAGCACTGCTTTGGCACACTCCCCCTTACCAGCGCTTGTCCACAGCGGGCATTGTGTATGCAGGCAGCACTGAGACAAAAGAAGATGGACGAAGCATTTTGCTTTTGTGTATGGACTGTCAAGCGGTCTGCCAGTTCAAGCGGTCAGGGGTCCGCTTGCAAGCTTGTCCAGCAAACGCCTGGACTCAAACTTTTGTGCAGTCAAGTGTTGCAACACAGGCGTAAGTATTGTCTGCATCCATGCCTGACTCAGTGACTTAACCAGAAGTAGCCCATCATTAGCAAATGAGACTCCTCAAGAATCATGAGTGCCAATTGATTTGCGCAGCAGTGGAGACTTAGATGTCATTTGGCTTCCCATGACAAGCATTGCCTACACGCCGCTTGCTATTTTGCGCTGCATGGCTCTCGTAACCCGTCTACAACCCTTTACCATCGAACGAAATTTCCAAAGCTGTACTTGTTTATTGGTACAATACCTTGTGAACTCAAGGGCGTCAGGCTAGTCTGCAAAGCAGCTACAGACTCCATGAGATACAGCTTGAACATGTGTGTAGGCTGGATTTGCAGCGCATTCAACAGTATCGCATGAGGGCCTCCACAGCCCAAGCATGACATCAATGTGTGTAGCTGTCACTAGCAGGCACGCAAGACTCAAAACCGAAGAAGAAGCTAGCGAATTTGCAATTTAGAATTGCGAACGAGCACCTGACCTGGACCTGCAGTGCCATTGCCGAGCGAGAGTTTGCTGTTGCTGCCAGACAGCCTCCTTGCTTCCAGGCTTTCAGTGCTACCGCAATCTGCTTTCGCTTCCTTGATGGTAAATATGCTGTCAAGCAATATGACCTTGGGTCGCTACCGCGCAATAGGCACCGTGGCGAAGGGAACGTCTGCCAGGAGCCGTGCAAGCACCTTCGCCCCCAGCTTGCTGCCCAACATGTCTTCTGTGGACGTGAGGAAGGTAACCACAAGGCGACTGTCCGCAAGTTTGTCTCAAACTCCTTGGAGGATGCCAGATTTGTCCGATGTGTAGGGTCAAATGTGTGCTGACTAGGTTGCTGCTGTAGGTGGCCCTGTCGGCACCCTGGATGCCTCGCCTTGCCGCCCCTCGAGACAGCGTTCTTGCGAGAGGTTTTGAAGATGACTCCCACGACATGAAGTACCCCAAGGCAGCACTCAACTGCGAGCAGCTCATGGAGGTCGCTCTGAACGGGCCTGCTCCCGTCAGGAAAGACTGTGAGCGCCTCATTAAGGAGCCGACCAGGGTGAGTCGCTTCAATACGCTGTTGACAGCAAAGCAGCTTTGCGTTTTCTCCACACAACACGATAGGCCTTGAAAGTGTCGAATGTCTAGTCGGCTTGTTCTGTCTGTAGGTGCAGCACGCATACATGGGCGCATTGTGGGCGATGTTCGCCGAGGTTCTGCATGCCGAGGGCGAGGTAGATGCAGCTCTGCTCAGGGATTTCACCGCAGCCCTGCAGGCAGCACCTGCTGGTCTGCTGTCACTATGGCCATTCCTGGGCAGCAACACATCTATGACCAACTCCGCCTGCACTTCCTACAGCATTCCAGACCTCATCTGGACTGCATTCCACATGCAGCGGTTGCAGCACATGTTGCCTTTCCTGGAGCAGCTCTTTTTGACTGCCACAGCCATTGACCCTGACATGTGCCCCACTCTGCACGAGACTCTGTCTCTCCTGGCAGAAGCATCAACTAGGCCTCGGATGCAGCCCTATCAGCAGCCAATAGCCAAGCTGCTGTACTTTTGGGGTTTGCGAGAGCTTCCCCTGCTTGGCGCCGTCAGGCACTGGAGTGACGAGGCTTCAGTTTTCAGAGTGACAGCTTCTGTCCCCGCTCAGTACAGGCACTGTCTCAGCCCAGGGGAATTTGGACCAGGCAGCGGCAAGCTGGAACAGCCACGCCCCAACCGCTGCAGCGACGCTTTTGCAGCTTTGCAGCACTTGCCTTCCTCAGCACCTCGCTCACCAATTCAGGAGGCAGCTAACTCCCCTGCAATGAAGAGAGCCGCTTCCTTTGACATCAAGGTATGCCCCATACTCAATTGTGTGTGTTGTGGACTTGTGAGCTGCTGCTTGCGTGGTGTTTCTCACGTTTGCATGTCTGCAGCACAAAGCATCACTTTTAGTACTTGCGCTAAATATGACATGACGCATGACGCTGTGGGATGCATGTCTATGTATCATGCTTGTGCTGCTTTGACTTATGCAACGTGTGCATACTTCCAATGCTCTATGCTTATGGCAGCACCAACAAAGATTTTGACTAATCACCTGCTGCATTGTGTTGACTGTACTCACAAATTACTGAGTGTCTGCTGTGCAATGTGCAGGGAAGTGCAGAGTTCCAGTCATCTTTGGAAGAGGCTGTGGCAACAGTCCAAGCCAGGGAACATGGCAGGGCTGAAGCAGCCATTGACAGTCTCAAGGCTGCTCATTACACTGAGCTCAAGGCAGCCAAGGCCAAAGGACAGCAAGATGCATCACATGCAGCAATGGGCCGAGAAAAAACTGTCAAGAGGACCCTCGCCAAAAAAATATTTCATAGCAAACTAGATAAGCATGTCAAAATTGATGCTCTGCTCACACTGAGCGACACACAGAACGACCAGTTCTGTATCAATGCGTATTGTATCAAGCACACCAATGTGTTTGAGGGCGATTTCAACGCCCGCATGGTGGCAAGGAGGAAGAAGAGGCTCAGTCAGGAGAGCATGGACGGTGATGCTGGAGCCTCGACCACGCAGTCAACAGGACTTCCTGATGAGGATGTCTATGTTTAATCCTTGAGTGAACCCGTTTTTTAAATGTCTTGTTCATAGTCAAGTTGAGTTGCTTTTGCTTCTCAGTTTTGCCTTGGTTTTGTGACGCCGTGCTGGTGTGTCTAGTTGTGACTTGATTACATTCATCTTTAGTTTGTCGCTCCTCTTGATCAAACTGTTTTAGATCAAGGGTCTGAGCATATCATGTCATGTTGCTGCAAATGCAGTGGGTCAGATTTCTCTGCTGCAACACAAAGAGGCTCAAAATGTAATACAACATTGTCTGGTCAAGTTCTGCCCACTGAATGCGCAAACACGACCTGTGCATGAGTTGTTATGAGAAAAATTAGATGCATGATGTTATGCCTGGAATCTGCAATGACATCAAGGGCATGTGTGCTCATTTGTTTCGGGACATCAAGATCAGACTTGTTGTCTGGCTGAAGCATGTAAAAATCTCCTCCTCCTTGCTGTCATTGCGAATCGCAACTTGCGATTTGCAACTTCTGCAGCAATTGCTGTGGCGATTTGTAGCATGAAACCTTTTGAGCCTTGATGTCTTTTATACAACTTCACGGCGTCAGGCTTATTCCCTGACTTTTTCGGCTGTTCGCATTCAGCAGCGTATGATCGGACGGAGCCAGTGTAGATGCCTTGTGTGTTGTCCACCTGTGTCACATGCATATGAGTTAAAATCACCTTCGTTGCAACCTGGCGACTGAGGAGGCAGTTTGATCGGATTAGTTCTGACGGTACCATGGCAGAACCCATGGACATTGACAAAGGAAAGTCAACCGCCAGTGACGGTGCCTCAACAAGCGGGAAAAATTTTGATCTCCCCTGGGTAAGCTGGAGGGATCAAGCCTTATGCTCCGCCTTCTTGCTGTACCTGCATGCTCAAGTACGAGATCCATGTTGTGAAATTCAGGTCGAGAAATACAGGCCGCGGCTAGTGAAGGATATCGTTGGTAACGTTGAGGCAGTGGGACGACTGCAAGTTATTGCAGAGGAGGGCAACCTGCCAAATGTCATCCTAGCGGCAAGTGTCATAAACGCTGTTTCAGCTCACTTACAGTACTTGATAACGAAGACACTGTTGAGCTGCTGCTTTCAGGGACCTCCTGGTACAGGCAAAACCACCAGCGTGCTATGCCTAGCGCACCAGTTGCTTGGCTCTAGTTTTCATGATGCAGTCCTTGAGCTCAATGCATCAGATGACAGGCAAGATTGCACCTAGCTGTCTACAATCTTTGCGACTGATGTTTTGTTGTACCACATCAGTACCCAAGTTGGACCTCCGAATTTGTGTGGGCAGATCCACATCATTCACAGAGCAGAATGATGCTCAGATGCTTCTCGATATCATCAACCTATTACGGGTCTTAATTTGTAAGCCTTGTGAGGCTTGCTGGATTCATTGGCACTGTACCGAGTTATTGCATGCAGGGGTATTGACGTTGTACGGAATAAGATCAAGATGTTTGCCCAAAAGAAGGTCACTCTACCTCCTGGCAGGCATAAGATCATCATTCTAGATGAAGCTGACAGGTAAATCCCTTGTGATAGTGTTTCTGTTGGGCAGACGCTGCATCAGTAGCTTAGCTTGTGCGGCACTGCTGAGTTTGGACTGATGTATAGCCTGCATGTGTTGAGTCGTCTGACGGTCCTGTGTTTTGGCAAGAAGCGCTGACATCTCATCAGTGCTTGCTTGCTTGCCTGAACATGCATGTCATTTTGCTGTCACACCAAATCAGTACATTGTCTGCTGTATTGCCACTGCCAGTGGCTGTCACACCAACTCGGTACATTGTCTGCTGTATTGCCACTGCCAGTGGGTGCACTCAGTATCCTGGTCAAATATCTCTGGGTTGTTAACAGTGTGTCAATGCTGCTGCAGCATGACTGGTTGGGCTCAACAGGCTTTCAGGTTCAATGCCACTGCCAATGCATGTTGTAAATATCATGAGGTTACATCTCAACCCGCAATTAGTGTGTTTGTGTTGCTGCAGCATGACGAGTGGGGCTCAACAGGCACTGAGGAGAACCATGGAGATCTACAGCAACACCACACGCTTTGCCCTGGCCTGCAATCAGTCCACCAAAGTCATTGAGCCCATTCAGAGTCGCTGTGCCATTGTGCGCTACAGCAAGCTGGCTGACAAGGAGATCCTGTCCCGTGTCATCTATGTGTGCCAACAGGAGAAGGTACACATTCGTTTTGAGACTGTTACCTTTCTGAAGTCAGCGCCTATCTGGGCTACAGACTGATACCTGTCTGATAGCCTCATCAAGGACAGTTGTCAACTGACACGGTTGCCTAGTCATGAGTTGCATGCAGAATTCATCCGAGCGTTGATTGTTTGCAAGGTGCATACCACTCTGATCGCACCTGAGCCTGCACACCAGAATACAATGAAGGGCGCCTGCTCAGGACACTTAGCATGCCTGACTGAGCAGCCTGTGCCACACTCAGGTTGTCAACCCGCTCTGACTTACAATGCAATCTGAAGACCGTCACAACTGTTGCATGTATCTGCTTGCAGGTGCCGTACGTGCCAGAAGGCTTGGAAGCAATCATCTTCACAGCTGATGGAGACATGCGTCAAGCCCTCAACAACCTACAGGTGATTTACATGCAGTGCTGCATCAATAAGCAATGCCTGTATCATTCACTCATCCAAAACAGATGCTAGATGGGCTCAGGAGGCCCAGCTAGGAACGTACTGTGGCAATTGACTGTCTCCAACCAGTCAAGTCCTGTAGTAACCTGAACCAGGTATGTGGAACATGGAGAGGAGAGAGATCTTCACCATGCCTGCTTGCCATGTCCTATCTTTCAAGCACGCAGCATCTGTACGGCTGCTGAGAAGTTCCTTTGCTTGAGCTATAGCTTCTGCATGTTTGCAGGCAACTCACAGCGGCTTCTCCCTGATCATTCAGGACAATGTGTTCAATGTCCAAGAGCATCTTGCTTGTCCTGCATCAACCAGCAGCATGTGCATGTTTACAGGCAACTCACAGCGGCTTCTCCCTGATCAACCAGGACAATGTGTTCAAAGTCTGTGATCAGCCCCACCCAATTCTGGTGGCAAACCTCATCTCACATTGCCTGTCAGCTGAGATTGACAATGCCTATGGCATCATGAAGCATCTGTGTGACCTGGGCTACTCTGCCACAGACATCATCACTACCTTGTTCCGTGTGGTGCGCAACTATAAGATGCAAGAGTTCCTGAAGCTAGAGTTCATCAAGGTGACACAGACATCATCGCTTTAGATCCTGGAGTTGCTGAACATGAGCACTGTGTGAGCTCTGATATCATGACCAGCCTCTTGAGCTTGCAACGCTTAGGTACCGAGTGATCAAACTTTATGCGTACCCAGCAAGCTTGCCGCAAGCTTGCCGCAATGACAACGTGCACTGACGTATGGCAAACAAAGCGATCTGCTTGATGTGTGCAAATCATGTCAATCATGAGCAGCACTAGACACAAATGTAGACATCAAATGCAAGTCCAGATCTCCCTTGTCTCAAGCCATTTCTATTATGCATAGCAAACTGGGTATAATGCTTTAGTGACAGCACTTGGTTGTGCTGTGCACAGGAGGTGGGCTTTTGTCATATGCGCATCTCAGATGGTGTCAACTCCAGGCTGCAGCTGTCAGGCTTGCTGGCGAAGCTTTGCAAAGTCACTTTGAAAAGTCAGTGACCTTGTTGGCTACAACGAGGAAACAAGAATAGTGTACGCCTTTAGGCGGCATAGCGGGAGCCTCTGGCTTCAGAGCCAGCCCAGGACCACGGCCACGAGTAGGCCTAAGGCTAGAATGCAATGTTGCTTGACTCTAGGCGTGAGATGTGAGCATGTTGATTTTTACAAGCCAACTTTTGACAAGTTTGACTAATGCCATGTCGACCACTGACTACTGACTTGACCTAATTGAAATGCTGTCTTGAACATCATGCACCGAAGTTCAATGTTCTAGTGTATATTTCACTCACTACAGATCTGAGGGATAATGTACAGAGACAGATCCACTGATCAATTTGTACACAGTAGGATGAGAACTTGATGTAGACACGTTTCCCAGCCCCATCCCTCTACATCCCTCTGCATGCAAGCCATTTGCCAATTGCACTCACTTCCGGATATTGCTCATACTGCTTTCTTCATCTTCTCCAGCCACATGTATGCCACATTCTGTCTTGGCACTGCCATCCTTATTTGTCAGTCCCTGCAGCACGTTCATGCATCTAGACCACAGTCTGTTACATTTACAGCATGACAAACAGGGCTGAGATCTGTGGATTTGGGGTATTTGACATGGCACAAAGACCGCTGCAGTGCACTTAACAATCGCATCATTGCTTGACCTCCGTGGTAGCAGTTTTGGTACATAACGAGCTTGGTTTCATAACAGAAAGAGAAATCAGCAGATGCAATGTACATTCAAACTAAGCTATGCAGCACACTTATCCTAGGCTATGGAGGCATTTACTGGCAGATTGATATGAGCAGTCACACAAGTCCTGTGTACAACGCTGCCTTGACGCATTTGCTCTGTTTGGCATGACTTGCACATGCACCTGTCAGGTCACTCTAACACATGCCCCCAAGCAAGTCTTATGCGCTCACCTGAAAGCGGCCTGATCTCTCCCCAGCGTACTCAAACCACTTGGACTTGGGCACTGGCACTGTGCTGTGCATATCACCTACGCTGGGAAAGCCCTACATATCACATACCAGGATAAGTGCACCTGCTCATGGTGCTTGGTGCCAAAACATATTGATTGCACTGATTGCACCCATTGAGATTATGTACCAACTGTGCTTGAAGGGTTGCGGCTCATCATCGGCATTGATTGCATGTCATGTTAATTTCTGCCAACAGTGTATGAAGATTTTGGCCTTGTCAGATATGCTAAGTGTATGTCATGGCACTGCTTGTCACTAGTTCATGCAGGATCTGACTTCATCAGCAGGTCATGGGTCTGCGATGGGTTTGTCAGTTGTATATGAAGTATCTGACTTTACGGTGCAAGTGATGGTACTGCAGCGTTTGCTGCTCAAAGTAGTTCTAGCAATCGTGCATGAAGACATCACCTGGCATGAAGTCAGCACCTGTGCTGTCACATATTGTTGCCGTGAATACTGTTGTCAGAGATCTGAGCTCACTATGCAAGAGGTGCTCCTACAGACTCTGTCAGTGATTGAGATTCAGTTTGTCTTTCGGCAAGCTTGAATGTGAAATCTACTTTTATACTTATCAATATGAAGGAGGTTCTTACCTCATCATGCAAGGGGTGGTACTGCAGGTTTTGCTGGTCAATGTAGTTCCAGCAGTCTTGGAACTCCCACCAAGCCAGAGGATTGCATTTGGTGGGGCTACCCTCCTCTAACAGGTCAATGTGGGCACGCTCAAAGCCGTGGTCCCTTCGTCTCCCATTGATCATGACGTCACATTGCAAGCTTTGCAGCGCCCTGTTGAACGGTTCAACCTGCAGCATTTGACACGAGGGTGTTAGCTAAATGGGAAAAACAGGAAATCATGACAGCTGTACACATTTTGGAGCCTTTAAGCTGAAGGCGTGAGGCATTACTGCCATATCTTGCTGCCAGCAATTCGCTGGACAAGCATTGAGCAAGTTTTCGACATTTTCAACAAGGCATAGGTCTATCCACCACCACCAGTACGCATGCATGCTGACCTGCTCATGTCATGCAGCTGATCTTGTTATATGTATGACAAGGTTGGCAAACACAAGCTTGCCTGTGCACGCAGCAACACCGCACAGCATGGTCGCCAGCAAGACACATTTGCATACATAAGTCGTACCAATGACAGTCTGTGACATGTCATTGCAGACTGACCTTGCAGATACGGTCGTACTCATCAATGTCTGTCATGTACAGGTCGCGCCCATGCTTTGCTCGGAAGTCCTTTACATCTGAGCTGTCAGCTGCAATTTAAAAACCACCAGTTCCAGCATCAGCTGAGAGTACCTGACATGCTTGTGGGCAATTTGCAAGACTCAAGTTGTGCCCAGTAATCAAGCATGCAATAAGTGAAAAGCATGCATGGTAGATACAGAATACAGCTCTCTCTGTGCCACAAGGCAAGGCAAAGCAGCAATGTGGCCCTGAACTCAAGACACGTTCAAGAGAGACGCCCTCGATGTCATTGAGATGCTGTACATGTGATACTGCATAAAACATACTTTCCAACCCAATCTCATTTGTTGATCATAACGGTACCTAGGGAAAGCTGCACATGCCCAAATCATGAAAACGTGCAGCAATGCATAGCCAGCAGCAGCAAATGCATGATGCAGTCAAAAGCGTCAGCAATACAGTGAAGACATGTGAGTGAGCTACCTGCATGAAAGTCCTTGCTCTTGAAACCATACTTCTCCTGCATGCATGCAGCCCTGGGTGTCACTCAGAGTCTGATAGCAGCACAAAAAAGGTATGTCATAGTGCAATGCCTTGTGGCTGTCTCTTACCAGGATGCAGCAATGCACACAGATGAAATACCTGAAATCCTGATAGCAGAAACTTTGACATCAGAACATGTCAACAGTAGAAACCTGATACAACTGTAGATTGCTCACCTCAAGCTGATTCAAGAATTCAATGGTTTCTGGAAACAAGTGGAAGGTGTCAATGAAAGCCACAGATACCCTGCCAGTCTTCAGGTAGTCAAGCTTCGCAAGCAAGTCAAGAATGACCACATCGCCAGCAATCAGGGCGCAGGGAAACACAGGATGCTCTGAACTCTCAACTGCAGTTCTCAATGTTTCCAATGCTTGCTTCTGCAAGCATCAAGCTGCATGAGTCAAAACATGTATGCAAGGAGGTGTGCAGAACACAGATTGTCTTGTTTCCAGGGCTTGCTTCTGCAACTGTCCAGGCACACGAGCAAACTGTTGCATGTGTGAACACGTGCAAGACAAGGATTGTGTCAATTCCCGGGCTTGTTTCTACGGTCATCAAGTCACATGAGGCATTTTGGATTGCAAGATACAACATGTACAGATCAGGGATTGTGTTGCTTCCAGTGCTTGCTTCTGCAAACATCAGGTCACATGAGTCATTATGCGTTGCAAAAGACTACATGAGCAAAACAAAGGTTCTCTTGGTTCCAGGGCTTGCTTCTTCAAGCATCAAGTCAGGTGCGCCATAACGTGTTGCATACGATAACATGTGCAGAACAAGGACTGTTTGTCTTGCAGGGCTTGCTTTGCAGTCATCAGGTCATATGAGTCATGAAGTGTTGCATGAAAGAACTTATGCAAAACAAAGCTTTCTGCAACAGGTCAAAAATGACCAACCTCAAGAATCTCTAGCCGCTTGGTCCTCGAGTGCTGCACGTATGCATCAATGTCTAGCTTGGTCTGCACTGCAGCGTGGACTGACATGCCATCAATTGCCCGCCGCTTGCAGCTGCGTCTCCTGTGCATGGCATGTACTGGTTGCGCTTGCCAAGCGGCGCGTGTGAATTTGGCAGCGCTGCCTGGGTGCACAGCTCTTGTTGGCCTTGCGTGCCTGCACAGCAGCGGACGACAAGTGATCGCGTTGGCGCAACAGGTCAACAAGGATTGCAGCGAACCTTGTCAGTTGGTTGTACCTTAATACTGGGAGCGATCTCGTCTGAGCATGCTCGCTGAAGCTCTGATGCTGCACTGCATGTTGCAAAGTCGCCTGTAATGCCGCGATGCGCATTATTGTCACGCCGAGAAGCCCGAAGACAAAAGTCGCGTTTTCAAGACCGCAAGCTAGCTACGAGCGTGACGAGTTTGTCGAGCACGACTTGGTCAAATTTCAGGCACTTGCACAGCGTCAACAGCTCTGAGGCTCGATGTCGCAGTTAGTACGATCAGTTTGCGCTGCGCTGCGAGACCGAATCGCTATTCGCAAATTTGTCATGGCTCAGATCGCCATTCAAACTAGGTTACAGCATGTTCGCGATCACAAGCATAGCATTGCGCGCAAGGCATGCGTTTCAGCCCGCTGTGAGCCGTGCGATCTGAGTCTTGCTGGTGTCTACAAAGTACGTCTCGAGATCTACAATAATAAATGGTACCTTACGAGCAGTGCTTGCCCGCAAGGGGCTGACATGATTGGCACTTTGCCGGTGAGCTTCGTCAAGCATGGCTCAAAGTCTGCCTGCACATCTCTCGCATTACGTTTGCACCAGCTCAGAAGATGCAACCTGGCTTGAGCACACTCCTTACAAGTTTTCGTCGGACAGTGACACGGATGAGGCAGACGCAACGCTTAACCGTGCCTACCTACGTGCTGTTCAGGCATTGAGACAGGTGATTGCGCACATAAGACTTCGCGGGCAATGATCTGTGCATTGTCTAGCAGCTGTGATCATTTTTGCTATGCTGCAGGGATCAAACGGCCCTGCAAGTGCAGTGACTCAGGACTGGCAGAAGCCCAAGCCTTTGCAGCAGGTAAATTACAATGAAACCTGCACAGCTCATGCGATGTGACATGCATAGACATGCAGAGTCAATCCAGAATGATAGTGTCAATTGCATGAATGCATCATGTGAATGGGCCATTCTCTGTTTCCATCACATGAGGTTATTCACATGCATTTGCTTGGCATGTAGTCTGATCAGATCAGAGCTTGCAGGCAACAAGCTGTCCAGAGTTTCATGCGTCACACATCAAGGCAATGAACGACACAGCCTGATCACACCTGAAACCCTTCTAGGGCAAACATTGTTGCATGCAATACCTGCAGGACTTGGGCTACACACACCTAGGACTTGTGCTGGCACATGTGCCAACAATGCTAGCGACAAACATCACTTTTGGCTGCATGCAGGCGGATCAGGTGCCCACACCAAGCAACAGTGAAGATGCATTGACATCACCAGCTGCTGAGCAGCAGCAAAAGCAAGGACCAGAGGCCAACGCGGCGCAGCAGCAGCACAAGCAAGGACCAGAGGCCTTTGCGCAGCAGCAGGATCAGACTTGTTCTGCAGTTTCTGCAGGTAGTCTCAGTGCTGAGCTTGCTGTACTGTCTTGCTGCATCAGACAGAGCGATGTGGGGCACATTCCCGAGCTTAGTCCTATAGACTTGAGATGCTCAACCCGGTGCTTGAGGGTTCAGGGATCTGTGTGTGAAAACTGCAAACACATCGACAGTAATAGCAGGATATTGCATGTCCATAGCAAGATTGCTAATTCCAAGGTGGATGTTGCACTGATTGCAGGTAAAGCTGCTGAGGTCACTTTTCCATGCAGCCCAGAGAGCACAAGTGCACTGCAAGGCAAGGACCCTCATGGTATGCCAGTCATAGAGAATCAAGCAGGAGCACAGGCAAATGCCCACAGCGTGCTTAGCATGCTCATACAGCAAATGGCACAAGCCTTGGCAGAAGCTGCTTTGCAAGCTATGCACACAAAGCAGCAGCAGCAGCAGCTGAATGTGAGCAGTCTATGCAAATCTCATTTGCCAGAGGGGCCAGTAATGCCTGAGCAGCATAATGCAGCACCTCAGGCAGCTCCAGAAGCAGCTGCAGCAGCATTTTCAGAGCCAGCTTCAGGGGGAGCTGCTGCAGCACCTTCAAGGGCAGCCTCACTGGCTGCAGTGACATCAGCAGATGCCAATCCAGCATCAGTCATCCCTGGTCAGGCTGATGTCAGTTCTGCTGCTGATGCTGCGCAAAACTCTAATAAGCTGCCGAAAGACCTCACAAAGCAATTGCAGAAGGAGTTGGTTGCTCAAGCTGAGGGCAAGCCTCTGCCACCGCCACGGCTAGGCCCGCCACCGCCAGTCTGCCTGGAACCGCCGCCTCCTCCAGCTGCAGCAGTGCCTGCACCACCGCCAGCTTGGGGTGCACCACCAGTTTGGGGGTCAGGGTGGCCACACCCAGCCTGGGGCCTGCCACCGCCAGTTAATCCAGGGCACTGGCCAGCACAACCCCTGGCGCCCCTAGCGCCACTGCCAGGCGTTCCAGTGCCACCGCCACCGCCGCTTTGGCCACCACCAGCACCTGTGCCACCACCGCTGCTAGCCACTCATCAGCACCAGTCACAGGCACACAAGCAGACACGGCCAACCCCAAGAAAGAAGATTGACCTTGATTCAGAGGATTCAGAAATGGATTCTCTTCTTGATGTTGCAGAGCAGCAGCTAGCACAGCACGGCAGGCAGAACTTGAACCGGGCTGACAGCGTTGGCAGCGTGGACAGCAACTACAGCAGTGATGACGCCAAGGCCCAACAAGCCAAAAGCAGTGAACAGCAGCACACCAATTCACGGGAAGGTCAAGGCAATCAAGCAGGTCAAGCAGATGCTCAGAGGGCATCACAGCAGACACAGAGGGCATCAAAGAGCGCTCGGAAACGGGTTAGACAGCAGCAAAACATAGCAGCAAAATTGGCTGACAGCGCCCAAGCAGCGTTTCTGCAGGCATCAGGCCAGCCTGTCCCTAAAGAAAAGCCGCCTCCCAAATTGCGTGCCAAAAAGCGCAGCGTACAGCGCAAACGTGCGGCTGTGCGTAAGTCCTTCAACCAAACGCGATAGTCAGTAGGATAGACAGAGGTGTTATGCTTTCTATGCTGGCAGATGACAGGCGCAAACATGGCAACATGCCTTGCTACAGCTGAATGTTACTGCCAGCAGGAAAGACAGAAATGTCACCTTGCTACAGCTGAATGTTGCTGTCAGCAGGAAAGACAGAACTCTTACCATGCTACAGCTGAATGCCAACAGCAGCAGGAAAGACAGTGCTGTGATGTTTCCTATGTCAGCAGAACGTAGAGGCACAAATACGGCAACATGCTCTACTACAGCAGTATGTCACAGTCAGCAGGGAACGAGTTAGTTTGCTGAAGAGTGTCATGTGCCCCAATGTGACGCACTACAGCCGAATGACATGGTCATCAGGAAGACAGTGTACTGAATTGCCATGTATCCAAGGCAGACAACAAGTACAAAACAGGTAGACAAGCTTGACTGTTGCAGCTCTATCGTTCTGTAGGGAGCACAGGTGCATGTGCGCCAGTTACTCATGCCTGTTGCGGTATGCTACCGTTCACTTTCATTGCTTGCAAGCATACGAATGTATCAGCCTGCTAATGTGTTGCCATTATCAGCATACATCAACGACAGTCAATGAAATATTGCTGCAGCTAAGTTGCCACATGTCATATACTGTCAGCCTCAGATCAAGTTGCGTGTCCTCACACATACAGATGTTTGGCACACGTGTTGTTGAGACATTGAATTCAAACAAATGTTGCTTGCTTTGTGTCACCACCATGAGCTTGCAGCTTTGAGCAACAGCATTTGCATGCCATGTAATATTGGCCTATGGGTAACAGATGGTGGTGTGTGGCTGATGCTGTCATGCCCTGCTGCAGATCTTGCCACAGTGACTGCAAGAGTAGGCAGAGCCAGAACTTCCGAATAGCTGATCAGGTAAGTCTGCCAAGCTAATGTTCTCATACAGCACGTGTCACCTTGCATCGGTGTCTGTGCCCCGTGTCATACACTTGTTGCATTCTGTCCAAATACTCAGACTTTGCAGAACACCACAGCAAGCTGTGTTTGCTATTTCTGGTGAAAGAAATGTCTCATTCTTGGAGATGCTTGTCAGGTGTGGCGCAAACAGCATGTGTCACATGTGGCTTAGAAAGCCTTGTTGAATGTTGAAGCTGTGTCACAAACTCTACAGCACGATGAATTGTGCACAAGCAGCCAACACTGGGCTGGCGTTTTGCTGCAGGCATTGTAGCATATGCTTGACAGTAGATCCGCTGAAGGAAAATGGGCAACTTGTACCAAGCTGCGGAATGTTTTGACATGGTAACCAGTCATTCAATGCTTTAGTAGTCAGTTATAGAAGGCTGACAATGTAACGGGGCGCATGAAAAGGGTATGCTAGCTACGTGTCAGAGAGCCAATTAAGTTGCCCTGTAACAGACAACACCATTTCAGACATGCATCATATGATGAATTTTGGCAGTTGGCGATAACAGCGTTACGTCAGTGCTGTACCTTCTTGCACCCGTTGTGCCTTCCCCCTGATACTTGCATGCGGCTGACAGTCTGACATTGACTTCAGTCGTTGTGTCAATGAAGCATTGGATTCAATATTGCGTGGCATGCAAGGCCCCACTTGCCCCTGCAATTTGTTGATGTGACAAGTGTAACAGGTTGAAAACATTCGTAGCACCATTTGTGCTACGTCAAAACTGTCGCCACATAGGAAGCCATCACATGCTGTGATGATGTTAAAGGTCTGTGCAGGGACCTGCACTCAGGACGTCCTTGCCATCTCAGGCTTCACAGCGATGTGCTGTTCAACGTATTGTACATCTCTCAAGAGATCAGACTTTGTGCATCGGAGTTCAGCGCATTGAAATTTTCAATTGCAGCACTGCAAAGGATAGAATGCATCAAGATCGCTGTCGCTGTTGCACTCAACCGTATCTACCTTTGTGCCAGGCATGCGGTGGTGATACATTTCCAGCACATCATGTCCTACTGGAATCTGAGGTGGGACAAACCCAGGAGCAGATCTCTTATACAAGCTCAATGTCAAGCGCTGCAGCTGTGGGTCTGACATACTTAAGTGCGAAAACAAATGCCTCAGAACATTGCCAACACTTTCTTCCATGGACATACCTTCAAGGATTGCTATGTGCATGTGAAAGCTGAGGCTCAACCCTATCAGCTGGCTAAGCTTTGACAAATGTATGAAAAGCCCTGCATCATCATAATCAATGCCAAGCAAATCGAGCTGCTGTAAGCGTCTCAATGCCGTCAGATGTCTCCATGGGCGTGGATCAATTGTTGCCTGTGGCTCATGATAGGCATGGCTGACAGCACTTGCATATGTCAAATGCTTCAAGTCAGCCAACTTGGCCAATATCACAATGTCCTCTGACTTCAGGCGGAAGCGAGGCCCTATGAAGAGCCTTGTCAATCTTTGCATTGCTGCAAAGTTGTCTGAAATGTCTTTAAGCTCTTGAGAGCTTGCAGATTTGACAGCATGGTCAGTGTTTCTGAAGCTTCTTTAAGGTGGAGGGCTGTCAGATGGGGTAGATCCTTGAGTTTGCCTGGGCTGATTGTGGGTGCTTCACGCATATATTTGCCTGTGTCGCTTTGCGTAGGATTGAGCAGTCAAGCTCTGCAGATTCGTCAAGTGTGACAGCCCATATAGATCCTCTGTTGAAAGCTGTCTTTGCGTGCTGATGTGCTGAGTCTCCGTGATGATCAGGACTGTGAGCTGTGTCAGACTGGCAAAAGCGTGATTGGCTGGATTGCTGGAGTTGCTTTCATAGAAAACTTTCGGCTTCCAACGTACATCCTGCAGATGTAGGCGCTGCACCTTCTTGAGCTGACCAAGATTTTGCAGGTCAGCAAAGTCTAGCCTGCAACTTCTTATAGTGAGTGTAGTCAGACCAGCAAAGTTTATATGCAACCTGAGCAGCGCAAGTTTATGCTTCTTTAATGGTTGGCGCCTAGAAGATTGGAGCTGTTCAGAACAGCGGCCTGCAGGCAGTTTGCAAGGAAATGCGTGGGCCTGCATAATTCCTCTATCATAATGGATATCCTCATTCAGGACTCAACAGATCACCATATGTTGAATCAAAGGTAGAAAGCTGGCCATCAGTGATTGGTGGAACTGTGTCTACCATGATATGAGGCATGTGCTGCTGATACAAACCCAAAAGTTCTGGCCTCACTGGACACTGAATTGGAAGTTTTGTTAGCACAGACTCAACATACAAGCTTAATTTCAAGTGCTGCAGGCCTGGTAGAGACAAAAGACAACAAGCATTGCTAACGTCTTGATCATCACCAACTGCCTCATGCTTGGCAAAGCCAAGGCCCAGCCCTGTAAGCTGGCTCATATCTGCCAAATACCTAAAAAGCATTGTGTCATGACCAACGCCCAGGAAGTTAAGCTGCTGTAAGCTCTGCATTGCTCTCAAAGCTTCACAGAAGTCCTCAAGCTGGGTCTTGAAAATCAGAGCTTGAGAGTATGTGATGGGAAGCTGCCTCGCAAGTGTTGATTTTGCTATGGCAGGCATCTGGGCCAGAACCCATATATGCTGAGGTCTGGGGTGAAACCGGTAAGGCCCTACATGAAGCTCAGTCATTCTTTGCATTGCTGTGAAGCTGGCTGGAAAGGTGCCGGTTAAGCTGCCTGTTGAGAACTCTTGCAGTGTGAGAGCCTGCAAGTTTGATAGCATCGCTACATCGGCTGGACAGTGGTGAAGGTGAAGACTTGTGAGATGAGGTAGATGCTTCAGCGCATCTGGGCAAACACTGAATTCTGTGTGTATTGTTTCATTTCCTGAAATGCGCCTTCCGCTTAGGTAAAGCGTCTGGATTGTCAAGCTGTGCAGATGTACCAGGTGCAACAGCCCATACAAATGGTCTAACGCCATAAGTCTCTTCCTATTGACAGGCTGTGTCTGTGTCAAGATTAGGACAGTGAGCTGTTTCAATTGGAAAGCTTGATTGTACTCCCTGATGGGCTTGCTGCACATGCCCTTGTCATGCTTCCATTGTACGTCCTGCAGATGTAGATGCTGCAGCTTCTTCAGCTGACCCAGAAGTTGCAGATCAGCAAAGTCCACTGCAACATTCTTCACCATGAGCATCGCTAAACCAGCAAAATTGATGCTGAGTTTGGCCAGCACAGCTTTGTCCTCCTGGAAAAGGAAGTGCCCAGAGACCTGAAGCTGTTCTGGGCATTGGCCTGCAAGCAGTTGCAACAAAGTGCTTGCATGCCACCAGAGGCTCTTGCAACATGAGAAACAGTTGCATCATCACCAGCCAGTGCTCTGCAGCAGAAGGGCTGCATCATCAGTGAGAGAGCAGAAAGGTCACGAGCCCCAGCCGAATGGCGAATGGGCGAAAGCCGACAG